>JAQOOD010000004.1:3633653-4182421 GCA_029633175.1 Citrus glauca | reverse complement strand
ACTCCAAGTTGTCCTTAAACCTCTCCATTTCTTCATTCCAACCTCTCCAACCAATCCCAATATTCAACACAGCCCTGTCCTCCCCTTGGACAACCTCGACAATTCTCCTCTCCGCATAAGTTGTGAAACCCTATGACCACAGATTAAAACTTCAGACAATTCAAAAATAACAAATAGCTCTCCCCATGCAGACTGGAACAAACAATAAATCCCAACATAACGTGAGTTTACAAAAATAAAAGCAAGTTACAAAATAACAAATGGCCATTCAATCCAATTCTTTTTCCCTCTGAAACCTCCTAGGTCAACCTATTCATCAAATACACACACACACAAAAAATTTATAGATCTACAAATTTGTAGCTTTGGAAACAAAATACACCAATTAATCATTTTATTCATATTTAGTCAGATTGCACTTTGCCTATAAGATCAAAGCAGAAAATAGATAACCTCAAAAAATTTACCTACTCATTTAGACAAACATTTTCAAAGTCGCACACTTTAACAATGAAAATGTATAAAATCTGACTTTGAGTTAGAATTACGGATATAAAGCAGAAAAGATACCTCATTCAACCAAAAATGCTCATTGTTCTTGTTAGTTATCAAATTTCCTGTCCAACTATGCGCAAGCTCGTGGGCCACAAGCTGTGCCCCACTTGCATCACCCTTGATCACAGTTGGTGTCAAGAACACCATCCTTGGATTCTCCATCCCGCCATATGGAAAACTTGGAGGCAACACCAACAAGTCAAACCTCTCCCAATCATAATCCCCAAACAATCTCTCCCCTTGCCTAAAAAGTCAAAACAAGTTAACAGCTTCACCATCAGAAAACCAAAAAAAAAAATAATAATAATAATAATAATAATAATATTATTATTATACACACATACATACATTTATACATACATACGTGCGTATATGTGTATATGTGTGTGTGTGTGCGCGCGTGAGAGACAAAAGGATAAACTAAAGACAAAAAATAAATAAATCGCAATACTACACATACAAAATAGTTAAAATAATAAATAAGAAAAAGAAACTATTTATCATATAATGTCGCATGCACATCAGATTATAAATGCACGAATGTAAATGAAAGTCATCATTTACCTTATCATCTCCTCAGTGCCGGCGAATTCCCGCGCCGCCGCGTCTAGTATGGAGGGAACAGACTCAGCATAAACCCTAGTCCTGGGCCCCACATCACGAAACCCTAACTCACCCACAGCAAAAGCAAACAAATAAGGCGGCACAGGCTGATTCATCTCGAATTCTTCAACGACACGGCCATCGGCACACCACAACGATTCGTAGTCGAAATCAAAACAGCTACTGCCAAACGCCTTCGTCTCTCCGGCAACAGGCGGGCGGCGATCCTCGTGCCTCGCGGCCATGACGGCGGACAGCTGGCGGGGGATGTTGATCAAGGCCTTGTAACGAACACGCGCCGCGGGGGTGTCCTGGCACGGGAACACCGACCGCGCGTGAATCGCCTGGCACTGTGTGTAGACGAAGGGGTGGAGTTTATTGAAGGTCTGCGGCGGGGAGAGCCACTGGAGGGCGGAGGAAGAGGGGGAAGTGGAGAAGACGATGAGTACAGAGGAGTGATCGGAGAGAGTGACGATGAGGTGGCGGCCTTTGATTGAGTCGTCGGTTGGGGAGAGTGTGAAGGGCAGTGGGGTTAGGGTTTTGGGGTCCAGTACTTGGTGGATGGTTAGGGAGCGGGTGTCGAGAGAGAAAGGGCCGGCGCATGGGGAGGCGAGGGTGAGGATGGCTGCGGCGTGGATGGTGGAGGAAGAGAAGTCGAAGTAGAGAGATAGGGAGATGTGTGTTGTCAGCGGGTGAGTTGACTCGGTGAATGAGTGCGGGTCGATCGGTGCCATTGTTGCTATGGTGGAAATTGGGTTAACCCGGTCAGTGAGGGAGGAATGAGTGAGTGTTTTCTCGGGCGTTGATTGTTTGAGAGAGGAGATTGGAATTTAAGGAATCGTTAACTTGGTGGGGGAATTTAAAACGAATTTCAAAAAGAAAAATTAGGGAATTGGTGCTTTGTGTGTGTGTGTGTGTGTGTTTTTTTTTTTTTTTAATTTATCTCTTTTGGAGGGAGAATCGAAGCAAGTTATTTTCAACTGTTTAAGGAATAAGAAAACCCATGTAGTTCTGGCTTTTAAAAAATAGCCATGCACTCAGTGTCCCCATATTCTGACTCATCGAATCACGGTATTTATTTAATTTTTTATATTCTTTTTAAAAATGTTTTTATTGTTGTTTAAATTATTTTTAGAGTAGAGTTTTAAGGAATTAAATAACGTATTTTGCTTCTATTAACAAGAACTTAAATTTTAGAATTTTTAGAATTTTTAGAATAAGTGGTTATTTGTTATGTCTTATCTAACAAAATTATATGTACTTATTTAATTTCACAAGTTTTTATTAAAATTTTTGTTGTTATTTGGTTGATTTTTTAGTAGAATTTTTAAAGTTTAAATAAATTATTTTATTTATTCTAGCAAAAGTTTAAATTTTGAATTTTTGAGAGTAGAAATTGACAATTTTTTCTTAAATATTAAAATATTTAAAATATTTTTTACTTATTTGACAATATTACTTTATTCTTTTCATAACATAATTTTTTAAAAATTACTTATTAAAGTAATTTTATAATTTATTAATAAAAGTTGTCATTCATAAGCAAACAATTAAAATTTTTTAAGTAAAAATTCTACTTAAATAAATTTTACTTGAAAAGATATAGCAAATAGAGACTAAATTATAGCATAATTTATTTTAAAAATTTTAATAGTCTAAAATACTCATTATTTTTCTTACATTCTTATTTTATTCTTTTATAGCATAATTTTAAAAACTTCCTTAGTAAAATAATTTTCAACTTTTAATAAAAGGTTTCATTAGCACCTATACAATTATTATTATTATTATTATTATTATTATTATTATTACTATTATGATGATGATGATGATGATGATGATGTAAAAGCTTGTTTTTAAAAGCTCCACTTGAATAAATTACATTTCAAAAACTATACTTAACAAAACCTATACTTGAAGCACCTTCTTTTTTTTTTCAATAGTGGTTACGATCCATATAAATATTTGTAATATTTATGATTTATTGGAGCTCTAAATTTATACATATTTATTGTCGCTTTCATTAAAAAAGAAATCTCTCAAAGTGGTGTACGAATACTAGTATGTCGGCACCACCCTTTCATTACTATTTGTCACGCATCTCTCATCACCGCCCATTTCATACCAATTCCTTATTGCTAGCCCTTATTTCTAACCATCACATACAACTAATCTAGTTACTGATAATCGGAATCGTAAAGCACCATCGCTGCCAATTTGTTGTTTCCAACCAAATAGCTATGCTAAAGGACAAACCACCACCTCTACGGAAGTTACTGCTAGAGGTGGCCAATGGGCCGTATAACACGAGGCACGACACGGGCACTGCATGTGTTTGTATAACATGACACAGCACGAGCACGTTTCGATAGAGCACGTGACACGGCACGGCACGTATGTGGGCCGTGTCGGATTTAAATTTTAGGCACGCGAGCCTTAAAAGTACAATACGATTATAGATGGACCAAAGCACGGCACGCGAAAAAGTATTCAAAAAATACATTTTATTTTTTAATGAAAGTAAATTTATAATTTTATAAATAACTTGAAATTGAATCTTTTAATATATTTTATTGGCTCAAGGTTTTTAAATTTATTTAATTCTTAGTTTCAAAAAAATTATAATTGATTTATGTTTATAATTTATTAAATAAATAATTGATATCATGATTTTATAAATATGTATTAATATTATTATAAACTATAATATATGACTCTACATAATTCTAAGTTAACAATTAAGTTAACCCTTAAAAAATTATTATTATTGTTATTGTTAAGCACTAAAAAAGAATTCTAATACCATAGAGTCAAACTTAGCAACTAATATTACATTCTATTATTCTTATTATTATTATTATTATTGAATATGGACTTGATTTTTAAATTTTTATTCTATTAAATTTAAATAAAGGCATATGGATCCAAAATAAATACATAAACTTGAACAAAATAAGACAACAACTTGATATGCGCTTTTAAAAAAATAAAAAATAAAAAAAAAACTTAGTGGGCTATTTTTCCTAGGCACGACACGAGTGAGCACAAGCACAAACACGAATATGTGTGGGCACGACATAACACAAATACGAGCACGCGTGGACTTCCTTTGATGGGCCTGAGCTGGCACGGCATGACCTATTGCCATCTTCTTACTGCTTCCAATCCATCTAGATCTATTCATCGCTTCCTTTTTTCCAAGCAACAATGCCTAAACTAGAGGCTTCTAGATAGGGAGGGATTTTCCCACTCCTTTTCCTGCTGGCATTATATTGTATCTGGTTTTTCTTATTTTATTTTCCTATCCTTTTTCCTCTAATTTTCTTTTTTATAATGTTTATTTTGTTTTGTTATATTTGTTGTTGGATGTTAGTTGGTTTTTTTTATGGTTGCTTTTTTTGCTCTGAGAGGTGTTTTCGACGACTATTAATGGTGCTGGCCTAGTGATTCGAAGTGGGAGGGTACACATATGTTCGAGGCTTTATTTCCAATAGTCGATGATGGGGGCTTGTCGTAGGTATATTTGAGAAATGACCTTAGGAGCAACATGTGGTGGTTTTTGTTCTTGTTTTTAGTTTTTTTTTTTTTTTGTAATAATATCACTGGGCATTGGATGGAGCTTAAATCTAGTGACTTTGTTGGGTCGTAATAGCTTTTCTTTAGTCTATTTGAATTATGATTTCACCTAATTTTCTTAGTAAGTTAGGAGACCTACCATGAAATTACTTTTCATTTGAAATTTAAAATTAAAGTTTGTAGTGAATAAGGCTGGAGCCTTAGGTTCTTCTAAGTTTTATATTTAAGCCTATTCAAATATTGTATCTCGCAATTTTATGAAGTATTAGTGGTTGCTTACTTTCTATATAAAAAAAAAATAAAAAAAACTTAGAAACTTATTATCTATCTGAGGGAAGATTAGGGCATGCTCGGTATCATTTTTCAGCCATTGTTTTCATTTTTATTTTCAGAATACAGGTACAATATATGTTCAGTGGGTTGAATTTAAAAAATAGATTACGAAACATGAAATTCAGATTCACTTTTATAGCTAATAAAGTGAAAACATGTTAAACATATTCTCAATATATTACAAACCTAAACTCAAAAATAAAATTAAAAAAAACTAAAACATCGTGGACGCCTTTTCTTCATCCTTATCTCTTCATCAACTGCTCTCTTTCTCTCTCCTCATCTAGTTATAGCAACGCTTCATCCTACAACGCTCTCTTTCTATCTCCCTCCCTCCCTCCCTCCCTCCCTTTTTATCTTCATCTGACGACACTCTCTCTCCTTATCTCTCCTGATCTATTCTCTCTCAGTGTACCGATTGTTGTACTCTGTCTTTGCCACCACTGCTACTTCATCTCAGCCACTGCTGCTGCCCCGTTTTCACCGTAGCCGCTGCTACTCTATCCTGGTTGCCTCGACTGCTACTACTCTCTCGGTTGCATCTCTTGCTCATATTTATTTTATTTGAGTAAAATTTTAAGTAATTTGTGTAATTATTTTTTAGAGCATGTAAATATGATATTGTTGTCTTACGGTTGTGGTTTCATTGCAAATTCCATTTTGTTGATGATGCACATTTTGAGTTTGTTGTCAACTATCACTCCAAAAATGTCATTTTATTAGAGCGAAAATGATTCAGGCAAAATTTGGCTTTTCTTGTTAGAGAGAAATAGAGATTTCAAAGCTTTACTTTTAATGGAAATCACTTAAATAGTCTATAGCTTAGGAACGAAAAAATATAAACTCATTTTACCAATTTGATTATTTGTTTATAATAAAATAGCATTGATTATAAATTCTTTATTGTGCCCTGAAAAAAATGAGTTAAAAAAAATTTGACAAGAGGTTGTTCTTAATTTGAATTGGTCAATTTGTAATAGAAAATATTTAATTTTGATATGTTCAATTTTTAATCTATGACATATTGCTGAAATGACTTTCATGCTTTATTGAATTTGATTCATTCTAAAAGTTTAGGCTATGTAGGTGGAAGAGCAGTTTCTTTAATTTGATTAATATTTTATATATGTTATTTTTTAAAAATTTTTGTTGGTAACATTCAAATTTTAACCTATAACATGTTTCTGAAATGGCTTTTATGCTATATTGAGTTTGATTAATTTCAAAAGTTTAAGATATGTATGTTTAAAAGTAGTTTCTTTAGTTCATTTATATTTGATATATGTTTTTTTTTTCTATTTTGTAGTTACAAAATATGGATCCACATGATGTTGATGGTGAGGATAAGGCTGATTAGTCTACCCAAACTGAAACTACTTTATTCGTATAGTGAATGACCATGTTAAAAATGGTGATTTACATAAGAAAATTTGGACTACTATAAGTAGTGAGTTATTTGAACAATTCTAAAAAAGATTCAATATAAGGCAACTGGAGTCCAAGTTTCATAGATCATGTCAAAACCATTGAGAGTTTTCCAATTGCATGTTGCGTTTTATATAATTTTATTCAATAAAAAATACAAGTGATAGGTTGTTTGAAAATTTTGATGTGTAAGATATGATTATTAATGAAGAAGGAAGTACTAGTACACTACTTACTAATATTGGTTTATATTCAGCAAGTGTTACAAAAATGAATGCTACAAGAGATAGAATTACAACTTTTATGTGGCATGATTACACACATAATGCATAATATCTACCATATAATTTTTTATAATTATTTTGTTTAAATCATATTTGCTGTAATATATATCTTAATTATAGTGTAAAAACAATGAAAATGTAATTTTTTTTATTAATGCTAATATTAAAACTTTATCTATTGACATAGATTGCTTATAATGTGATAATGACAAATCGATTATATAATAAGGTTAACATGATATTTGATTCTGGATGGAAAAAGTTAACCGTTTATTAGAAAACGACTAACCAATAATTTTTAGAGAGGAATTTTTCTAAATCGATAAGCTATTTATTGGAAAATGACTGACCAATAAATTCGAGGGAGGAATTTGTTTGAAAAGAGTAAATCATTTAGGAAACAGATAGTCGATATTCTCTACAGAGACTCTGGACGAAAACAGCAAATTGACATCCTCTAACGGTGATCCAACAATTCAAATTGCTAGATAATTATTTTGTTTAAATTATATTATGGTATGTTTGTACATGTATTAGTTAAACAATTATTTTTTAACTATAAGTATGATTTAAATGTTTAGTGAAAACTATTTTTGAAAACAATACTACTGAAAACATATTATCTGTTTTTATCATTTTTAATTATGTCTATCGAACGCACATTACTGTTTTCAGTTTTAAAATACAGGATATAGAAAATGATACCAAATGCATACTGAAATTCAAAATATAGCAACTACAAAACACGATTTCATTCTCATTTTCATTTTCAAAAAAATACAAATTCATAAACAATACTGAACATGCCCTAACTTGTTCCGTTTGGTAATTTTACAAGAAATAAAATTGAAATTTTGGAAATGGGGGTACAAAAGGCTCTACAAGATTATGAAAGAAGAACCCAGTTGCAGTGTTTCCCAAGTGGGTCAAGCTTTAACAATTCAATGACTCTATTGAGCTCTATTCGCTATTGGCATTAACATCCCTCGAAATCTCTTTTAAAACCCCCTTTTTATTGAAATCACTGAAATAACCTAATACAAATTAATTCATTTCTTATTTTAATGAAATTTTAATTACAGTTAGATAAATTATGCTTCTAACATATTTTTCACACCTACTCCTGTCAGGCAACAACGATTCCGCATAACCTACTTAAGCATACATATTGATATATTATGTCAGTAAAGACTTAGTGAAGAAAATTATAAGAGTTTAGAGTTATGAAGATTGAAAATATATATAAGAAAAAATTTAAGATAAATATATTGTTTTATGATTAGTATGCAATTTGAAAAGAATTTTTTTGGGATAAAATTATATGAGTAGATATTTAATTTTAATATATAAATTTATATTTTATCAATTAAACAAATGTATTTCAGGAAATAATATTCAAAAGGGGGTGTTATAAGAATTTTACGGTGCAAAAGGCTCCACTCTACAAAAAAAATCCAATTGATAATTGAGAAAGTAAATAGAATTAAGTATTTTTGACAAAAATATAACATAAATCTTTCATTTTTTTAGCACTTAGAATATCTTATTGATGTTATAATTTTAGTTATATATATTAAATTTTTTAACTAAGTGTCTATGATAGGGCGTGTTTTGAGTTTTTATTGGCGAGGCTGTATTCTGAATATGATAATCTCGTTAAAATTGAACGTCGGTAAGTATTTTGTTGCACACCAATTCAATAAAAATAAATATGGATCTCTACTAGAAGTTTGTATTCATTTTCTCATATCAACTGTCGGAGGCCTATTAAAAAAAAAAACACTTGAAAACATATGGTAAACAGAGGTGAGACTTATGCCTACACCCAAGAAAATATATTTACTCGCCCATATTTTTGGAATGGAGAATACTGTTAAGTTTATGAGAACCCAAAATAATTTAATTCATAGGTCTAATTAAGTGTCTTAAATGTCTAATTAAGTGTCTGAAATAATTGTTCATATCCCTCTCCCTAGACAGCACAATGGAGATACTCTAATTTGGCATTATGATAAGCGAGGGAACTATTTAGTTAGAAGTGGTTACCAGCTAGCTTTAAAGCAAAAGCACCAGGACATTCCCAGCAGCTCAAATCAAAACCCCAGTCAATGGAATATCATTTGGAAGTTGATGGTCCCCGAAAAAGTAAAGATCTTCCTTTGGATAGCGGCAAGGAATCTTCTTCCCACAACAGAAAATTTAAGGAAGAAAAGAGTGATGCAAGAGGCAACTTGTTCAATCTACAAGAATGAGATAGAGAGCACAGCTCATGCCTTATTGTTCTGTAAATTTGCGAGGAAAGTGTGGAGATACTCCTCCCTGGGAATTGATTTGAAAGCTGAAAATTTTCCTGATGTTATTACTTTGCTTCATTACTCATACCAACATTATAGCAATCTAAATGGTGAGCCAGTTGCATCCTTTTTGTGGGTCATTTGGAATGCTCGGAACAACTGGCTGTTTAAGGGGAAGTGTGAAGATCCATCACGACTGATAGCCAAAGCAATGTCTATAGCTGATTCTGTCAAACGAATAAAGCAACCAGAGCACAAATTTTCACTGGAATTGACAAGCATGCAGCAAAACCAGTGGAGTCCTCCTAGTGAAGATTGGGTCAAATTTAACGTGGATGCCGCAATGGATGAGCAAAATAATCTTGCTGGTTTGGGGGCTGTGATAAGGAATTACAGAGGTGTGGTGGTTGCTGAAGCAGTAAACACTGTCGAAAGCTTTGGAGATGCGGAGATGGATGAAGCAAAGGCTGCTCTGTGGGGAATTCAAGCAGCTATTAAGGCGGGGCCATCTTCAATCATTCTAGAATCTGACTCGAAGAGGGTGATAGAGCTAATAAACAGCAAGCAAAGCACCTTAACAGAGCTTTTTTAGGTGATCTTCGACATTCTAGAAGCCAAGAAGAGCTTCCAAAATTTCAAAGCTTAGTATATAGAGAGGACTTGTAATAACTTAGCTCATGACCCAGCTAAATTAGCTCTTAGGAAGTCGGAATCATGTATATGGCTGAATGAATTTTTAGTTGAAATCTTGTACTTGTTCTCTTCCTGAGGCAATGAAAAGAATTTTTTCTTTTTTTTTTTAAAAAAAGGTACTGTATTCCCTTGCTCGAGCTATTTTGGATGGTTAAATTTTATTAATTTTAATTGAATTTCTGAACACATGAAATTACTCCAGGCCGGGGCGTACGTAGACGTGGCTAAGGGTACCATAGCGAAATAGACAATCAATAGTAAGGAAAGACGGTGACCGCGACCGCGGTCTGTAGGGGAAGATAGCTCAATTCTCAAAGGCTCAAAACATATCTATTAATTAAATCCCAGCGAAATTCGAATTTTAAAAGCAGTGGACCCACGACTCAACGGCGCAGATCCTACCTACAAAACCATCAAGGGGACCCCACTATATTCACCAACAAAAAAAAAAAACCCATAATTACACCCATCTCCTTTGCCGGAGAGTAATTTTACAAACAGAGCACCTAGCTGTAGTACTTCGTTGGTTTCTCCTCTATCAAAGTCTCAATTTCTCGTACACAAACAGCAGAAGCAAAAACTGAGAGAGAGAGAGAGAGAGAGAGAGAGAGAGAGAGAGAGAGAGAGAGAGAGAGAGAGCTTATTAAAAAATGGACGATTACACGCGAGAAATGATGGACCTCAAAACCCTAGTCACCAGAACGCTAGAGAAGAAAGGTGTCCTCGCTAAGATCCGGGTACGAATTTATCCAACTACCCCTTAATCTTCTTCATTTCCCCTTAGCTATCGCGAATAATTGATTTAGAAAAAAGTGAAGAAATTCGAAATTAGTTCAGCTTCTGTTTTACGTCGGATCTGGTGCAATGCAGTAATTTTGATTTTTTTATTTTTATTTTTGTGCATGTTTTAGATCTTATCTGCGTCGCTTGGTTAATTTTCTTAATAGGAAATTAAAGAGAAATTGGGGCTTTTGAAGTTAAAGTTAGATGGATTTATGGCTAGTTGATGTTATCTTGAAGATCATAACTCTAACTAGATTGATGGGGTTATGCCCAAAATATAATTAAAGGTCATTTGAATTTTTGGGGTTTTCTTGCTTTTCGGTGAATATTGCTAATTGTAGCAAAGTCTTTCCCTTTAATTCAATTTTTGTGCCTTTCTAACTGACTCAAATCGGTCTGTTTCCTAGGCTGAACTCAGGGCCAGTGTCTTTGAGGCAATTGAAGAAGAGGATCGCGTAATTGAAAAAGATGAAGGTCTACCTCCTGCATTATTGGGTAGCTGCAATGATCGTGCCAAACAACTTCATGCCTCTCCTTCAGGTCACCTCGTTAAAATGAATATTGCTCTCTATATTTCACAGTTGAAAGAGTTTCCCTTCTTCGGCTGGGAATTATTCTCTGCTCTTATTGGTTCGCTGTTTGTTTGGGTTTCTGGTTACTAATATTCTTTTTAATTTAGTGTTTAAACCTTCATTTCCTTTGTTGCATTCATTATTAGGCTGGTTATGGGCCACCTCCAGAGTAACTTAGTATACCTTGCATGATAAAGATAAGATTAACAAATCAGTTTCGCCTTTCCTTTTATTACCACCCCCCCCCCCCAACACCCCCCCCACAAAAGAAAAAGAAAAAAGAAGCAAATTTAGATACTAAAATTATTTTTGTCGAAATTTTCTGTTTTCAAGAGTCTAGTGTCTTTGAGTACAACTAGAACTGATGATCTTGTGGACTGCTCTGATTCTTATAGCCACATTCCTCTGGATGTTACTTTAGTATCAAGAATATTAGTATTATTGAGGCTTCACCAACTGCATTAGACAAGTATCTAACTAGATTGTTCTTCTTTGACATGTCTAATGCTCTTTCATGTCAGTTCTCCATTGATTTTGTTTGTACTTAGCATTAAATAATTTAAATTGTTGTTAAAGCACTTAAATATTGCAGTGGTTATTTATATATATGAGCATGCGTGCTTCTGTGCAGTTATGATGTTGAGAGTGCATCAGGATCTTATTTCTTATTTACATCTTCCTGCCATTGTCTAATTTTCTTTGCATATATGACTTTCAAAGTGCAGGAAGGCTGCTAACTGCTTTAATATGTGAGTACTTAGACTGGGCTCAACTAAACCACACAATGAAAGTATATCTGCCAGAGTGTAATTTGGTAATTAAGTAACTTTCAATCTATAGACTTAATTACGCTTACTTTTTAACAATAACTTCTTGTTAAGTTGCTTATGTTTGGTTGATTGGTCACATTGCAGCAAAAAGATGCTTGGAAAGCTGAATTGAAAGAGTTTAGTAGCAAGAATGGTTACGATCTTAATAAAAATGGTGATAGTGCTCCTTTGCTGTTGGATGTTCTTGAAGGATTCTTGAAGTTTGAGGTATGGTATTAGATCCTTTTCTTGTTCTAGATTCTCCAAGCTTCAGATATCATGAAATTTGAAGCCTTACATTATGATGGTATCTTTATCATTTGGGTTTCATTTACTCATTGGATTGGTTTCATCTACATGTTATATGTGCTATGTGCCTCTTGATTACTGTATGAATATGTGTTGTTTTTTATAAAAGCGTGTTCGGTTTGAGTTTGAGATATTATGCTGGGCAGTAAACGCTTTCTGTTCTGGTGAAATGCTGCAAACATTGCTGAGTGCAAAATTTGAGGCTGGCCATATGCTATATATTACCCTGTTAAAATTTTGTTAAAACTCTGGAAGTATGGTAGTTGGGTTAGCAGACTCATTAGATAATAAGAAACCTTCACTATTTGCCTGTTCTAGCATTTTATTTTGCTGGTTTTCATGTTATGAAAATCCGGGGAAATAAAGCTCCTTCTACGTTTTTCACAAAGTTTAGTTGGAATGTTACATATGATTCAAAGCTTGTTTTAAAATTTTTCACAAAGTTTAGTTGGAATGTATTATATATGATTTCCATCTAGAGCAGGTGTGGCTTTGTAGAACTGCAATGTTTAGACTGCATGCAAGCATGAATTATAATGAATAATATCTTGTTATGGGATTTTGACCTATGCCATGTTATCTTACTTCATAATGAGATCTTTTCCACTTTTCGAGTATTTCCTTGCAATAAGGCGTGAATAAACATTATGTTTTCGCAGAATTCCTCCCAAGCAAGGATTACCGGAAGGAGACAACCTGAATCCGAGTCCATGTCCCATTTTGAGTCAAGGAATGCACGGAGACCTTCGTCCTCTTCTGTTGCTGGGGGCTTACCTCCATTGGGAAGGTACTGGACAAAACCTCTCCTTTTCCCATTTTTTCATTCTTTTACTTTTGTTTTTCAGTTTTTCCCTCTTTTTAATGCCTTTTATATGTGTATAATTGACATGGTTTGTTTTGTTGGCACACATCTAATAGGCCGATTCCTGCTTCCCAGGCATCTGGTAAATTCTTAATTTTAGTGTATTATCTGTTCTATATTCTGGTTGCTTGCTGTTTATTAATGTAGTTCTTTTTGCCTCTTAGATAGGAGAGCAGCAGGGTCTTCCATGTCTGCCTACAGGAAAGATGAGTACAATTGGCGATATGACAGCGATGAGCTTTCAGATGATGTAGTCCGAGCATCAGCTGCATTGGAAAACCTTCAGTTGGACAGAAAAGCTCGAAACCTAACTACGTCTTGGCGGTATGTATTTCACTCACTCTGATCCAAAATTTTCATTCCGATATTATTTATTTATTTAATTAATCGTTAGTTCTTCCAGGGCTGTGAGCTTAAGGATCTTCTGACAGATAGTTTAGCGTAGTGTTGCTAGCAGGGTTAGTTTCACAAGTTGAATTGCTCCATTTGCCTGCTATCACACAGGCAAGGCTCATGAAAGTGCATAGGTGTAGCTTATACGGGTTGCAGGTCTTTATAGGTTTACTTTTTAAGTGGATTTTGTAATATTCGTGGCCTGTAATCGCTAACTTGTAGCGAAATCCTAACCTTAGGGCAAGGAGGTGGTTGGGTTTAGATGCCCTATCAAGATGGTTCTCCAGTTGGTGTTGTAATTTAACATCAGTGCTACTATCTGCTTGCTTTCTTATATATGGTTTCCTTGTCTGTTTTGTCCATGATAACCTCAACAATTATTGATCGTTATATGTTTTTGCAATGGTTCGACATAAACTTTTTCTTTTAATTTTCAAGCGGGATTTTGGTTGCAGGCATGCTGGTGATGGAATGAGTGACGATGATGGGCGGCCCAATCATATGTAGCCAAAGAATGCCCGTTGTACTACCGCACGTGTAGTTTAGTGTGTATTTTTAATCTTCAGTTATCAATGTTTTGTAACCATCAAATCAAATGAGGGTAGTATTGTTTGTAAGGGTTTTTTTTTTTTTTCCTAACACATTTTCTGATGTGATTTAGTTGTTTTATCTGGGCTTTCTCTGTGTTTTTTTGTCTTTTCCTCAACCCCCTCCCCCCTCACGCACAAAAACACGCCCACACCCACACCCACACCCACACCCACACCCGAACCCGACCCACCATCTCATCTGGGATCGTTAATTAAAAATCGATGATTGTTCCCTTTTAAGTCCTGATTTGATTTATAAATTGTTCTAAAAGGTTTCATTGATATGTTTCACTTCATTGATTGATAGATAGCATCTGTAATTTAACCTGGTAAATGATAAGATTATCAACTGTTGATTCCTTTTTGTAGTAAGTACCCGTAGGGTGTTTGCAGCAGCACCTGTCACAATTTTTGTTATTAGTAACAATTTTCATTCTTCTTTTAGGTTGTATCAACAAGCGTAAGACAAAAAAGATGTGATGTTGTTGCCAATAACCTTAACCAAAAAATACGAATGTGAAGGGGGTAGCCGATAGCCGATGCCTATGTTGATGTAGGCGGATTCATTCGGTATGGAATCAGCCAGCTACGCCAAAAGAAGAACGAATATTCACTGGGAATATTATTGGCTGCTTATTGCCCTTGGACTTGCACACTACTATAATTAGCAGATTTCACACCGTTGTGGCCTTCGACAAATGACTTGTACAAACGTAGTCAATAAGCTTTGCCCTAACTAAAAGCTTGCGTTGAAAGTACAGAACAGAAGCTGTCAAATTGAGAAGAAAGAATCAGAGAAAGAAGATCCTAGAACAAATTGGAAATTGAAAAATTAAAAGCGCTCGTGGGTAAATTCAAACGTCGATTTCGATTCACGTGTCTCTACTCCTCTCCTCGCTCGAAGGACCCAAGGCCAAAATACCAAAAAACTTAAAATAAATAACGATCAAACCAGAGACCTTCAAAATTTCAAATCCAAACCGAAGCTTCCTGTTCTGGGTGAAGAAGAGACCCATTCAAAATCACCGCCATCTCTCTCTCTCTCTCTCTCTCTCTCAGTGGAGAATACGACATGTCGGTCTTAAGCCGTGTTTGGAGAGCGAGAGGCTCTACGGCGGCTACAACGACGGCGTCGTTGCAGACACTAATATTCCTGTCTCGTGCGCTCTCAACTTCTTGTGAAAATACCGGAATTGACCCCAAAGCAAAAGCAGGAGCAGCGGCGGCGCTGCCGCTTAATAATAATAATAGTAAGAAGAAGAAAGAGGGGAAGGGCGAGGGCAAACATGTCCAGTGGGTTTTTCTTGGCTGCCCAGGCGTGGGCAAAGGTACTTATGCTTCTAGGCTGTCGACTTTGTTGGGAGTTCCTCACATCGCCACCGGTGATCTCGTTCGCGACGAGCTCGCTTCCTCGGGCCCACTCTCCTCTCAGGTCTCTTTCTCCCAATTGAGTTAGTTATTTGATTATGTGCAAGTTCTTCACAAATGAAATGATATATTCCAATTGACACCAAAAAAAAAAATTTACTGTAATTGCGAATCATAATTCAATTTAGTTAGTTAAAGTTGTTGCAGCTTCTAAAATTAGAGGGAAGGTAGGTCCCGAGTAAGGCAATCCTTGGTACCGAGGTGCTGCAGTTTTAAGTTTAACTTCTAACTAAAATAAAAGTTAAGTTAATAATGTGCAGTAAATATTGTTTTTAAGTAATAATTTTCACAAAAATAATTAAGATATCATAAGTTTTTATTCTTACTAGTTGGGAATCAAATTGATTCTGCTTTCAAGCCATATTAATTATTGTTTATCAAAAAAATTTAGTGCTATAATTTTTAAGTTTCAATTGCCCAACCTTACTAAACAGGACCCAAGTGTCTTAGCTAAACCTAAAATCTAACCTGGCTTTAATAAATGTGAAATTTAGCTCCTACAATCCAAAATGATAATTTCAACTTCATTTTAGCGCTATCTATAGGATGCATTGTGTATTTAGTGGACCAATAAAATCTTTAGGCTATGTGTAACGTGATTAAACTGTATCTTTGCACGGCAATGATGGATTGAGTTGATGCTTTTCAGGTTCAAAAACCAGCAATTTGAGGTTCCATGCTGTTTTTTATTTTCTTTTCTGGGTTCTGTTAACATGTATTTATTCTTCCTGTTTTGCAGCTCGATGAGATTGTTAGTCAGGGAAAGTTAGTTTCTGATGAAATTATAATAAATTTATTGTCCAAGCGTCTTGAAGCTGGAGAAGCTAAGGGTGAAGCTGGGTTTATTCTTGATGGTTTTCCTCGAACTGTAAGACAGGCGGTCAGTACTTCCTGGGATCAACTTCTGAGATATTGAAAATTAACTTGTCTATCTATATGCTAGTTTGCTGAATATAGTTTAAATGTCAAGAACTGACTGACAAAAATTGCAAATGAGTGATTTTTCTGCTAAAATATGGATGCTGTGGTCAAATTAATCAATTGCTACACTTAATTGTCTCTCTTCAAGGAAACAAATACAAAAATATTCCCGATGTACTGGTATCGGCACTAATTTTCCCACAATTATTCACTAATTTTAATGGCTTGGCCAGTAACTGTGTTGTAATGTACTGTTCAAATGCTTCATCTTTTCCTTAATTGTTTGTTAGCAACAAGTTAAGTAGGCTTAAAGTGGCTTCATCTAAACCTAAAACTTTGGTGGTATTATAGGAAAAATACATATATTTAGTGAACATATCCCGAATTCAGTGGATGCCATGAAGTAAACCTTTGGATTATTGAACATGCTTGACTAGTAACTTCTGATGGTAAAACACCATTGGCCAAGGCATATTAGATTTTGGAAATATCATTCTCTAGTCCCATTGTTTCTTCCCTTTGTGTGCCTCCAAGATCCAACATATTTGTTTGTGTTTTGGTTGTTTCCTCCCAGGAAATATTGGAGGGAGTGACCGACATTGACTTGGTGATTAACCTAAAGCTTCGAGAGGAGGCATTGCTTGCAAAATGCCTCGGAAGAAGAAAATGTAGTGAATGTGGAGGAAACTACAACGTTGCCTGTATTGACATCAAGGGTGAAAATGGGAACCCTGGAATGTACATGGGTCCACTTCTTCCCCCACCACATTGTGCATCAAAGCTTATCACTCGTTCTGATGACAAAGAAGAAGTTGTTAGAGAGCGACTTCGCATATATAATGAGAAGGTATTCTCCAATCTCCATTGTTCCATGATGCTTTTTAGTTCTTCATTCTTTAGGGATGTACTTCAATATTACTTAAGGCCACTTTTATGTTTTCTAACATTTTGAAATATGCACTATTAAGGCTAGACAACTAAACCATATAAGAGATGTCTTTCTGTTTACTTTTAATGTGCGATGCACTTAGCTACATGGCACATTTTCGATCAGAATATTAAGTAATCTACATTTTTGGTTCAATGGGTAACATGCTTGGTGAATTATCTGGAACCTGCAGAGTCGACCTGTGGAGGAGTTCTACCGTAGACGTGGCAAGCTATTAGAGTTTGATCTTCCAGGTGGAATTCCAGAATCATGGCCGAAGTTGCTTCAAGCTCTAAATCTTGAAGATCCTGAGGATAAGCAGTCTGTGGCAGCATGAGTTTTTAGAATTCTGTACTATATTATTTACAAGGTAAACTAGATCATTCTTTGCATGTATGGGACGTGCATGCGTATTTATTTTATGATTTGAAAGAGCAAAAAGAACATTTATTTGCAATAAGTGGAAGGAATTCTGCTTGTTTATGCATAATCTCCCTTTTGGAGATCTCGAGATTACAGGGTATGATGTAATAGAGCAAAGATGATGTCTTGTTATTGTTGGTAATGATATCTTGGCTGACAGAGCTTTAGCTCGTTGATTTTATGTATGGAAAGTATTTATAGTTCCCATCCAATTGTTGTATATTTTGATTTTTGAATCTGTGTATCAGGTGATTGTTGTAAGATTCCATACGCGGCAACGGATTAAAGAGAGTTTTTTGTTTGGTATCAAAATACCTCTTTGTTAACTTGTTATATAATTATACAAATCCTGAGAATGTGGAGTTTTCGGATGAAAGTATGGGAAATTTTACACATTGCCTGTACATCAATTCTTCCTTTTAGTAGTATTCTTAGAAAAAGAAGGGGCTTCTTTTTCTATTGATGATTCAGTTTCATGGTTATGATTTCACTTCTGCTCTTGAATATACAAGTCCATTTGGGTTTCTAGGCTAATTATATTGCTACTTCTGTAAGTATCTTGGTTCTCCTGCGGCTATTTACTGTCACCACCGCTGTCTATAAAATCTAATGAGGTTTCATGCTGTTGATGGACTTGTAGTGCTAGCGATGCTAGATGAACTCTTTTCTTTTTGCAGCCTCAAATGGTTGAAGTATGGATCAAGTTAATTCCATTAGTCATTGCGCTGCCAGTGGTGATGGAGAAAAGATTAGGTATTTCAGAGAACACATTGCCCTTTTTCTAAATCCTAAGATGGTGAAAAGCTGAAATGATTGAATGTTTATTTAAGTCTATCTTTTTGTTAATGTGAGCCTGCATCATTGATTACATTTGGTAGAAATCTCGGAAATAAAATAAGAGCAGTGTCTTTGCAAATAAGATATTTAGTCTCATTGAATTTTTTTTTTTTTAAAGAAAAAACAAACAATTTTTTCTCCCGGGTTCAGGTTTGGGCCCAAATAGGGAACTAAGGGTGTGGTTGTCTAAATGGTGTTCATTAAAGTGGGATATTTATACGAATCAATTTTTAGCTGTGTTCTTGGAATTGTTATTTATAAAGCGTAATTTGTAAGTGTAGTATGGCATGATTCTCCGAAGCATATAATAATCTTTTTTTTTTCAAATGAATTTTTTAAGAAATTATTATGTGAAAAATTCATATCTTGGTCACATTTCTTAAGCTTCTGCCATACAAGATATTCGATTCTGTAGAATGACTACTGATAAAGCTTGTCGGTCGCAGCACCCACATTCTCTTTTGAAAGCTCAATTATACTCTTAAAATTTATTGTTTCTAATTCGGAATTTATGATATATTATGTAATGTACATAAATATGATTAGCGAGGAAAAAAAAACTTGAGAGTGTAACTAAAAATTTAAGATTTGTAAAAGATATCTAAACATTGGTCGCATCTTTGACATGCCGGTCAATTCTAGCAAAGCAGAATCAACTTTCAGCCGATCGTTAGGTGGCCAGATAATTCGGCCATTGTGATATTTTTCTACAGCAAGGCAGAGCCACTGAAGGGAGCCGAAAAATGGCATGTCAAATTTGTCATCGGAAGAAAAATGGTGAGGTGGGTGGTGTGTTTCTCATTTGAGAGCTAGCATTGTGTCAATCACAATCATAAATGTTGCAATTGGGCCAACCGGAATGAGAGAAACGAGAGGGACTCCTCACTTTTGGCTTTTTATATATGTGATGTATAAAAATTTCCAAAATGGGAGCTTGATTTGATAATGACATGCACGAGGGCTAGGAGAGTAGGAGTACAACAACTGCATATGAGATAAAAGTCGGCTTCTCCATTTTGCTTTTCGTTACAACAACAAAAACAACAAGAAGCGGTTGTTTGTTTTTAGGTTCGAAGACTTAATATGATTCAATTTTAAATTATCCTTGGAAAATATTAAAGTCGCAAATTCTTGGTATTCGATTATTTTCTACAAACTGATGTGACGAAATAATCTTGATTGGATGAAAACACAAAATAACTTTGACAAATTATGTGAGTTGTGTATTATTTTCATCTAATCATTGTTGTTATATATGTATATCAATTTGTAAAAATAATTTATGCTGTGTGTTTGTGACTTTCGCATTACTATATTTACAAGTGTGTGTGAAATCATTAATATTTATGTTTGTATCAGATGTTATAAATGATGTAAATAACCATAGTATTCATATTTATATTTTTAAATGTATTCTTACTTCAAACTACTAAAAGAAGTAAACTATATAAAATTACTTTTAGAAAATTATTTAAACATCTCATAAACTATTTCTTCTGAAAAATTACTTATTTGATGCATTAGTAATCTACATGAAACAAAAAATGCTTCCTAAAAAGGTTTTGCTGCTTCTTGTTTGTTGTGCTTTTGGATTTTGCTTTTTTTTATAACATTAAAAAAATTTGAATAAAAAGTTAGGGACTTATTAGCCCTTATTCACTCTCTAAAACTTAAAACAACTTGAATTTTGAGTGAATCAAAACATCAAGAGCATAATTAAGACCATTTCTATTGTTGAAAGTTTTGAAATAAGATATTATTCGTCGAAGTTTAAAATGCGATTCCAATATATAGTCCAAATTTAAAAAAAAAAACCAATCAATTAGGGTATATTCGGTAACTTTTTAATTAGTATTTTTGGCTCTTATTTTAAAAAAAGGAGAATGATGTTTTTAAAATGAAAATTTATTTGGTGGTTTGTTTTCAAAACAGAATATGAAAATAAAAACACAAAAATATCTTTGGTTGTCTGTCTGAAAATATAAAATAATAAAAATATGTTTGGATTTTTTTTGAAAATATTAAATTTTATAGAATTTTTTATAAAATAGTTTTCTTCAATTTCTATACATTTTATCTTTTATTGTTATGATTTTATTCAAAATGAAATCAAATTTCATATAGCAATAATAATTTTTAAAAAACTCTCATAATTTATTAAGTTTAAAAATTAAAATAAAATGAAAAAGTAAAATAATATATGTAGCATATAACAAAAAAAATTCGTACTACAATTATATTTATTATAGACATTTAAGTAGTTCATTTGTGCTAATTATATTTTACAACCTAAAATATAAAGAATATAAGAGTACAAAATATTTGCATCCAAAGCATGCCTAAATATCTACATCTATCCCTTTCAACATGAAAGTTGTCACCTACAAATAAAGCAAAAAAAAAAAAAGCTATATGATATTTAATAATAATAACAATAATAATAATAATAATAATCATAGGATAAGAAACTCAAATATAATAGAAAATCATATAAAATTTTAATGAACAATAAAAAAATATAAAAGAAAAAAGAAAGTAACTTGATCTTCGCTACATTTGAAGATAGGAGTGGGCAAACAGAATCCAACCTAATTGATTCAACCCAACCCATATAAATAATAATAATAAGAAGAAGATGATGATGATTTTTAATTGCAAAATTCTAAAAATTGAAATGGCTAATCTATATTTTTAACCTCTTTTTATTTTTTTTATAAAAGAGATTATTTTGTTCTTATATCTATTGCTCATTATTTTGTTCTTGTATCTACTACTCTAGACTCTAATTCCAAAATTAAGGTAATTTTCTGTTTTGTTCATTTTATATTCTCTTAGTTTTCTTTATCAAATACTATTTAGTGAATAGAATTTTCATAATATAATATTTTTATATTTAATTTCAATAAGTTTTATTTCAACTTTCATATCTTTTTCTTTATTTATTTTTTTAATATTAATTTAACTTCAAATTTTCAACCCAATCAACATAACCCAATATAACCCAACTTGATAATTTTAAGAGTTGGATTGAATTGGGTTGAATATGTTTATTTAATTGAGTTGGGTTGAGTTTATCTCTTTCCATTCAATAATAAGTTGGATTGAGTTTTTGGAAACCTCATTTAACCCAATCCATATCCATCCTTAGTTGAAGAGATAAAAGACTAAGAGTTTTTACATTTTACAATTGAAGGAAAAAAAAAAAGATAGAAGTAATAATTACAGTTGAAGAGATAAGATAGAAGTAAATGGTTATAGAAGAAAGAATTGTTAATTAACTAAAAGTGGTTGGGACAGGGCACTACCTTTTTCCATAATCATTTTTATTTGTTTTCCATTTTTTTTAACAAAAGTCAATAACGCCAAATTGGCATTCTTGACTTTTGTTCGCAGAAGTAAAAGAACAAAAACATTTTATTCTTCGAATTTTAGTGACTTTACAAAACACGTTTTTGTGTTTTTTTTCTTTAAAGAACAAAAATTATCCAAAATAGTTTACCAAACGTAGCCTTAATAACTATAGTTTAATTATTATTATTATTTTCAATCAAATCAGTAATCATTATATATGCATGAGATGGTATGTCATCAATGAATTTATATTTATTGGAAGTTTCCCCACTTTGTCATTTGTTTAGATACATTCGATATATGCACCTTTCCTACTTGTTCGTATAAATAAAGATCATGATGCTCACATCACCACATTCATGTTTGTACTCCAATCAATGTGCTTTTTGGGAATTGTTTTTAACTTAGCATCTTTAGGCTTGCTTTCCAAGTGTGTGGACACGCAATGTGTAGTATCATGAGGAAAAGAATTCACAATTGCTATTACATGCATTTATGATGCAAGTGAAAAAAAAATCTCTAATTAGTATTCATAATTATGCTTTTACTTTCACGTGAAAATTAGAAAAAATGTAAAACTAGAGATGACAATGGGGTAAATATGAGTTGAATATATTCTGCTAGAATGCAAAATTAGGAATGGTAATGGAGTAAATATGAGTTGGATCTATTCTGCTTCAAATCTAAATTCATAATAAAAATTAAGATCCGTATCTGTTCCAGATCCGTTATGAATTTATATTTTTCGCTTCATATCCAAATCCAAAAAAGAAATTAATATCTATATCTGCTTCAAATTTAAAAAAAATTAAAATCCAAATCTGCTCTAGATCCGTCATGAATTCAAAAATTCAGTAATAAAAAAGTAATAATTTTTTAGATTGAAAATTGAAGGCTAAAACGTATTGATAACAAATAAATTATATAATTTTTCTCAATAATATAATAAATATTGTATCTTATACTTTTACACCAAAACAACAAATAAGAAAGATAATAAAATATCATTCAAAAGTAATTGCAGGAGTAAGATCAATCTAATATTCTATTGTCTCCTTCATCATTCTAATATCCACGATACACTTAGCATCATTCCTACAACATTAGATAATGACATATAAATTAAATATGATTTATATTCAGTCCTTTATTATTTTTATTATAACCATATTTGACTAAATATATAAATAACTATATTTCTTAAAAATTATTTGACTAATATGATAAAATAAATTATCAAGTTATATTACTTGACTTGCAATTTGAATATTGCATGTTATATTACTTGGCTTGCAATTTGAATATTGCATGTATATGCTTTGAGCCTCGCTGACTTTTAAATTTACAAAACTAACCTTTAAGTTTTAAGAGTTTAAATACATGGTAAATACTACTAATATGCTATGAATAAAATTTATTTAAGAAACTTTTAAAATAAAATAAAATTAAAAGATGAGTAGATATGGATATGGATTTAGATATTAAGATAGCTCCATATCTGCTTCAGATCCGTCTTAGATCCGCACATCGATATCCAAATCCATTTTAAACTGATTCAAATCCGATCCAATTGGATTTGGATCATGTGAATCTTGGATCAAATCCAATTCATTGTCATCCCTATGCAAAACTAAGAAATTGAGATGCAATGTATAATAATTAAAATGTTATATTGGGGGAGGATCAATTAGATTATTGTTAAGTTGTCCCATGTTAATTTAAAAACATGCCATACATGAATATAAATACACACACACACACACACACACACACACACACACACACACACACACACACACACACACACACACACACACACACACACACACACACACACACATAATGTGATGTGGAGTTGTGGACTCGATCATATGAAATGAAAAGAAATTTATTGATGTTGTCCTAATCGACAAACAATTCGTCCAAATGGATTATTAATTAAATTATGTCGTCCCTTATTGACTATGAAAGAAGTAGTACATGGTATGTTACATAGTATCAAGCCACTTTACATATAAAGTTAATTTTTTGAGTTTCATACTTGAATTATGCCCTAACTAGGTTTAACCCCAACAATCTTAACTCTCCATAGTTTATAGATGTATGTGCAAATGTGACACTTTTTTTGAATTAATAAATGTGACATTGAACATAACCAAAAAAAAAAAAGTTGCTTTTACTAAAGTTGGGGAAGTTGTAATTCATCATATAACAAATTTTGTACATATACCTAATAATATGACTAAAGAAAGGGTCTAGCTACTTTGTCACGGTAATTAGTGTATAAATTCTAATGCTATGGGTGTCAATGTGCAAGTGTACACAACAAGTAATATAATGATGAGTATTCAAGATTGTCTCCACAGGGATTGATGTTATCGGATTTGCTACAACAATTCTAGCATTACAATTTAAATTAAATTAAATTAAATTAATTAAAGAAACTAATAAAGTAACTAAATTAAAAATGCAATAAAGAAAATCTTAAATCAAACACGAAGATGCAATTAATAAGAAATGAGTAGTTAAGTGATTAAACTCACTTAATAGTTTGACTTTTTTTTAATTAAGAATATATTACTACAACATTTACTACAGCACTGGGCATAATCTTTCATGCATCCTCAACTGTCACTTGTTGAAAATCCTATATCTATATGCAATCTAACAGTAATCAGTTATTATGCTAACATTAGATATAACATTATACTTTATAGGTTCCAATTACTGATAGTGTCGTTAAGGTGCACCAAATTTAAAACCTTACCATTGATATAAATAATTAGTACAGAGCAAGTAAGAATCAATCTCACAAAGATTATGCTAGTTATATTTATTATTAACTCTAAAGTAAGATTTAAAATAAAATAATAGTAGTAATAATAATAATATAAATTAATTTAACTATAGAAAATGCCAATTATAAATAAAAAGGAAGGTTTATGAAATTTTAACTAAATAGTAAGAAATAAAGAAATTAAAACTACAAACAGAAATTTAATAAACACTCTAATTAAAGGAGAAAGAAATAATAATGATGAAAACTTTAATTAAAGGATCATTCACCACCACCAAACATGCACATAATATATCAATTATATCATCAATTTATATTGAAACTATCAACCTAGACAATAATAAGCTCTGTTAGTCTCAATCTTTTTTTAGTGTGTCGTTAGGCAAAATCAGCTTTTCACCTAATCTCTAACCATTAAATAATTTAAAACAAGCTCTTTAAATTTAAGATAATGGAAGCAGTAAACAAAGAAATATATTAGGTTGATCTAGGCAATAAGCACACAAGCTCGAATTATTTAACCTAAGTTATGTTCTTCAATTGAAATTACTGATTCCAACTTGCTACTTATAATTAAAATCTCAAGATAATTACGAATCAAGAATTTTAATCTAGTAATAAAATTTATTCAAGTCCTATCTAATTGGCCACTCAAACAAGACAAGAATAAAATCATAAATATTAATTATAGAAAAATATAAATAATCTCAATTAAATAAATTGAATGATAGAAATTAAAAATTAATTACATAGCATGTTTAGGGTTTGAATTCACTCTCAACCAAAGTAAAAATCTAGCCTAATATAATTGAACATGGAATAAGAGAATTGATAAAACTAATTATGAAAATTAATTTAAGCGGTTGCAAATTATTTAGTTTCTCTTGGTTGCTGATTCTCTTTTGCCCGAATTGCGTCTCCACTCTTCTGCTTCCATCCAACGGCTGCCCCCTTCTCCAAAAGCCAAAACTCTCTTTTATAATCTTTAAAATTGAGCTCACCTCTTAATTCCTAAAGCCAAAAGGCTTGCTGTTTTATTTGCCTTAACTTTCACACGTGCCCACCATAAGCCATAAATTGTTTCCTCTTTTAGTTGCTCAACACGGGCCCACTTATGCAAAGCCTAATCAAGCTTCATTTAATCCTCTTGTGCTGGCACTTTTAAAGCTTAGAAAACTGGTTTAAAACTGGTTTAGTCAAGCTTCATTTAGTCATTTTGGTTTATTTATCTATGAAGTCCTTTAAAACTGGTTTTATTGATCTTAA
This sequence comes from Citrus glauca, assembly GCA_029633175.1. Taxonomy (NCBI): domain Eukaryota; kingdom Viridiplantae; phylum Streptophyta; class Magnoliopsida; order Sapindales; family Rutaceae; genus Citrus; species Citrus glauca. The sequence goes on along the minus strand of JAQOOD010000004.1, from coordinate 4,156,389 downwards.
TAACCTCACTAACTATATCACTACATTCTTTTATGACTAATTTCATCTTCAATGCATGTGCCCCTAATATTGTTTTGGCTTAAGTGCACATTTATCTTGTACACTTCAATTCGAAGGTAAAGTTGCTTATTTCCTAGGGATTTGCAATTGTCAGCAAAATTTAAAATTCCTTTTGTGATTGGATATTGTAAATGCTTGAAGTATGAGCAACTTTTTTGTTTGTTGTATCATGGGAATTCAATGTGGTATACAATCTTAAATTTTGTATGTTTTCATATCATAATAATAGTTTATGTATTGCCAAGAATGTTGTGCTTGGATTTAATGGTTATATCAAACTTGTCATTAGTCCATGTTAAACTTTTTCTTGGTCTACATTGCTCATGAATCACAATTATTCTTGGGTTAATAAACTAATTATATCATATAGACAGTTGTTAGGGTTTGATATTATTGAGCTATAAAATTATTTGTGACTGTTTCTTTGTTTCAAGTATTTTCTGCTTTGAGGTTGTGAATATGCAGTAAATTACTATTGGCGTAATTGTTTTTGTAAGTGGACTTAAATGATCTAACTCCTTTCACCTTATGTGATGTTGCAGTGACCTCATAGCGGGTTATTTTAGAACATTTTTCCCTTTAATATTTCGATAATCATTTTCTAAGTCTCCAATATTTGATTGGTCAATTGTGAGAGGCTTTTCCATTATCTAAAGATGATTCTTCATTACACTATAAGTATGGATAAAGAAACAAGGGAAAAATATAACGGGTAAAAACATCAAGAAAGAAAACATAATAGCAAACTAAAATATATTATTATACTAGTAAATAACTTAACAACATTTATCATAACTAAGTAATAGAGCGAACAAAATCCCCTAAAGAAAATAGGGACACCTTTTGAAGGTGATTTGATGATCTAATAAAAAGAAAAAGACAATAAAAAAATAGATAAGTTGACGTAACGGTGCCGACAACATAAAGATGCACCATTCTAAATAGTTTAACATCAGAAACATGTTCAGAAATGGAGATGCTAATCAATCTTTTCTTTTAGCCCACAAGTCAAAAGTGTTTGATTAAAATAAAGCATATCATTCATGAGTCTATAGCTTGCTGCTGTTGTAAGTTTCCTTCTCTTCTGATGCTTGGCGACTTTATAATCTACAATTTCACGGGATAAGGATGGATCAAGCACACAATTCTCACTTCCGTAAATAGTTGCTTGTAATTGCCACTAACTTTGCAATCCACCTTCTAGAAATTCCTTCAATTTTTGCTACTGCTTTTATTAACATATCATCAGTAGTATATTTGTTCAAATAGAGCTTTAGCAGCTTAAAGCATTCCTCTTCACCAGGCAAGGGGAATTCCAAGACTTTTAACATTATGATATGCCAAAATTGAATCAACATCACCACTACAGTTAGTGTTGAGCTTTACTCATGTACATTTTGAATAAAAAAAGATGTCATTCAAAGTCACATCAACATATCATCAGCTTCATCAGGTAAATCTCACATATATGTATGAAAACAATACATGTGCAAATCTTCAAGTAAGAGTTTTGTGATTTACCTAGCCGTGTAAATCCCTTTTGCAAGAGCAGTTGCTCCCTCAATAACAACAACCAGCTAATTTTGCTCAGTTAATATGGCTCATAAACCCCTTGCATAAGTCAAATACATACAAAGCAACAACTTTGTTTATAGTAACATTTAAACATGTGATATCATAACAACATTAAGCATGGTATAACATATGTTCTCATTAAGCTAAAATATTGGAATGTCCTTTTTAGCAGTAGAATGGTATCCAATAATAGAAGTGCAGCTAACAACATATATAATTATGTTTAAAGAAGAAGCGGGGCTGAGGGTGCGGGTTGTTAAAACAACAAGGTACCTAAGTAATTATTTGAAACCTTGTCTAATAAGAAATTACACTATCAAACTAAAATCAACTAGGAGTTATTGTAATACCATAAAAACATTGGTTGTAAACAGATCTAACTATTTAAGCTTTCTTCACTTAAATTGATAACCCTAATATGATCACAAGTAATATTTATGGTAGCAATATGTTTTCCTCTTTTTGCATTTGCATGATCTACTTGCATTATCATGATACCCATCTTCGGCAAGCTTTTGCTTCTACCATTACTATCACCCTGATTGTTTCATGTTCTATCTTAGCCTTTTGCTTCTACTATTACTATCACCCTGATTGTTTCACGTTCTATCTTAGCCTTTGCCCTCTCTATCTTTAACTTTTGTGCTTTAACCTGACTCTTCTTACATTTTTTTTTCAACCTCTTCATTTATAGCTCTGTGATATTTATTATTAGCCTGTAACAAGTGCCAGTCAAATTTACAAACATGTCTGTAACAAAAATTACTAAGCCAACCCCAAAATATAAATGAAAACTTTGCAAATTAGTTCTTTCTCCAAACCAAAATGTTAGCATCCAATTAAAAATAAAAATTAGTCTTAGCTTCAATAAACAAACAAATAAGAAGAGACAAAACAAGAAGATACCTTTTTGGCATTACAAGTAGAACTCCATGTAGGCTTTCTAATATTTATGAAGGGACAAAACAAGCAGAACTAGTTGCAAATGCTTATTAAAAATTTACGAGGGATTAAAATAGTGAAAATAATTTCTAATAAAAGAAAATGTCATTCACTCATTCTCCTCCTTCACAGTTAAAAGTGCACAGTATGCACATTCCATGGCAGAAATTCTTCAACTTCACATGAAGAGATATTATTAATAACCTCATGAACAATCATCTATCAAATGCTTCGGGGATCAACATGTCGAAGGAAAAAGGCTCGGTTGACTTGGCTCAGTTCCTGGATACCCGCACTCAGTCATCTCCTTTCTCCACTAATTCATTCTTTTGATCTTATTAGAGATAATGCCCACTTCACTGTCAATGAAGAATGCTTTTCGGGCGAACGACGGACCTTCAACAGGCCAACAAGAGTCAACTTCTTCTATTGACTCGGAACGAAAGCATGCGCAAGAGCGATATTTTACATTTTTGAGGAGGTAAAGTCAAGGCCTTACTCTATTCCTGTCGGCATAGTGGCCTTGGAGGAAAGGGGGTCCACTCGAAATCATTCTTTTTACGGAGCAGCTCGAATAACGGTCGGCATTTCTCAGAGGATCTAGAGATGAACCTATTGAGTGTCGCTCAATCACTCTTTTGAGGATCATTCGTTTTTCACTCTCTTGCTATTACCCGTAGGGAGCGCATCAATATATATATATAGTGCAATTATGTCGATCAAAATTTAGAAGTGACAAAATGAAACATCATTTTCAATATCACCTTCAAAATAAAGTCGACACTTTTTTTTATATAATCAAGGATATGGTTCATGAGGCATTGGTATCTTTTCATGGCGTTTTATTGGTGCGTACGGTGAGTGTGGTCTCAAATTCAATTAAGAGTAGAGCTATTGACACTCATCCACTTGTCTCGTTCACAATTTTAATTCATAGAGTGAAAACTTTTTTTTGTTAAATTAATTTTTGAAATAATACTTTTGTTAAAAACAATAAATATATATTATACATTTTTCATAATATTATAGCAAACAATATCTACATAGTTCCAAATCCATAAGCATGCGAATTGATATCACTGCACTTTTCTAACATTTGAGGCATACCAGCTATATCATTGTTTTATATTAGTATTGTAAATTTTTTAAATAAACTGTTGAATCCAAACCAATCACCAAGACCAATTCGAAACCCTCAAGACCCACTCTATGAAACTTGATCTTTGTTATGGAATTAATCATTAAACTAAGTTTTAACAAGAACAAGAATAACCACTGGAAATCAACTACACAATCAAAGAAAATCATATTATACGCTTTGCACCAAGGATTATAGTGGTTCGGCCAATTTCTTGCCTATATCCACTGTGGAAAACGAAGTAACCCTTTTACTAATTTCAGAGAACAAGTTACAAGAAAACATGTAAAATGAATAGATACCCTTAACAACAGATCCTATGGCCTTTTAAACTCCACTCTAACTAATCCAAAAGAACCCTAAGAAACTAGTTCACGCTTCTAAGTTTCCAACTAAGAGGACCTCTTGCTGCTTCCCGCGTGAGCGAATGGTAAAAACCACTTTTTGAATTAGCTTTAAGACACTTGTCAAACATTCATGCAAACTCTTGATTAAAACTCAGAGATGGCTGTTGTTTGAGTTAGTAAAACATGTGACACATTACGTGCATTACTAATGAATCCAGCCGACATATTGTTTATATTAAACTGTTGTTCTGAACTCCAATACTTGACATGTCATTTATCCTTGCTGACAAACAAACGACGTGTCATACATATTCCTGAGATCATATTGAGGTTAATGATTCCAACACTCTCCACCTTGAACTCAAATCAGTTACCATTTTGCTTCTGCCATCCACTGTATCCCTGTAGTATTATAGCCTGCAGATCCTAGCTGAGTTCATGTAGAACTCCAGCTTGGCTGCTGGTACAGCCTTTGTCAACATATCAGTAAGGTTATCATCAGTGTGAATTTTTAACAGCTTCACCACACCTTTAGACACCTCTAGCCTGACAAAGTGCAATTTAATGTCAATGTACTTTGTCTTTTCGTGATGCACTTGGTTCTTGCTTAGGCAAATTGCACTTTGACTGTCATAGTGAACAACCACCTATCTTTGTTCAAATCCTAATTTTGTAACCGTTCATCTAAGCCATATTGCTTCCTTAAAGGCTTCTATAGCTACAGTGTACTCAGTTTCTGTTGTTGACAGAGCAACAATACTTTACAGTGAAGCTTTCCAGTTTAGGGTACAACGACTGAGTGCGAACAACTAATCTATCAGAGACCTCCTTTTATCTATATCCCCTGCATAGTCAGCATCCACATACCCGTCAACATCAACTTCTGTACCGCCTTTTGCACTATAGATGAGGCTATAATCAACAGTCCCACTTAGATATCTTAAGATCTATTTTACAGCTCTCTAGTGCTCCTTTCCAGGATTAACCATAAACCTGGAAACTACACTTACTGCATGAGAGATATCTGGCCTTGTTAAAACTATGGCATACATCAAATATCCCACAGCACTTGAATATGGAGTTGTGCTCATCTTAGCTTTTTCATTTTCAATCCTTGGACATTGATTACAAGATAGCCTGAAATGAGCAGACAATAGAATTTGAATTGGTTTAGAGTTTACCATTTCAAATCTCTCAAGTACTTTCTTTATATAGAAGTGTTGTGACAACTTTAGTATTCCTTTCTTCCCATCTCTTAGCAACTCTACTCCAAGAATTTTCTTACCTACTCCAAGATCCTTCATCTCAAATGCATTCTTTAACTACTTCTTCAGCTCATCTATCTTATCTATATGGTTATATTCTATAAGCATGTCATCAATATATAGCAACAGATAGATTTTACCTCCATCTCTCAAATCTTTGTAGTATACACAGCAATTATAAAAGCACATTTGAATTCTTAGCCATGAATTTATCAAATCTCAAATACCATTATCTCAATGATTGCTTTAATCCATATAGAGACTTTCTCAAATGACACACATAATCAGCTTTAGCTGGATCCTCATAACCTCTTGTTGTGCCATTATTATCATCTCTTCCAATTCACTATGAAGGAATGCAATATTGACATCCATCTGTTCCAGATGCATGTCATTTACTGCAACCAGTGCTAATAAGATCCTTAAGGAAGAGTGTCTCACCACTGGGAAAAAAACCTCATTAAAGTCAACCCCATTTTTTTATGTGAAGCTTTGGCAACCAGCCTGGCTTTGTATCTAAATGGTTTAACTCCTGGTATACCTTTTTTGATCTTATAGATCCACTAGCAACCAACTACTTTCTTCTTTTCTGGTTTTAGAATCAAATCCCATATATGGTTCTTGATCAGTGATCTCATTTCTTCATTCATAACTGCAACCCACTTCTTTGAGTCCTTACTATTGACAGCTTCAGTGTAAGTCTTTGGTTCATCTTCTTCTATTTCCTGTGCTGCTGATAGTGCAAATGCAATCAAGTCTGCATATGCATACCTCTTAGGTGGCTTTAATTCTCTTTTCTTTCTATCTCTTACCAGTTAATAATTTCTGAAGTTATCATCACCTTCTGATTCACCTTCTTGTTCAGGCAAATCTATTCTAGGTGCATTCTCAGGCCTTGCCTTTTTATCAGCTTCTGTGCTAGAGCTTGGAAGTTCCACCTCAAGAAAACTCTTCTTGTCACAACCTGAATCTCTCTTAATGTTTTGATTTTTAGTAGCTAAGTTTTGAAGCATTTCATGTTCATTAAACACCACATCCCTGCTGATTATTGCGCTTGGTGGCTTCATGTCTGTACACCACAGCTTGTAGCCCTTCACACCTGCAAGATATCCTAAGAACACACACTTAAAGGCCAGCTCTAACTTTCCTTGTTTGACATGAGCATAGGCTGGGCAGCCAAATATTCTCAATTGAGAATAGTCAGTTGGTTTGCTAGACCAGAGCTCATATGGGGTTCTGAAATTGATTCTAGAAGAGAGACTCATGTTTACTATGAAGCAAGCAGTATCGAGAGCTTCAGCCCATAGACTCATAGGTAGCTTTGAGTGGATCAACAGATACCTAACTTTATCTATTAGGGTCCTGTTTATTCTTTCAGCTAATCTATTTTGGTGTGGTGTGTGTCTTACTGTTTTGTGTCTAACTATACCATGCTTTGTACAGAAACCATTAAAGTCTTTATTGTAGAACTCTAGCCCATTATCTGTTCTCAGTCTTTTTACATTTCTATTAGTCTGTGTTTCAACTAATATTTTCTAGTTCTTAAACTGATCAAACACTTGGTCTTTGCTCTTCAAACTAAACACCCAAACTATTCTTGAGAAATTATCAATAAGAGATAAGAAATACCTAATCCCACTTAGAGAAGCTGTCTGTCCAGGCCCTCACAAATCAGTATGAATGTAGTCTAAAGTCCCCTTTGAATTATGGATACCAGTATTGAATTTCACTCTTGAAGATTTTCCTATGACACAATCTTTACAGAATTTCAAAGGCTCTATCTTATCTATTCTTAAGACTCTCTGTTTTGATAGTTCAACTAAGCCCCTTTCACTCATGTGGCCTAACCTCATATGCCACAGCATAGTTTTATTTATTTTCTGGTTTGAAACAATAACATCCCCTATGACAGCAGATCCTTGCAAAACATACAGACCATTGCTCATGTTCCCTTTCATCACAACCATTGACCCTTTCAATACCTTTAAAGTGTCTGACTCAAGTTTAACTACACATCCTATTTTATCCAGGATTCCTAGGGAGATAAGATTTCTTTTGAGATCAGGCAGATGTTTGACATCCCTTAGTTCCCTAATCATGCCATTAAACATTTTCAACCTAATTAAACCTTTGCCAACCACTCTACAGCTTGCATCATTACCCATTACTACCATCCCACTATCACAAGTCTCATAGTTTGTGAATAAAGTTTTATTAGGAAACATGTGAAAGGAATAACCAGAATCTAAAACCCAATTACCTTTTGTTTAAGCATCAGTTGCTATTAGAACTCCAGCTGAGTCATAGCCATCAAATTCTTCAAATTATGATGCAACAGCAGCATCTCCATTCTTCTCATTTGCATTATTTTTCTTGTTTTTAAATTCAGGGCAATTGTTCTTGAAATGGCCCTCCTTATGACAGTGAAAACATTTCAAGTTCTTTAGCTTGGATTCAGATCTCTTCTTCTTATTCTTACTTATCTCTCTATTTTCAGTTTTTTCTCTTACTGTCATCCCTTCTCCATCCCTGGTTTCTTTTTTTATTGCAGCCTTGGAACTCAGAGCTTCCTTTACATCTCCCATAGCGAGAGTTTGTCTCCCATGCATCAATATATCCACTAGATTCTTATAGGAACTCTGTAGAAACTAGAGCAGGATCATGGTTTTGTCTTCATCATTAATTTTCACATTGATGTCTTCAAGATCCAGGATGATCTTGTTGAAAACATCAATGTGATCAGTAATTGATGATCCTTCTCCTATTTGCAAGGTATAAAGCTTCTTCTTGGTGGCTAGTCTTTTTTCCATTGACTTCTTTGTATATAAGTCTTCAATCTTCTTCCATAGTCCTGTTACTGTTTTTTCCCCACTTACCTCTCTGAGTACACTATCCCCAAGACTTATAATTATTGCACTGTGTGCCCTATCAAGAACCTCAGATAATTCTTTTTCAGTTCCTTTCATTGGCTTCTTGGATGATGACTCATCATCAAGTGCAACATCCAACCTGTGATGCACCAGTAAGGCTATCATCTTGAGCCTCCATAGGTGGAAATCATTTTCGTATGTGAACTTCTCCACTTTACGTTTAGTTGACGCCATTACATAGACCAAGAAACCAGAGATAAGCTTTGATACCAATTTGTTGAATCCAAACCAATCACTAAGACCAATTTGGAACCCCCAAGACCTACTCTATGAAACTTGATCTTTGTTCTGGAATTAATCACTAAACTAAGTTTCGACAGGAAACAAGAATAACCCATGGAAATCAACCAAACAATCAGAGAAAATCATATCATACACTTTGCACCAAGGATTACAGTGATTCGGCCAATTTCTTGCCTACATCCATTGTGGAAAACGAAGCAACTCTTTTACTGATTTCAGAGAACATGTTACAAATATGGAGAAAACATGTCAAATGAATAGATACCCTAACAACAAATCCTATGGCCTTTTATACTATACTCTGACCAATCTGAAAGAACCCCTAGAAACCAGTTCACGCTCCTGGTTTTCCAGCTAAGAAGACCTCCAGCTGCTTCCCGCGTGAGCTAACGGTAAAAACCACTTCTTGAATTAGCTTTGAGACACTTGTCAAACATTCATGCAAACTCTTGATTAAAACGCAGAGATGACTGCCGTTTGAGTTAGTGAAACATGTGACACATCACGTGCATTACTAACGAATCCAGCCGACATATCATTTGTATCAAACAGATGTTCTGAATTCCAATACTTGACATGTCATTTATCTTTGCTGACAAACAGACAACGTGTCATACATATTCCTGAGATCAGATTTGAGGTTCATGATTCCAACATAAACCTTCGTGAAAGAAGGAAACTTTAGTGTAAAGATAACATAATAGCCTAGTTAAGGGAAGAAAACGACTGAATGAGTCTGTCACTTAGAAGAAAAATACAGTTAACTCAGGAAAAAAAAAAGTGCAAAACCCATGCTGAAAGGAAAATACAATGTGAATGCTTTATTAGTCAAACCTATATACATAACTAGAAAAACCACTAGCACCATGCGAGAAAAATCTCATAGTCCTGTCACGACGCACATTTAGATAGAAGCTCAAGGACTTGCCTTATTAAAAAAAATGAGGTGAGGGTAAACTCAAATTTATAATATTAATTCAATAATTAAATTATTCTCAATTAATGTGAGATAATTTTTTTAACAATATGATCAGGTGCATTACAGTCTTAATATCTGGTATTCTTGTCATTGGTAAGGTAGCTAGTGTGAGCCATTTGTGCATGAGTTTATCTTTAATAACATATATAGCCATATGAGTTTAACTCGAGCTAAAAAATTAACTACCTTCACGAATTGAGGATTACCTCAACTCTATATTGTTAGCCTGTAACTATTTTCAATTGCTATGGGTAAGTCATGAGATTTAATAGAGTCAATTTTTAATGTTATTAAACTACACGGCTTAACAACGTGTTCATATTAACAAAAAATGAAGGTGCCCTCAACTGAGAGTAATTATATAAATAGAGAGAGAGAGAGAGAGAGAGAGAGAGAGAGAGAGAGAGAGAGCATTCCACTTTGTTAACGTGAGGATACTAACAAAAAATAAAAAAGGGGATTGTCACTTTCCCCCCTACAGTAATCAACATATACCATTTACCTCGTTATTATTTTTCTAATGGCCAAAAACCCCCATGACAGCATAAGTTTACAATATTATCCTTATTTTCAACTACTATTTTATTTACATTTATTATAAATTAAATAAATTACATGAATAGAAACTAATAAAAAAATTAAGTATTAAAAATAAGAAATATATGTTTTGATGTGAGTAAAAAAATTAATAATAAAATTTTTTGTAATTTTTTATTTTGTGAATATTTTCTTATAATAAATATTTTGTAATATTTTAAAATTAAATGTAAAAGTATAGGCAAAATATTTTATTATTTATCTTATAATAAATTTTTATTTGTCATTCAAGTTTTCTTATAATAATTTTTTAATCATTTTATAATAATTTTCTTATATTTTTATTATAATAAAATTTTCACAAAATAAATAAGTACAAGAAAAAAATTTATTATTAATTTTTTTACTCATATCAAAATATATTTTCTTATTTTTAATACTTAATTTTTTATTTAGTTTATATTCATGAGATTTATTTAATTTATAATAAATATAAATAAAAAATTAGTTGAAAATAAGGGTAATATTGTAAAATTATGCTATCAGAGGAGTTTTTAGCCATTATAAAAACAGTAAGGGAGAAAGTAGTATATGTTAATTACTGTAGCGGAGAAAGTGACAATCTCCCAAATAAAAAATGTAAATTTTAATAAACTAATAGGCAAAAAAATACAACTTTTAATGTATTAAAATATGTATTTTTTTATTTTAGTGAAATTATCACTTTATTAAAGTAAGGATATCCTCGCTAGAGAATGACTTTATCTCCCCTCCCCCCTCTTTATATATATATAGTATTGATCTAGTTTAAGATTTAAAACGTTACTAAAATTTGGGAACTATTAAATCATATGGTTTAATTGTATAATTTTATTATACTCTTAAACCAAGTGTTTTGGTAACTTTTACAGTCATTATATTATTAAACCATATGATTTAATAATTTTTTTTAATTTTAACAAATTCTACACACCCGCACGCACCACACATACACACTTTTTTATATCGAAAATCCAACTAAAATTAATGTTTAGTTGTCAATAAAATTCACGATGACTTTGAGAATTCCAAATTTGAACTACTTGTCGCAATAAGTTTTCGTAACAAGAAAATGACGCCCCTACAAATTGAACAAAAATTATCAAGAGCAGGTCGGAATGGATAAAGCTCAAGTGGCTATAATTGGAGATTCCAAAGAAGAAAACTTAAAAAGATAAAAAGGGGGAATCAGCACTTTTCGGCGCTTACCTCGTAGTGGATGTTTAAAGAGAGAAAAAAAAAATGAAGAACTGAAAAACCAAGGCCACAAATAGTGCATGAGATGCAAGGGTTAACGTTTGAGCAATAAAGTAAAATCGCTTTAAAGAAGCAAAGTCACAAATTGTTGAACTTTATGCCATTTCGACCTTTTTTTTTTTTTTATCGATTTGAAGAATCAAATTGAGATGTGAAAATATGAGAAACATGGCCACTCTCATGACTTCAGATTGCAGTTGCGAATGTACCACAAATTGTAAGAAACTAGAACGCGTAAGGAATCGAATTGTGTGGAAGCATGCATGATAGAAATTTGGCTCAATTAACCTTTTCTTTTTCTTTTTTTTTGAAATAATGATAGATTTTGAGGAAATAGTTGCAATATTATGTGCGAATATGTTAATTGCTGGTTTATCAACCGACCCACGTGAACAAAATTTGAATCTCATACCTCTTATTTCCACTTGATAAATCTTGCTCAATTAACTTTTTCGTTTTGTGAAATAATCTTAAGTTTTGAGGAAATGGTCCACAATATTGTGTCTCTGCACATGATAATTCCTGGTTTATCTCCCCATCTATGCGAGTAAAGTTCAAATTTCAATCTTTTATTTTCACTTGAGAGATTTTATCAATTGAATTAATAGGCATGCACATAGCTAATTTTTTTTTTTAATGATTTAACACATCTAACCAGTGGAATAGCCAAAAAAAAAATCTTATCACTAGGAGAAAATTTACGATCGATATAAAATACAAATAAGAAAACATAAAAAAAATCAAAATTTTATTATTGTATATGTGTGTATGAATATTTCTATATAACTTTTAAATTTTAAATTTTTAGTACATTTTGAACCTAAATTTGCATTTAATTAGTTGAATGAGAGTAAATTTGTAATTTAACTGAGATAAAAACAAAACGTCTTCTAAAATTTTTGGACTAAGTGAGGGCGTCCACTGCCTCTAACTTTAATAGTTTAACATTTTCCCCCCAAAATTTACATGCGTATTCGAAACCATAACTTTCGAATTTCCAATTTTAGCTCTCACTGTAATTTATTATGAATTTCATTACAAGTGTTAGAATTAAACAGTTTGGCATACTCTAATTTTAAATTTCTGATGTAATTTACTGATATGTATAATCTCGCTAATTTCATGGAATCCACGCCATAATAAAAGAAATATATTTTCATATAGATTGTGCTGCATAAATACTATCTCTTACGTACAGTGGTCAAGTAATCACAAGTCGTTTAAAGTAATACTACACCCTTTGATGCAATAAAACTACAATTTTTTTTTTACTTTGAGGTAAAAATAATACATATATATTGAGTAGTTATAATCCAAATAACAGATATATATCCAACTCGAATATATATATATATAAAGTAATTGAAATTGTAACACTTGATGCCAAAACTTGGACCCCTTGTGATTTTATAACCAAACTCGAAACCCTTAATTATAATCAACTTGAATCTGGATCAAATAAGCAAATGGGGGCAAATGCCTCCTCTAGGCTCGAAGCTTGAAACTACATTTGCTTCTTTTATACTTACAAAAGTTTGAGTTCTCAAAAGTATACAATTATCCAATTTACAATTACGAAAAAATTATAATTAATGATATTATACTATTACACCATATGATTTAATTTTTTTCGAATTTTCATAAAGTCTAAGATTATGAACTATAAGTTATTAAAATAAGAGATAAGTTAAAAAAATATATATTTCAATATAATACATGACAAAATACAATACAGTAGAGTGTGTTCATATATATACATAGCTTCTTAACCTCGGATGCTTAAATGCAAATTTGGTGTGAGTCATTTTTACACCATATGGTGTTATAGTAATTTTCTTTTTCAATTAACTATTACAATTTTTTCGATTAAGTGCCAATCCAAATTGTATTCGTATATAATGAGAGCCCTATCATCACTTAGAGATGGAGAATAAGTTGCTAACATATTTTTATTGCATTATAAATGATGGAATGATACTTTCCTATTTTCTCTCACTTTCTTTGTATTTTTTCATTAATCAATTACCCCTTTGAAAATAAATAGTAATATATAGGATGTTTATTCAAACATTTTTGTCTTCTTCGTTTTGCAAAAAGTCCTTGTTTAAGATGCATTTCAAAGTCATAAATTTGTAAAACTTTTTCAAAAAGTTAGATGATGATGGAAAATCACATATTAAACACCAATGATTGTCTTTTACTGATTATTATTACTCAAAATCATATTACCGTAGATGAAAAGTACATTCACAACTAACCGAACTACATTCAAGACATTTTGAAGATCATAATTTTTTCCTTACACATTCTTTTACCATCTATATCATTGCAAAACGTTGGACCAATTTATAGACCATTATCACGGCTAGCCAACCTTGATCCAAAATCATCAAAATTTTCAGTTTTTTTTTTTTGGCTAAAGAGAATATTTTTCTCTACATATTTTTCCTCCTGAATTTTTGTTATTTACCAAATACCGAAAGAAATGTGTAAATTAGTATTTGATAATGAAATCCATTAATCCCATAAAGTGAAAATATTGTATGATGAATGATAAGTCTACAAAAGTTGCATCTAGGAGTTTCTAGTTTCGTTGTTGTATCCCTTAAAGTTAAAAGAGCCCGTGATAATTACCGTTTATCAAATAAGATGACAAGAGGATATATATTGTGATCGAATTTCTATTTATTTATTTATCATTTTCAAACATTTTCTTTCTCTAATGAATCATTCATTTGTCAACTATGAGGATGTTATGATGGAATTTTTACTTCATTTATTATCTTGTTAATTCAAGTGAGAGTTGAACTCTTTTTAGTTTTGAATTAAACTAAAAACGTATTAAAAAGATTATAAGGAAAAAATTTCATCCTAATACTCATGTTATTTTATTATCATTACTAATAAGATTGAGTAATACTATTCATTCGAATATTTTTTTTAAAAAAAAGGAGAAAATTTCAAGATAAAATATCAACGCAAGAGAATCCGGGTCACCCGCAATTTGACCCGGTTCGAATACGTCAAGCGTCAGCGAAGATATTCTTTTCGCCGCGTGGCGACACTGTTGCACCCGGTTCAACGTTATTTGACTGCCGTCAATCTCCGTCCACGTGATCTAAACCATGTTTTGCGTGGGGCTCTTGCTGACGTTGGGCGAAAACGACACGGTACTCTTTCCGTCTAATAAATCTAGTCTGGGCATCTTTAACTCCTCAAAGATTGCGCCACGTGTATCATTGGAGGATCGCCAAAATCCGTTACAAATTGTTCAGAGTCCAGCTTTAGATCCTCCGTCCAACTCATTAAAATATTATCCTACGTGGCGTATCCGGTGTCACTACTTCAGGCATTCACTTTTCCACGTCAGCCATTCAGGTGGCTACTACTTTTTTTTTTTTTTGGGGGCATAAACCATTTTTTCCTTTAAACAATTGCTCGTCGTTTCTCAACCAGCGAAGCAATTTTTTTTTCTCTGTAATAATTATTATTTTAAAAAAACCCTAAAAATAGAAAATGGCTTAAATTCCAGTTTGCATTTCGGATTTCTCTACTCTGAATTTGATCTTTTGACTGTTGGTGATTGAATCGGGCTCGTATGAATTGCAGAAGAGGTAAAGTTTTGTTCGTTTATTATCAAAATATTTCTGAACTTCCAATTATGAGTTTATTTTTGTATTTTTTTAATTTTTAATTTTGATTATTTTGTTTCGGCTTGTTTGATTGCCGAGAAAATTGAGAAGAAAACTTCATTTTTGAATTTCGCGCGCAATGATTTCCTCGCACAATGCGTTTTGATGAAAAATTAAATACATTGGAGTTCTAGTTTCCTTTGTTTTTACCATGAGACTTTCGAATTAAGCAAAAATCATTCTACCATCACTGAGTTGATTGGTTTGCTTTCAATAAAGCCAAATCACTCAAATTTAGTAATATTTTTTCTTCCTTTTTGGTCTGGGTTCCTTTTTCTGCAACTGAGTTAAAGACTAATTTGAATTTTGTTGACTCAATTGGTAATTTATTGCTGTTGAAGTCTTTTTGTTTATTTATATAAGAAATAAAGAGAAAATAAATATCCAACGTTATGTTCGGTAGTATTTTGGTTTCCAAGAACGTAAGTTCTTATTCTTGCTGAATTTTGACTTGCAAATGCAGTGAATTTGTTTAAATATTAAGCCATGTCTTTCTTTCTTTATGTATATGCATATTTCCTTGTTTAAATTTGAAGCCATATCTTTCTTTGGTTCTTTTTATTTTTTTATTTTTTTCAATTAACTCCCTTTGATTATCATGGAATCATTTTAATGGTTTGTTGTTGCGTTATTTATGCTTGCTGAGAAATCAGGTGGTAAAAGATGTTATATTTCATAGTTGATGTTGTTTTTAGCTTTCAAAGAAAATAAATATATTACTTTAGTTAGGCCAATTACTTAATCAGCATTTTTTTATTAGTTTTATTTTCGTGGGTCTGAAAAAAATTAACGGTTTCTGCACATTTAATCAGCAAGTGATTCATGTCTATGTCTCTCTGAGAAATCTAAATTTTAATTTTACTAGGTAGATAAAATTATAGATTTTGATATGGACAACTGCATCTAGATTAGTGTTCGTCAGATGGTTAAGACTGTCGGATGAATGCTAGGCATGCAGTATTTAATTTTTCTATTATCTTGCTCACAGAAAATAAGTGGCTGGGTCAAGTTTTTGTTTGTTTTGTTTTAGTTTGAATGCACAGGGCTTTTTTTGTTGTGATTTGGGTTTGATATAATATCTGAAATTCCATGTCTTCTTCTGTAGGACTTTGTTAGGTTCTCCTCTCATAAGTTGATATCATAAAGGAAACAGTATGTACAAGCTCTCTTGTGGAATAGAGGTGGTTTTCTGATAGACTGTCAAGTGCTTTCCACATTATTGGTCTTTTTGAATCTGGTTGATGGGGATAGTTCAAATGAACGGTAATGGCCCTGTGTCCAATGGGTTGGCAGAATTAAATCATCATATGCGAGATGACCATAAGCAAATAAGGGATGGGGTCACAGGGGAAGGGCAGGGGCTTTCAGAGGAAGATGAGTCACGAATTAATGAGGATGGGGAAGATGTCAATAATGGCTGGGTGGATGCAGTTCAGGCCCAGGCTCATACAATGGCTGCCCTGCAGAGACAGCAGTCGCAGCCTGAGAGGCCTCTGGTTTGCTGGGAGAGGTTTTTACCGCTTAGATCTCTCAAGGTTCTACTGGTGGAAAGCGATGATTCAACTCGCCGAGTTGTCTGTGCATTACTTCGAAATTGTGGCTATGAAGGTCAGCACCTTTCCTGGTATAGAATTATCTGTATTTATCATTTAAAAACTGTAACTTATCCGGTTTCGCTCTGAATGTTAAAGTGGATAAAAATGATGTTTTTGCATGCTTTGCTCAGAGTTGAACTGGTTTTCGAATAGTGTTGTTCTTTGCTGTAGAGCTTGTTTTAATTGTTTCTTAATTCCTTAAGGGTGTTTACTTCTTGGATTGGGGAATTGGAATGATTAATTGTGTTTACGGCTAAAACATTAAGAAATGGGAATGAATTTTGGGTGGGGCCCACAAATTTGGGAATGAGGAAGGGGAATAAATTACCAGTTTTACCTTAAAGAAAATTAGATATTCATTGAAAAATGATAATGACATTAATATTATTAATATTATTATTATAATAATTAGTAGTAGTAGTAGTAACGATAATAATAATAACAACAACATCAACAACACCAGCAGCAACTAGTTTGTTCTAAAATTATAGTATTACGCTCAATATTGTAATACAACTCATTCCAATTGCTATTTCTATGGCTCAAGTAAACAATTTATTTTGATTCTCATTTCCCATTTCGATTCCAATCCATTTCGATTCTAATTCATTCTGATTCATTGCAAGTAAATGCATCATAACCGTATTTAAATTTTTGTACCTGTTTAGTTCATTTCTAGGTGGACTTCCTTTGTTCTCCCACAGAAAGGCAGCCTTTCTGTGCTGATATCTTTTATTATTTCACAAGACTGCTGCATTTATGTTCTTATACAATATTTGATCCTTGGACGTGGTGGTTTGGATAAGCCTATGCTGACAGTTCTCTGAGTTTGTTAAAATACTCTCTCAAAGTTCTTTTTGCTACACTTCTGCTAAACAGGGGTTGGGGGCAGAATTGGTATAAAAGTTAGGATCTAATAATGTCCACAGTGATGAGTTTAATGGCCTTGTTCTTTTTCTTGAAAACGTTCATGAAGTAATTGTCATTAATTGTCATTACTACATTTTAGAGTGAAATATGGTTTTTGACAGCAGATAAGTAGTAGTGTTACTTTTCTTTACTTAGAAACATAAATCTCACTGTTTAAGTTTGTTTTGATTATAGAAGTTTGACTACTTTGTTAATGCTTGATTGCAGGCTTGTCATGAATCAATCCAAAAAGCTCTGAGTCTCAAATTTCCAATTTCTTCTACCAGATTCTTAGAAGCATGTTTAGCTGCGCAATTAGGCTCTTTGCATTCTTCAATAGCTTATTCACATCCATTGTTTTGTTAGGGCTAAGATAAATGTGCCTTTTTTTTGGGGTGGGGCTGTTTGTCCATGAAAATAGACAGGAAAGCAATCTATATAATGCTGAACATCTTTTTTGTGGTAAGATATAAGAAGTGTTTTATGTTTTAAATATTTTTTTATATCAATTAGTAGTTTCCTTGATCATTGTTCTTGTATTCTTTTTGAACTTTTTTTAAAATAAATTTTAAGAGTGAGGTACTTCTTGGTTTTTGTTTTATTTATTTTTCTCATGGTTTATCTTGTGTATTTTCTCTGCCCATGAGTGTTATCTGTTCGTACAAAGATTTCATTAGTTATCAAAAGGTAAAAAGGGGAGAACGTTTGTTTTTTATCTTTTCTAAAAGTCATCTTAGCGATACACAAACATATGTTTCAGTAAGATTATAAATACAATTTGTAAAATTTGAAATTAATAGTTTCCTTGATCATTGTTTTGTATTCTTTTTGAATTTTTTTAAAATAAATTTAAAGAGTGAGGTACTTCTTGGTTTTTGTTTTGTTTATTTTTCTTATGGTTTATCTTGTGTATTTTCTCTACACGTGAGTGGTATCTGTTTGTACAAAGATTTCATTAGTTATCAAAAGATAAAAAGGGGAGCACTTTTGTTTTTTTATCTTTTTCTAAAAGTCATCTTAACGATACACAAACATATGTTTCAGTAAGATTATGAATACAATTTGTAAAATTTGAAATTAATAGGTTCCATAATAATATATACATTTGTAAGTTACCTTTGTGATATGCTGTGAGAATATTTTTGTTCAGATTTCGGATCTAGTACTGATATTTGTTGCTGACCTTTTAATAATCTTCTGTCATCTATGCATTTATATATGGTTAAGATTTAGTTACCTATATATTTTTATTCAATAACTACCGATCACAACTTTCAAAAGTCCAAATAGAATCAGATTAGCATTTAATCTAAATTATTGTGTTCAACTATGTATGACCACCCTAAGCTAAAAACCATTTCTATTCTTTTTGGCATGCTGATACTTTTAAGCCAAAAAGGAACGAGAGTTTCCTTATTCTTAAACCTGGACCTTGATAATCGAGAGAGAACAGGATAGAGTTAGTATTTAGCCTTTACTTTTGTTTCTCTAACGTGAGAAGAAGAAGAAAATTCTTTTAAACCTCCTCAATTATTGCTCTCAAGACTAAAGTTCAGATAAGAGTGTTTGTTGAATTTGAAAGAGTGGTAGGCCAAAGCTCTGGAAGATTGTTACTGCATTTGGAGAGCTGTGAAAATATCACTGGGAAGGAGATTAGTGATATAGCATTCTAAGAAGAACCATCTATGTTTATTATGAATTTTAGTCTTAGAAGATTCAAATCCGATCATGATGGTAGACCAAATGGTGAAGAGACAAGAAAAGGTTTGTGGGAGCATGCTGGTACTTTTCCCGTAGATGTCCTTTTCTCTTTAAGAACCAAGATTTTGGGAGGAAAGGGAAGCTCTATAAATAAGGGATCTCAAGCAATGCAAGGGAGTTCTTCTTAACTTATCATGGGCAAATTCGAAGGTTTTGTGCTGAAAAATGTGTTTGATCGACTGAAAATGGGGATATAAAAGATGGTTCACGGTAAAAGACTTTGGCGCTAGCAAAAATTTTTAAGATAATCTAAGGACAAAGTTTTGTTCCTTTATAGAGATAAATTTTTCTTTGGTTGTAACTTCATAAATGGGCAGCAAATCCAACTACTTTTTTGAAGGATAAAACAACTGGAGGGATTAGAGAATTGAACAACCTAAAATCTTTTATCAATAATGATAGATTGATTGATGTCTTGGGAAGCAAAAATTAGGTAGGTTGGGAATCATGAAGATTTTCTCTAGAAACATCTAAGACATAGAGAGCAATAAAGAAAGGGGGTTATAAGAGATGTTTGAAATAAGTTGGCCCAAATGTTACTTTGATTCAAAAGATTGAGGGAGAATCCTTTGATAGGATAGAGGTTGGCTGCATTAGGAGTTCTAAATATAAGGAAGTGCAGTTCCTTGCCTGCTTGGCGAAGGTCAAGAGTCTTAGTTGTGGTTTGGAATACCAAATCGGTGGTGTTGTTAGAGTGTGCAAAGGTGACTTCTCAATTTCCATTGTAATTTAGATCTGTGAAAGTGTATGATAGTGGTTAATTGGATTTTATGGTCCATGTAGACATAGAAAAGGCTTACATTTTGGGGAGAATTGGTAGATCCTTTTGGCTTCTGTTGCCCTTATGGTGTTAGTGTTGATTTTAACTTTATCAGATTTATGTTAAAGAGATCTAATGGAGGTAGGGAGGGCACTTTTATGAAAAACATCAACTACTTTCTTAGGGTCATCAATCTAAAGATCCTTTTCCGTTCAATACACATTTTACTAAGTCTAATTTAAGGAATAAGGTTTTCCTCACATAACAAAGCATGGGTTTGTTTAGTGTTTGATAGCATATTAAGGTTTAGGTTGGATGCAGTGAATAAAGAGATGCAAAAGTAACAGAGAACATACCAGCAACTTATGATAGACTTCTAACTTTCTCAAATATCTTTAACCTGTACTTATAACAATTGTCGATTCTCAGGGACTTGTAAGATGACTTCTACGTGCCTTTAAAAAGATATTATGGAAAGATATGATGACCTTATGCCTGTACTACCTTGGGCCTTAGAATTATTCAGGGTGGAAAGGCTTGTTGAGAAAATGTTCTCTTCATTCTGTGCTTTTCTCAGCTGGATTGTCCCCCTAATGATATAGGCTATTCTATACATTTTCTTCTAGAGTCTTCCTAAACAGATCTTTTCAATTAGGTATTTGTTTAGATGGATAAATATATTTCTTTGACTGTATTTCTCAACTTTGTTGTCTTTTAATTATAAAAAGATTTCATTCACTAGTTATGCTTCCCCTTTCGCAGAAAAAGGAAAGATACTCCTTTGCTTGTATTCCTTATTCTATCTCCTCTTCCTTGATTTTGTTTCCTGTTATTAATAGTTCTTACAAAAACGCTTCTCCAAGATTGATTGATGGTGATTCTAAATAACTTTTCCATCATACAACTGTTATTTTAGATTGTCCTATTGGTGTATACGTTGTGAAAGAAAGGGAAATCAATTCATCATTTTTCGTGAACTTGTGATTTGGCGTATTGTTTGTGAGTAAATTCTTGTGCGTAGTGGAGTTAGCTTGAGGTTTTGCCTCAATTAGCTTTTCATATTCTTAGTGTAGATGTTGGATGATTCCAAAACATGAGAAGGGGTTAAATTTTATAGAGATGTGCAATGAAAGCACTGCTATTGGCGATATAAAGAAAAAGAAATAAGATAATTTTCTTGGAAGAAGATGAGTTTGTAATACTTTGGACGAGTGAGTGTGTGTTAGTTCAATTGGTAAAACCTCTCGGGGTGGTCCAATAGGTATGGGGTTCAAATTCTACTCACATGGGTGAGGAAGAGCTTTGGTTGCCGTCAAAAGATATTTTTTAGAAAAGGAATAAATCCTTTGGATGAGAATAATATATTTCCCTTCACCTAGCGATATAGAGCCATTTTGTTTAAAAGAATTTTTAGAAGCTTTTTCTTTTAGAGGTTGAGATCCTTTTCTTCATTTTTCAATGAATGGTTTTGTTTTCCTTATTAAGGTGTTGTGAGCAAAGGATGGACGACAGCTCCCCTTTTTCATTATTTTGTATGATTTTTCTCTCATCAAATGGATTTATGTATGATTGTCTTCAAAACTGTATGATCTCTATTGTAACTATTACTGCAATTGTTTGTTTGCTAGGTGGTAAGAGTTGAGACAAGGTTCATTCAAGGGACAAACCATTTGTGATTTTGAAATAGTGTGATTTACATTATTATTTGACAAACTGGAATATGGGATTTAGTTTATTTGCAATCAAGGACAAAAATTTTTCTTGATATGTAATGAAACCTACTGTTAAACCTCAAATTTTGAGTGAATTAAATTAACATCCTTGATGTCTTTATGAAGTCTACCATTCCACCCTTGATGTCTTTATGAAGTCTAGTCTTCCACCCTCTTGTGCATAACCAGTTAGCAAGCTCATGACTCAGTACTGTAATACATAAATATCACTACATTTGTTATGTTTAAAAATTCATTGCTGATCTTACGGCATTTATTTTCAATGCCAATGCAGTTACTTAGAACACACTTTACTCATTATTGTTGTTCTTTCATATTTATTTTGCTTTTTTAACTTATGAACTTATCAGATATTTCAATCATGGCAGTTATTGCTGTAGAAAATGGCCTTCAAGCATGGAAAATTTTAGAAGATCTGATGGATCAAATTGATCTTGTCTTAACTGAGGTACTCATGCCTTGCTTATCAGGCATTGGCCTTCTACGTAAGATTATGAACCACAAAACTTGCAAGAATATTCCAGTGATTAGTGAGTATATTTCTTATACTTTTGCTTCTGTTTCAAATTAACATTGTTTTTCTGCTGTTTCTTTTAAAGATTGATACTTTTAACTGCTTCACTGATGGAGTTTTTTGCAGTGATGTCATCTCATGATTCTATGAGTATTGTCTTTAAGTGTTTGTCCAAGGGTGCTGTTTACTTTTTAGTTAAGCCTATTCGAAAGAATGAGCTTCAAAATCTATGGCAGCATGTTTGGAGGAAATGCCACAGTGTGAGTTGCTAATTGTTATTCCACTTTATGAATGAAACTGTACAATGGACCAATTTTGGACTCTAAACTTCAGGTCTGATCTTATATGAACATTCTTCTTAATTGATGAGCTGTCCAAACTAAGAAAAAGCATTCATTTTTGCGTGGATTGATGCTATCGACACATATTTCAACTTGGTATTTTGGATAATTCTTTGTTTTTAATGTGATCATCGTTTATTTACCATACCATAACATTGATATAGGACCACATAGAAAGTGCAAAAGTTTGTCTTCCGTTTGTATTCACTGTTCGTCCTTTCATTAGTCTAGTGGTAGTGGAAGTGAAAGTTGTATAATGACTCAAAAATCCACCAAGTCGAAAAGTGCTGAAGGGTCAGATAACAACTCTGGCAGCAATGATGAGGACGATAAAGTAAGCATTGGTTTGAATATTCAGGATGGAAGTGACAATGGAAGTGGCACCCAGGTATTATATGTTTAATGTTTTTGTGATCTTTCATTTGCATGTTTATTAGCATCTTTCCAAACGTATAGTTTGTACTTTAGTTATGTTATCTTACTTCTCTTCATGTTGCTTTCAATTTTCCAAAAATGACATGGTCTTTTTCCTAGTCTAATTTAGCAAACAGTAGCATTTTAACTTATTTATTCTTGGCTGCCTGAGTTTTTCTATCTGTATGTGTATATTTACATAATTGAGCTAAGGAACTAAATAGGAATTGGATTGTTTGGTTCATTCCCCTTAAAGTTTGTGGAACTTTTATCTTTTCATGTTATATTATAAAGAATTCATGTGATGCGTGTAGCATAGGAATCCAAGTCTTGATTATCTATTTTACGAAATTTTTATTTTTAAAATCTTAGGATGCGTTAGATTTGGTTTTCTCTTTTAAAATTTGAGTTGCTTTTTCATATATTATATTTCCATATGGCCACGATAATTTTACAGATCTTGATATATTTTCTCTGCAGTTATTAAAACTCATTTTGAACTGCTTTTAGCTTTCTTCGATGGGAAACAAGTAAAAATTTTAATGAATAAATAGAAAGAAAAGGATTACAAAAGTGAACCAGAGGTCCACAATTTAAAATCTTCCCCATTGTGAAGAAATTAAAAACAACATAAAATTTAATCTCTTCGTAAATAACATGGGACAAAAAAGAAAGCAAAAAACTCTGAAAGGACACTGAAAGGACAAAACTAACTCAAGATAGTATTCCACTCAAGCTAGCTAGATGATAAGAAACGAAGAATCTTCAAATTCTATTTCTTGTAAGAAACTTAAATCTTCCCCATTGAGAAGAAATTAAAAACAATATAAATTTTCATCTCTCCGTAAAAGAGCCTAAACATGAGGCCAAAAAATAATAATAATAAAGCAAATAAAAGCACGAAATTGTCTCTAGATTATTAGTTCCCAGTCAATCTAGCTAGATGATAAAGAATGAAGAATTTTGAAAATCCCAAGAAAGCAAAGCACATAGAGAAGTAAAGAAATGAATCCTCCATTGATATTTTCCTATTTTCCTCCACAAAAGTGCAGTTATTTCTTTCTTGCCATCACCCACAAGAGAGCTACAATTACACAAAGTTTTAGCCTTACTATTCTATTTATACATTGCAAGAAGCTAAAGTTGGAAAAAAAAGAAGTTTAGTTAAAAGTGCATAATTTAGCCCACAACCAAGAGGCAACAGCACAATGAAGAGGTGGTGGTTGGTTTCTTTATTCTTTCTCCTCATAAACCACCATGGAGGGGAAAGACACATCTAAGATTTCCTTCACATATCTTCTCGACATTAGTTTTCCTGGAGCTTTTCAAGCAAAGATTAATGTTAAGGAGGAACATTGGCTTGGAAAGCCATTCTAAATTGTTTGAAATCACTAGTAGAGTTGCTTCGCCAACCAAAAAATGTGTAACTTATAAGAAAGATTACCTGAGGAATCTTATTCCAAATACTGTTATCATCCTTAACCCTCATCAATGATAGAAGAGTTCATTAAATCTATAAGAACAGTGTGCACTTGACTTGCTAGTTTATTGAAATTTCACTTCAAATTGAAATTCGTACTACGGTTGCCCCCAGGGGCTTTCAAGCCTCTTTATTTGGCTAGCCACCCGGGTATGACTTTGAGGGAGGTAGAATTTAAAAGTTATATTTGGGCTTTGCCCAACCTCTTTATCTTTTTAGAAAAATAAGAAACCAAAAAAAAAAAAAAACTTACTCAAGTTCAAAGGGATCAATGACCATTCTATAGTTAGTAGACACATTCTTGGAATGACATAATCCATACAAATGAGGAAATCACTCGCAAAGAGAGACGTCTAATGCAAATGTCTTCCCAAAATCAAATTTTCTCACCATGTCCCACTGGCCATCTGATACGACTTTGAAGAAATGAGATGTTCTTTGAGTGGCTTTCTATGGACCTCTATTAGATCTGAATTGGCTTCCTATGGACCTCTATTAGATCTGAATTGAACCAATATTGAGTCCCATTCATTGGAATGAAGTCCATATTTGCTTCTAATAACCTTATACCAAAGAGATACCTTATAATGGGAACCTCTATAGCAATTCACCTAGTGAGGCCTACTACTCTTCTCTATGTTTCCAGTTCTAGTCACTTCTTTTCCTCAGTTTTGTAACCTTATCCTGTTTAAGAATATGAATTCCATTTTCTTCTCCATGAACATTTTATTAAAGTCCCTCATCAATTTCTCTAATCTTTGAGCAACCTTACTAGCAATCTTGAATAGACAGAAAATTAACTTGGTAAGGATGACAAAACCAAGTGAATCAAAATAATTTTGTTCCCTCTTGAACATAAGCAATCTTTCAACCTCTGAGCTTTTTTCAAATTTTTCTAACACCAGGTCAGAAAAGCTCAAGGATCTTGGGTTATCTCCTAGTGAGAGACCTATTTTAGAGGTCGACTCCCCAATGAGAATCCAACATTAATGGCAAACGATTGGACCTTGTCCCTTTATAAATGAACTGAAGAGACAAACCTTATATATATTAACCAAAACTTACGTATAATCTAAACTACCACACCATGGTTTTAGTCGCAAAAAAATAATAATTCTAATGTGTTTAAGTTATAAAGTGGATGCATACTTACATTCTGCTTTTGCAGAGCTCATGGACGAAGAGGGCAGTAGAAGTTGACTGCCCCAAAGCAATGTCGCCGTGGGAACAGTTAGCTGACCCTCCTGATAGCACTTGTGCGCAGGTTATTCACTCAAGGCCTGAAGCATGTGGAAACAGCTGGGAACCTATGACAGCAACAAAGGAGTGCAAAGGGCGGGATGATGAACTTGGTATGCACGGTTCTATTTGTGATTGAACTCTCACTGTGATATATCTCCTTTCATCCTCTTTTGTTCCCTTTGATTGAGATTGTAGTGAATTCCAATCTTTAGGAAATGTTGAAACGGACAAAGACTTGAAGGTTGGAGTACCTAGAATTTCAAATTTGCAGCTTGAACAGCCTACTGAAAATGGACCTAACACAATAGCAAGTAGCAACAAAGTGAAGTCTTCTGAAATTAATTCTCAGAAAGATGATGAGCGACAACAGACAAAAAAGCTGGAGCTCAACAGTGAGAAGCTGAATGCTGGTCTGAGAAAACAAGCTGCTGATATAGCAGGTGTCAGCACTAATGGTAACGATTCTCCTACTGAGAGGGTAGTTTTTGACACCCCAAATGGTCTCTTTAAGGTCTCTGGAACGAAAGAAAAGCTCATCTATGACCATAATGAAATACCTTCCCTTGAGCTTAGTTTGAAGAGGTCCAGAGAAGATGGAGATACTGGGACCTGTCAACATGACCGAAATGTTTTGAGGCATTCGGACCTGCACTCGGCTTTTTCAAGGTATAAGGAAATCCTGGATGTGAATAATATTATCTTCGTATGATAGAAACTCCAAATTTGACAGTTGAAGTTTCATGTCTGCAGATATAATTCTGCTTCAACTGCTAATCAGGCTTCCACAGGGAATGTAGGTAGCTGTTCTCCACTTGATAATAGTTCTGAGGCAGCAAAAACAAATTCAATACAAAACTGTCAATCAAATCTAAGCAGCACACCCCCCAGTCAGCATTCCAATGTCAGTAATAATAACAGTGACGTGGGTTTAACTACCAATGCTTCTTCCACCAATCAGACAGTTTTCGGTGACAAACCAGCACCTAACTCTACGATCAAAAGTCTCCTTCCATCTTCTGCCACCCAACCAGCACAGCCTATACAAGGTAAAGTTGATGGTGCTGTAGGCAGCATGGCCCAAGAGAGAGGCGTAAACCAGCAAGTCCAAGTGCAGCATCATCACCACCATTACCACTACTGCCACCACCCTGTCCATAATGTGCCCCAGCAGCAACTGGCCAACCATGATGATATGTTGTTGAAAAAAATGGCGGCAAAAGCTCCCAATAATGGGTCATCCAATATCGTGAGTGCTTCCATTGAAGGCAATGCTGGTAATCACAGTTTGAATGGGAGCACCTCAGGAAGTAACCACGGAAGCAATGGACAGAGTGGGAGCTGCACTGCTTTGAATGCTGAAGTAGAAAATGTTGAAAGTGACAATGGAGTACCCATGAAAGGCAAACCTGCTGGTGGTGTAGGATACGGTAGCACAAGTGGAGTCATCACAAACCGTTTTGCACAAAGAGAGGCTGCTCTGAACAAATTTCGTCAGAAGAGGAAACAGAGATGCTTTGAAAAGAAGGTAACTGGAATTTACTTTAAAATTGGCAACCATGAAGGAAATAATTTCTCCTTTGCAAATATCAGAACTTCACTGACATGATCAAAATTGGTTTAATTTGTGAAGTCACATATCTTGCTTTTGCATTATGTAACAGATCATGTTTACTGACAATTATTTATGAGAAATGGGAAGAAACATTTTCTTATCATTTGGTGCAGGTCAGGTATCAGAGCAGGAAGAAACTGGCAGAGCAAAGACCAAGAGTTCGAGGACAATTTGTTCGACAGGGGCCACTTGAAAATAAAGGCGACAGTACAGTTAGCTAACACCCACTTGACAGTGCATGTGGATCTTTGTACATGGGAATAGCAAGTAGCAGCAAGTGTGGATATGGGAGGGAGCATATATCATCTATGGTGCAGAAAATTAGCTCAACTGTGTTAATGATGTTTCTGGAAAGACACCCTTAACTGAACTTTATAATTTTAGTCTATGAGGCCCCACTCTACCAGAACTACTACTCCTCCACAGAACCGGAGCTTTAATAGGGTAGCCTTCTTGAATAAAAATTCTGCAATTCGGTGTGTGACTCTCAATTATTTCAAAACCATTCATCATGAGCAGATGCTTGAAAGACATCATTTTTCATCTCTCCAGCTCTTCTTAAGATGTTTGTGTGCAATTTTTGTTCCTTTTTTCTTCTGTTTTTGAATTCTTCCTGTTGGTTGGTTTTCGAGGTGACTTGTCTACTAGACATCGGTCAAGTGCACTACTTTTTATCAGATTTCGTCTTGAAATCTACAGTGATGAGCATGTGGCTGAAGATTCTTCATATACAGTATAAGGATGAAGGATAAACAGTCCTTCAGGTTAAAAAAAAAATGCAATACTATTGTTATAATGTGTCTTGCTGCAGCGACCGGTATCATCCAAGTTTGTGTGATGTTCTAAATGCAGCAACACACGATCTCACGACTGAAGATCACTCAATTATCATTACCGATCTACAAAAGAAGGAGAAGATCCGAACTGATCATATTTAGTTGGAAGATGCTTTCAGGAAGAAATTCTTTCAAGAAAAAGATTGCATGCCAAGTAAAAGTTACAGGAGCAAGAATGGAAAGAAACTTTGCATGCCATAACCAAAATGAAAATAAGTTCTCACATTAGAGAGAAGCATACCTTGGCTTCAATGGCAATTCATCACCATCAAATCACATCAGCAGCTTGCTGAATGCCAGCGAAAAAACAAATTAAGGAATTGGCAAATGTCTTTTGTTACTGTTGATCTTTTCACCATCTTTCGCACATAAATAAAAGGTACTAGTTTTTACGTGCATGTTACAATGCCTTCATTTTCCCGTTCTCTAATTTTCTTGAGACATGGTGACAATGCAAAACTAATTCGAGCCACACAAAACTGAATCGAATTGGTGGTGATCAACAGTCAGCTTGTATAACGTGCCCGAAGAACGGGGCCCACCAAGGCATCGCTTTAATGGCGTGGCAGAACTTTACACAACTTTTGTCTTGGCATATGTTATCGGATGCCTTTTATAAATCATTGTCTACGGTGATAAGCATACAGTTTGGTGGTCGCATGCATCGTCCTAACAGTGCCGTTAACCACAGCAAGAGAGACCAAAACATTTGCTTTCCACGTGGCAGCGAGAGATTCATCATATACACCCAATTAAGCAATCGAAAAACTTTCCGTTTTAAACAACGCTAAGCTTACCGAACCCCCACAATAATGACGTTCATGTATTCCATAAGACAGTAACAAATAATTTTCAAATTAAAACATTCATCATCCATTCCATAAGTGGGTGACACATAAAGTTTTCAAATTCCAAAACCCAAGCCTGCCATTAACATGGTAAGTTCTTCTGAACGATATCTCTTTTCACAACTATAACCCTTATCAATGGATATCACAAGCTTCTTCCTCCACAAAACAACATAAAGCCGCATATAAAAAGGTTAGTGACCACGAAATTTCTGATTCCGCAGACAGTAACTACATATCTGCCAATGAATCTGTATTAATCCATTTTCCATTGAGCATTGGAATTGTATGATTCTCAGACGCGGCTCCCAGGATAGAAATATTCAACACTGTTTTCCTTGACCTTGTAGTGAAAATTATGTATCTTGTTGCCTGAGCTCCCTAACCTGTGAGAAGTTCCCTTGTTTAAAACCGTCAACTGCAAGACAGAAACGTTATCGGAGTCTATGAAAAAATAAACAAATGCAGATTACAAAAAATAAAACTGTAGCTGGGAAAATGTATATGCCCTCTCAAAATCAACATAAGACAATAGAATGTACTCATTCAATAGATTTTAATTTTAACCGTGAACTAGGTATGAAACACCAGTAAACACTAATTTTCACAAGCTAAATTAATTTTTCTATGTTCATTGAGAGCTAAAGTAATCAGACAACCACACCTGTCCATGCACATCAGTTGCCAAACCAGTGCTCAAAGGCTCTGCCTTAATCAAGATGTCCGCAAGATACTCCATCTGTAATATAAGTGTAGGCCTCTCCATACTTGAATAAATATCCTCATGATTAAGCGTGATTAACGAACAATCCTGTGCCAGGAATAAAGTAAGAATAGAGAATAAGAAAAAAAAGTAGCAGCACTTGACAAAATGAGAGTAAGCATGGGAATAAGTAAAAAAGCAGAAAATAGCTGCAACTATGCCGTACAAATTCGGATGTCAAAGCGTGGCAGTAATGCAGGAAGTCCAAGACATAATCAGATCCACCATTTGCAGCCACCTCCACGAGAGAAATATCATCCATCATAATAGTAACGTAGTCCTTCTTATCTCCCGGTAAGCCACATATAGTTTTCAGTATTTTCTCATACAGCAAAACAAGTCCACCTTCGCTGGATTTTCCTTGATCTACATCTAATCATTCATCAACAGAAACAGAGATTCTGGTGAGATAAAATCAATTCAAAATTATTAGTCTTTCTTCTAAGTCCTATCACGTTGAAAACTCAGTCTGATAAATATCAAAAGATATTTTCTAAAAAAACTGATCAATATACTAAAAAACTTGTCTGCATTATACTAAACCTATGCTACCAACAACTGCAACTAGACCATGTTTTTCATATTAAAACAGGTTTATGAATTGTAAATTGCAGCAATTAACGGGATTCAACGAAAATAAAAACAACATAAACACAAACGTTAAGGTCCACAAAGAACAATTTTACCTGATTTTCTCACCTGGGCACCGCAGCATAAGCATGTCAAAGAAAATGAATCTCTTATTATCCCTTTGTGTCACTAGATTGCATCCCTAAGACACCACCATAAGCAAATAACATAAATGCCATTCACTAAAAAGTTTCACAACTCCATGCACTAGAGAATACCCATTAATAAGATTTAACATTCCTAGTCCACGCGGGATTTAAGAGAAATTTCACAAACTAAAAAAGAAAAAAAAAACGGATTTTTAGACATCAAATGATAGAGAAATTACGAGTTTACGCAGGATTCGATCATAGTGAGAGAAAGGGTTGGCGAAGGCGACGAAGATGATAACATTTGATGAAGTCGGAGAGAGAGAGCGTTTTACGAGCTGGTGAAGCACGAACGAGCCGCTTGTCTCGACGCAGTCCTCGATTAGCACAACTCGGCCGCTGAGTGGCCACGGCTCGCTCGGCCCGTCGAGCCCTAAGGCTCTGTCAAGGAGATTCAAATTTTGATTCTCCATCTAAGAGGGAGAGTGAATGTCAAATAGGGTTTAGGGTTTTCGATTTGGGAATTGATTTTGAGTTCAATATGTGTTTTATATTAATTTTTTATGGATGGCTAGTCGTTTGTTAATCGACGGCATCAGTGACGAGAAGCGTATATTTGTAATTTATGAAGGACTCGTCGTTTAGTATCTATATAGATAGACGCCATTGCGTTTATTTATGAATGAGTCCTTAACTACAAAAATGACCAAATTATCCTCAGGGTTTTTGTATATTGACCAGTTGATTTTAAAAAATAAAAATAAAGCATTTTCCTTAAAGATATTTTGAGTGTAGCCTAATTAATTAATCAAGTACAAATTAAGAATTATGAGAACACGCAATGCATTCAATTGGATAGTATGGAAATGAAGTTTTGGCATTTTTGAGAAATATTTGGCTGCCCCTACAGCTGTTTTATTTTATATATAGTTTTGTATACATGTGTACAAATTTTAAATACACCATCATAAAATAATTAAAAAATAACTCTTAAAAAAAAAAGAAAAAAAAAAGAAAGAAAGAGTCTAGACCCTAGAGTCTATAATTGTTTGTTTTGTTGGATATTGGAGCTGCATCCCTTTGGCACCAGGTGGCGCCCACAACATCATTTTGTCTTTGAAAAGCCAAAATACATGGGATACATTTATCATATGATTGATGATAAATATATTAATAAACAAATATAACTATTATGAATTAGATAAAATATATATATGTATATAATCGAGTCAATCGACCATTGAAATGGTGGGTTGGGGCACACATTGGTTTTGGTTTGCTTTTATACACTAACCAAAACTTTTTTTATTTGATTTGATTTAACTTAATTTAATCAACGTATTATAGTTAGATTTGTTTATTGAGCCAACATTAACATATCATTATCATTTTTTTTTCTAAGCCATCTTTAGTAATAAGAGAAAGTGAAGATTTATGAGATTAGTAAGTAATGAGAAATATAAGTAGATGACAAAAAATAGCGAGCAAATGGTAAGATAATATTAAAAAAGAAAAAATAAATATCTAAAAAAAAGTGACGAGCTTATCTCATTATAAAAACTATTATTAGTAAATTATAAATTTTAATTATGGCATTCGAGTTTTCATATCTTGTAAGGTTGATTTTCTTTTAAATATTTAAAAGTATATCTAATATGAAATTTGAAAGATTTTAATATTTTGATTTTACTATAAATATTAATTGATTATATTGAAAAAGAAAAAACATTCAAGTTAGTTTTATATTTATTTTTAGAATATGTTCAAACAAAATAAAGACACAAAATTATATCATGATATTACGGGGCCGACTTTAGAGTGTTTGGGACCTTAGGCGAAATTTTTTTATGAGACCTCTATTTATTTTGTAATTTCAATACTTAAAGACAATACAAAAAAATGCTCAAAATTTATTTCATTTTAAATTCTTGAATTTTAAAAATAAAACCTAAAAAAGTTAAGAAGATAGTTTTTTATTCCATTAAAACTATTACAAAATAAAAAAACAAATAAATAAGAGTAATATTATTTTCAAATAGGATATTTAGAATGATAAAATATAAAAAGTTGAGATGATAAATTAATGATCAGATAATAGAAATGGACTTTGTATTTCTATAAAATTATTTTTTTTAAATGAGCCAATGAAGATAATAATTTTCTTTGTAGAGAAGAGAAGAAGAAATTTATCGATTTACTGATTTTTGAGATTACAAAATTTTTAATAGAAAGTTAAAAGAAATATTAAAAGTCAAAGATTCTAACATTAAATAATTTTTTTAGGAAATTAAAAAGACTAATAATTAAATAATATTATTAGTTATATCTCTTTAACTTAATGTTATCAAATATAGATTTTTCATAAAAAGTAATTCTTGACTTAAGATAATTAATAAATTAGAGAGATGTTAATAAGCTTTTTGATTTCCTAAAATATGTAATTTAAAAAAATGAGAATTATTAAAAAAAATGAGGTCTTCATAAAATATAAGATTTTAGACAACTGTCTTGTTCGCCTATACTTAAAGTCATTTAACTCTCTCTTCTAATAGAAAAATTAGATTTGAGTTATGTTATTAAGTATTACAACTCATCAAATGTAAGCCACCATTAATGAAGACTTACTTTCCCAAAAATTAATAGTAAATAAAATGATAAAAACTGGGGAACCACTACTCGTTGGTGTAGCTCTAATCTTAAAATCCTTAACATAATTCATTAGGTCAAAATATTTATAAAAAAAACTGTAGCAGGTTGTTAATTGGGCCCCACATATAGACAGGTGCGCCGCGCCATTCTTTGGTGTAACCGAAAAGTACCCTAGATTCTCTTACTAAAAGCTACGCAATTGAAAATGCTAAATGACGTTAAATTACGGCTTTTGCGTTTTACAAACATTTACGAAAAATGTTTTTATTTCAATAAATTAAATTTTAATTAATATACCCTTAAAACACGGCTTGACGAAAACGGCTCTTTCAAAAGCCTTGATTTTGCCGCCCAAAGGCACAGCCAAAATAGGTTCTTTTCGCAATTCCAAATAATTATTTTAACCCAATTCTTAATTAAAAATAAAAAGATCCCTAGACATATTAAAATTAAATTGTTTAAATTAATTTTTTTAGTGTTACAGTAATATATTAATTTTCTTTAAATACAATTCATATTCATTCTTTAATACATTATAATTATTTAATAGTATCATATTATTTATGATATAAATTTTATATTTTAATTTTATAAGAATAAATTAGTGATTTAACCCGTCCCGATTCATTGTATAATTGAATTTGAGATTAATGTTAAGGCAAGATTTGTTGGTTTTATGTATTTATTTTATTTCTAAAGCATAAACTTAATTTGGGCACTTTTCGTGAACGATCTTAAGGTAAAATGGTATGTGAAAAGACAGATCTAGCCCCGTATTTTAGATCGTAAGCTGATAGGCTAGTCTTCAGAACCAAGTGACGTGACGCCCGAGTGGAAGGCATTGTTCAGACAATTTTGATGCTTGGTTCGTAATAAAGGAATTTTCAGCAGACAAAACAAAAATTTATGTGTTTGGTATTGCACTTGTACATATTTATGAATTTGCCCCACTAACATGCTATTTTATGATATTTCATCTGTATTACTGTCACTTGAAATCTTTGTTGTATTTAACCCTTCACATTTATAAGGATACCTTAATCATAGGAAGAGTGATTGAAATTGCATTTAGTATGAGTTGGACGTTTTAAATTCTGGGCAGTAAATTAAATTACTCATTATGTCATAAAAAATTAAAAGCAAATCATATTCATAATAAGAAGAAAAAAAATTATAAGATGAGAAAATATGATCTCTCGATGAAAATAATAGGTAAAACAAGCCTTTATTAAAATTAAAAGAAGTTAGAAAATATGATTCAGTAGTTATTTGATTCAAAGAGTTGAAAATATATGTGCGGGTTTGTGGCTATAGTGAGATTATTTTCATGTTTTTAATGCGGATATCATTAAAAGACAAGAAAAATAAATAAATTTTAATATATTAAAAGACAAAAAAATAATATTTAAAGAATAATTTTTTCATCTTTTCGTGCAATAGAGTTGTGCAATTTTTGCCTTCTAGTAATATCTACATTTCAAAATCATACAAACGTTTCTCTTAGATGAATTGCACATTCAATAATTGATATCCATATTATATATGCAAGATTATTTTATTTAAAATTAATAATAGCAAGGGTATAAAGCTAATTTGTAAACGAAATGATTGTAAAAAATCATGCATTAGACCAATAGTTGTTTCATTAAATTATGTGAGTTAATTTTAAATTATTGTAATATCTCGTATAAATCTAGAGATGATAAGCTGATGTATATTATAAAAATTAAATTGAATTATATTCAAAATAAAAACCATCATAAACTGAGTACTCAAAATGACTTATTTTTTGTTAAAATCAAATGAAACACTAATTACAAGCATTAACTATTATAATGAAATTAAATGAAACACTAATTAAAAATATTATATATTATAACCATCGCAAATTTTTGTTATTTGTCCCAAAATTTTAATTATATATATCAAAAATTTCACTGTACAAATAATTGTACTTTTCTAACAAAAAAAATTAACAAACAATTTGAGACAAATAACAAAAACTTGTGACTATTATAATTTACAAAAAGAGGCAAATACAAAAATACAAACAGTTTAAGGTAGTAAATATAATTTTCCAAGACACAAAGACAGAACTGCAAGTGAAAAGATATATAATAGAATAAGCCATCTGTAAGAAATTTAACAAACACACACACACTCTCTCTCTCTCTCTCTTTATGTCCAAAGTGGGTGTTTGGTCTGCCTTTGTTCTCTCTTCGTAGGTGATACTGTTTTAAAGGTTTAGAGAGAAATTTATAATAAGCCATGGGTTGGTTTCCATGTGCTGGAAAATCAAGCAAAAATGCTAAGAAGAAGCATCATAACAAGCCTATTGATCAGATCCCATCAACTTCTGGTAATTATTTTTCTTTCTTTCTTTTTTTCATCAACAAGACTGAGCTAAATTTTATAGACGCCTTTACCCATCTTTTCTTTTTCTTTTTCTTTTTTTCCCAATTTTCACTCTGTAACCCACTAACGTTTATGTCTTTTATGTAGTTCTTTGTCATGCATTTTGTATCATATGGACA
This sequence comes from Citrus glauca, assembly GCA_029633175.1. Taxonomy (NCBI): domain Eukaryota; kingdom Viridiplantae; phylum Streptophyta; class Magnoliopsida; order Sapindales; family Rutaceae; genus Citrus; species Citrus glauca. The sequence goes on along the minus strand of JAQOOD010000004.1, from coordinate 4,120,675 downwards.
TGCCACAGGTTCTTAATGTGTGTGTGTGTTGAGTGAATTTTTTGATCAGAGTTTTCTGGGATTGGAATAATGTTTTGATCTACTGTGTACATATTGTGGATGTGATTAAAAAAAATGTTATTAATTGATTCTGGTTTAATTATTGTTTAAGCTATCTGGGTATGTTTCCTAGTCTGATTGTGCCTAGGTAATGATTATTTTCTAGACATTTTCTAATTGTTGTGAGTAGAATTTATCTTGGGCATTTTAATTAGTTTATAAGTTGTAATTCTTTGGACATTTGTTGATGAAGCTGACTTCTGTTTGTTTTCTGTTAATTTCGGAGCAAAGAAGCTGACTTCTGTTTGTTTTCTGTTAATTCTTTGGGCATGTCAATTATTTATTTATTTATTTTTTCGTGTGTCAATTCACCTCTTTTTTAATTGTTGCCAGTTTCATACTTTGGAAACCTGCATATCCTGAAGCGAAAGAGCTAGTTCTAAGTCAAGACAATAGGTTTAATTAATGTTTGTTGTGGAACAGCGCAATTAGTTTACCTTGAGAAGTTAATATAGTCCTCTCTGTTCAGAAATTTTTTTCTTTTAAATCAATGGCTTTTATGGAAGCACAATGTGGTATTAATTATGGATATTGCTTTTGTTTTGAGTAATAAAAAAGATCCAAGCTGCAAGCCTTCTTGGCCGTTTTTGTCTTTTGTGATTCTTGTTTGTTCATAAGCCTTTAATGATGGCGTAGTAACATTTCCTTTATGATGCAAGTGGATAAAACTTTTTAGCATTGCTGACTCATTGGTGCTTTATTTTTGGGCATAACTGCATAATCTGTTTGGTAGTATTAATTACAGTTTTTGTTCTCTCGTTGCTTTAGAAAAATTGAAGGTGAATTCTACCGTGGATGTAAAGAAGGAGGCCTCTAAGGATGGAGGATCTGATCATATTGCAGCACATACATTTACATTTCGTGAATTGGCAGCAGTAACAAAGAATTTCAGGGCAGATTGTCTGTTGGGTGAAGGAGGATTTGGCCGGGTATACAAAGGAAGACTGGAGAGTACTAATCAGGTTCGTTAACTTTATAAGAGTTTAATGGTTCCAAAAAATGTTTTACACAGTTATACTAGTTTATCTATCATCCTCTCTGTCATGCTCCAGGTTATCTCGCCGTGCTTCTTTTATTCTGGATGGTAATTTGTATGTGATCCAAATTATGTGCATTTAAACTTACTGCTTATATTTCAACTCACAGTAAACTTTTTACCGAAACCTCATTTATATCCTCTGCCAACTCTATTCTTCTCCTGCTCTTGTCAACTCCACCAAGGGTGTATCGTCTAATATAATTTTTGAATGTTAATGGTTAATGTATCCAAACATGCTATGTTTACATGGAATTCCCAAGCAGATTCTTCATCTTCAATACAAAATGGTAAGAGTACAGATAGCTAAGATTATGAATGATGTCCAAATGAGCATTCAATTTTCATGTTTAAGTTTTCAATATATCAATATACAAATGACTGTAAAATGTTGTGCCAGGTTTGAGAGGCTCACAAATCACAGAGAGGGGAATACTTAAGATCCCAATTATGAATTATTCATATTTTTTGCTAGAATAGAGAGAACTGAGGTTCTATTTTTAATGTAGTAAAAACTTTGATAAGCTCAAAACTTACACGGTTAGTTTCTCTCAATAGGAAGAGTTTTAATTGATATTATTTATGTAGCATTTAATGTTTTTTAAATGATTTAACCGTATGATATAGTCTTGTGGTAAGACATAAACGATGTTGTTTGCTTTGCCTTAGGTTGTAGCTATCAAGCAACTTGATCGTAATGGACTACAAGGGAACAGGGAATTCCTTGTTGAAGTGCTGATGTTAAGTCTACTTCACCATCCCAATCTTGTAAACTTAATTGGCTATTGTGCCGATGGGGATCAGAGACTGTTGGTCTATGAATACATGCCATTGGGATCACTGGAAGACCATCTACACGGTATGTATAGCATTAAGTCTCATTCATTTGGTAGTAATAAGTGCTGTTATTTGCATGTCCATATTTGTGGACTAGCATTTGGGCCTCTAAAAGTGTCTCATTCCACATAAATTTGGTGTTGCCTCGAAAAAGGTTTTAGCACAAGCATTACTATTTCTTTAAAAGGTTTCCATGGTTAAAGAAATCCTGCAGGTAAAATTTTTTTCAATCAATCTGATTTTATTGTCACGCTACACTTACAACGTTTGATACTCTTTTATATTAATAATCCAGTATTACAAAATGAATTGTGGTAAATTATAAAACAGATGATCCAGTTTTATCCAGTTCTAGTTCTATGCGTAGGAATTACAGGTAGCAATCAGTTGCCAATACTGCTGTTAAAAACAACACATTACAGTATATGATTCTTAAAAATTCATTCTAGTAATCTGAGGCAGAGGTCATAGAATCTATTTGCTTATTTTGTGATTCTGCTTTATCCAAGCTTCCATATGGCATCTTTTACTCAATTCAGCAACTTCTCTTGTTGCTTGTTTTTGTCTCAGACCTACCACCAGATAAGAAACGATTGGACTGGACTACAAGAATGAGAATAGCTGCAGGTGCTGCAAAAGGCTTGGAGTATTTGCATGACAAAGCTAATCCCCCTGTTATATATCGCGATTTGAAATGCTCAAACATTTTACTTGGGGAAGGTTATCATCCAAAGCTATCTGATTTTGGTTTAGCTAAATTGGGTCCTGTTGGGGATAAGACTCATGTATCTACTAGAGTGATGGGAACATATGGATATTGTGCACCAGAGTATGCTATGACTGGTCAGCTTACTCTGAAATCTGATGTTTATAGCTTTGGAGTTGTTCTTCTTGAGATTATTACTGGTAGAAAAGCCATTGACAATACAAGGGCTGCTGGAGAACACAATCTAGTTGCATGGGTAACTGTTCTGTCTTTTCTCTAATCACTTTGTTTTTGACATCATCTCTTATGAGACTGAAATAAATTCAATAACATTCATGAATCGACAACCTATTGTAATAAACTAACTTGCATCTTTTCCCTCTGTCACGAGAGGCATCAACAGCATTGTTTATCCTCTTGTTCAGTGGTGAAGTTTGTGTAGTCAAATTACTTATAAATGTTTCTCCCTAGTAGATACCTTTTCTTGGCTAGCAGAATTTCCACAATGCATGAAAGTAGAGGTAGAGGAAGTAATATGTTTCCCAAGTATACAAATCCTTCGATAAAGTTGTTTTGATGTTGCAGGCCCGACCCTTGTTTAAAGATAGGAGGAAATTCTCACAGATGGCTGACCCAACACTTCAAGGCCAATATCCAGTTAGGGGATTATATCAAGCTCTAGCTGTTGCTGCAATGTGTGTTCAGGAACAGCCTAATATGCGGCCGCTCATAGCTGATGTAGTCACCGCCCTTACCTATCTTGCTTGTCAAAAGTATGATCCTGAATCCCAGCCTGTCCAGAGCTCACGCACAGGCTCTTCAACTCCAAGAATCCGAAGAGAACAGTGAAGCAGTGAAACAGCCAAGAATTATGCAATAGACTGGAATCGCACTAAGCCCATCACAAAAAACTGCTTCTATGCAGTTTGTGGCAGCACCACTCCAGGATGTTTTCTCTAAATGGGTATTTGTAGGGGTCCTTGCATTGAAGGTCGGCATTATACAGCTTTTAACTGTGCATGAGATGGTGCCTGCTTATCAAATTTTGCATTACTTCCACATAGCAGGTTGAATGTTCAAACCCCCAGTGTGGCTAGGTTTTTTTTTTTTTCCCTTGCCTCCCTTTCGCTTTCTAGCTCATTCTCTTGTCATATTTCCCAACAAATTCTTTTTGTATGTACTATTGACATTGGAGCTCTGTATCTAAATTCCTTCTATAAAGAAACCGGCTCTCGTTTAAGGAGTATAAATATATGTTTGTTGGTGTAGATGCCAACATATATATATATATATATATATATGTTGGTAATTTCAAGTGGTCGCCCCTTCTTTTTGACTTTAACTGGCGTGCACTTTCTTCTATTAGATGCAAGTGCTACGTATGATTTATGGACCTGTCTATGTTACAGATTCTGTAACAAACATCTCCCGTCATCCCACCATCCGATTTTCTTTTGTTTAGTTTCTCACTCCACATCCAACCACATCCAACGGCTGATGCTGCAGTCTGTAGCTTACAGATTCTGTAACGTAGTTTTGTCCATGATTTATATATATGGGTTTAAAATTTAGATCAGACTCCTCCGATGTTTTGGCTAAGGAAGATCAAACAAAACATCAGAATAATTCTTTAAATCGTTCTTGGGCCTACGTTTTTTGGACCCGGGCCCAGACTGGCCAGACTCGCAACCCTCATGGGCCTTAGTAAAACGACCGTGCCACCGTGGCACCCTCTTACGGATGAGAGGTTAATAAAGGAACAGAGGGACTGTACATATTGATATGAAAAATAAGAGAAACGATTGTACAATTGCTTTACTATTGAACTCTTGTATTTTCTTACATTTTCTGCTCACCTAAAAACTATTATTATTGCTACTTAACGAACAAAGGAACAATAAATGGATATGAACTTTATATTTGTTCACTAGTCAAAAATTACAGGCAAACACACTATTTCCTACACTCAACCTCAGCTTTCACAGGAATATATCTACCAGGGCAATAAAATATAAGAATTGGGCCCGAACGGCGGACATATGTGGATGCATCATTATAATAGACCTGTGTTTATCTACTCTTGTACTTCAACACCATCTGTTCCTTTCTGCTCGGTGGTGCTTGGAGTCGGTGCCCCGTTCAGAGGCTCAGTCCTTGGACCCTGTGTCTCGTTTGGTGCCTTGGTGCTTGGTGTCTCATTCACAGACCTGGTACTTGGACTCTGTGCCTCGTTCACAGGCTTGACATCTGCTGGCCCATCAGTGCTATTAGCTTTTCCCTGTTGTATCCAATCAAATTTCAATCAGTTAAAAAAAATGTAATAAGCCAAGGACTTACGATAAAAATGAGCAATGTTTACCCTTTCATATGTTGAATCAATTTAAATGAACTAGGGCCACTATAATCTACTCTATCAATGGTCAGCAAGCCCATCCAGCACCATGAAATCACATGCAACAATGTACTACAGCAGAGTAACAAATGCTATAGGCAGCATAAGAAAAACACACCCTATTACGGTCACGCCAACCAAGTCCAAATGGTCTAGCAAGTAAACTAATCTTTCTTCCAGCTTCTTGAGTGGGTTCTTGATTGCTCCGTGCTGATGAATCTGGATGTGGTGATCTACAAAGCACACTTGTAATTATTAGAAGACAGCTTTCAACCATAGAGGCAATATTCATGTATTACATTAAATGCCTGTAAACCAGCTATCTGCACTTTGTAAGTGAGCATCTTTCTAACATTTTGATCTCCGGGAAGCAAGGTTGGGGGTTTTGATATGAAGAGATCAAACAATTAAGATGTAAAAATAGGAAATGGCAATAAAGGTAAGCAACAAAATACCATTACAAATCATCAAATAGAATATAGAATATGATAAGAAGAAATATAAGGGATAGTGATGAGTTAAGTTTTGACAAGAATAGAACTCCAGCAAGGCATAAACAGTCAAGATACGGGAAAAGATTGATTACACACCGTGGAGAAGGCTGTGCTTTGATTTGGCCGGATTGGTATTGCAATGTAGCTTCCAACATTGATTCAGCCATAACCACTCTCTTCTCCATTTCAGCAAGTGAAGCAATGGCCTCTTCATATTTTTCCTGCACAAATATATATATTGTGTCAGAAGGTTTTCTAATCTGCCAATGAGACTAAAACATATCTACAAAATATTGCAAACAGATTATATCAAAGCTCCAGTGCCATGAACTAGTTCACTAAATCATGTGAATGTTATTTCTATCAACCCACATGAAAACAAAACCAAAATAGGTTGTGCCCAAAGAATATTTCAGAATGAGATCATGTTACAAGAAGCCAGCTAGATCAAGAGAGTTATTTCAGCTAGCACAACAAAGACAGATATGCCCAGTAAACAGCACTAAAGAAAGACTTGACTGTTTTTAACATTCAGTACAAGAAAGCAAAAGAAAGAGAGAAATTATATTAAACAGAATGACAGACCACAAGAGTAAAATGATGGATGGTAGAGAGTGTAAACTGTAAAGCTCTTTGCTAATAGATATGACTCTGCATATTAGAATATAGCTGAATAGGATTTATACTGCGAAGCCCAGGTAAAAGACAAAATTTAACTGCTTTCCATCAAATAGCAAAGTCAGGATCTCCAAAAATAAAGAAATACCTGAAGCACTTGAGCAGCATATCTTTGAGCTGCTGCATCTTGTTCAGCAAATCTGCGAGCATCTTCCGTTACCTTTTGCTCTTGCTCTACCCGCATCAAGACCTTAAAAATTTTGAACCAGTCTCTAAATTATCATGACAGAACAGTCGCCAGATAAGATTATTCTTCCTCAAGTAGACATTCTGAAGTGGACCAAAAACAATACCTGGATCATGGCACTTTCTTGTTCCTGTTTGTCAGCAAGGATCCTCCGAAGCTCAGAAACCTCTTGTTCTAACTGCTCAACCTGTTGATGACAATAAGAAATTAAGTGTGCGATATAAATGTCTGATGGAAACTACCTACTAGATGGAAACTGCCTTAATGTGACTAATTTATACCAAATACATGAAATTATAACAATTGATTTAACTAATAAAAACACAATTACGATATCCCACCCCTCATCACAAAACATGCATATATACGAGCAAGCAAGCACAAGTACTCCCACATGGATGCACAGGCATTGGACATACCCTCGCGCTTAATTGACGCCGATTATCCTGCTTGACCATCTCCATCAAAGCTGTCTCCAGCTCCTCAGCTCTGACAAAAAGTGGAAAGATACAAGAACATTAGTGATGTAAAACTAGAAACACTAATCTTGAATGATTTAAGAAAAAAAGTATTCTGCTAATGAAAATTAAAGCAACTGCTAGATCAAATTCCAGTGACTGAAGAAACATTAGGGGACTGTTCTTTGTTACTAGAATAGAATGTCATCTAATGCAATTATCAGTAGTCTTCTTGTTCAAGATTTTTTATACTCAGGATACATCGAGATGTCTGAATTTAAACTAAGTATAAGTACTTGTAATTGATGAGGTTGTTGAACTTTTTGAACTCGCAACTGCTACCTTATAATCTGCAACAGATTATGGTGCCCCCTCTTTCATTCCATAGAACACTCCATTACAGGCAGCAGCCACATGAAAGAAAGAGACAAGGGGAAAGGATTTGAAGGACAATAGTCAACTGGAACATATTTAACTGAAGGAAATCCATAATTCATTTGCAACAACTATTTCGTTCCAGATTGCACTAGTTTGAGGAGAAAGTTTTTTTAACCCACTTTCAGCTGAAAAGATCGTGGAATGTAAGAATTCTGTTTCCTTACAAAGTGAATATCAAGGATTCAGGTAACCTTTATGCTGGGGCATCCAAATAGAATATCCTAGCTAGAGTGGAAGAATAAACAACTTTCATAGGGCTGATAACAGACTGCAGATGCAAATCTTCTGGAGTTACCCATCTTTCACTCATTTTCCATCTCCAGGTTTTAACTCAATTTCAGCTGCAAAGTACTTGGACTAAAAGAATTTCATTTCCTTATAGAGTGACTATCAAAGACTGAGTGATATAGAATATCTTAGCGGGCAAAGAGAAGAAACAAGTTTCATGTGGCCAATTGCATACAAATACATATGCAGACCAAGGTAAAATTTCTTAGAAACTTGGTTTTGAATTGTGAAGAACTTGTACAACGGGTCATATCGACTGAAGTATACAACAATGAACAGCTATCATATGAACAATTATCCGGGAATAGACAGGTATGGCAGCAACCATCAAAACAGAAGAACCTATGCACTCAATATATTGTCAGCCTCCGTACAAGTTTTCTGTTCCTTTTCTCCTTTTATTTTCATGAGAAACATAAACAAAGTATATAATGACTGGAATGTACTTGCATCAATACAGGTTCTCATACAGCATTTAGAAGGCACCAACCTAAGTAAAGCAGATCTTTTCTCCTCCAGCAACCTGCATAATTCGACCTTTAACCATACTACCTGCAAGTAGAATGTAGACCAAGTATTACAAATCAGTGCATATTGTAATAGAAGAACTTTAGTTTACCATCTAATGCCAGCTATAAATGTACTGATCTCAGCTCAAAATTGTGTGTATCATATGGTATGTTATACTAAAACATCCTTCACTAAACATCCTTCGCAGGCATTAGGACATGAATAATGGGATGTTTGATCTCATAACTCTAAAATGATGAAGATATTATGCTCAAAAGTAGGAGAAAGCATATAACAAACCTGCTCTTGAAGATCTGGAACCGAATCTATGTCCCCATCTCCTGTTAGGCTAATAAGAACCTCATCTGCATTTGTGGATCCAGATTCTGAATGAGATAGATTACCATTTGTCTGTGGATCATCCAGTTGTACTCCTTTATTTGGATCTATCAGCATTGATTTAGGGTCTTGCTTAAAATTATATAGTTTAGATGCTAGTCCCTGAGAATCCTTCCGAGCTAGAAGGCCCTTTGATCTTTCCTCAACAGCAGCTATTACAGCCGGTCGATGCTTGTTTCTCAACTCCTTTAATCTGTTTTCATTCACATTTTGGTAACCCATGCAAGCAGTCAATACAAGCTGACTGCTATCAAAAGTTGAGCCAGCCAGAGTCTGTAGCAAAGTAACTGCATCTCCAGCATCCTTAGTCGTAACTAATGCAGGGCCTACAAGAAACTGAGTGAAAGTAAGTTTCATAAAGTAAACTAGCCAAAAGGTTTCTGTTCATGTTTCATAGCACATGATATGATCCAAAAACTTGGAAGCTTTTACCCAGTACCATATAATTCCATCAAAGCAAGTGCGGTTCTAAAAAGCATGACCCTGTTTCCTTCAAAAAGAAGCACATCCCAGATGCGAAGAACTGCAAAAGGGGAGAGTCCATCAGATTATATGGAAGAATGAACTTGCTAAAGTACAGCGATGCGAACTACATTACCAACACGCAAAAGTTAAACCAAGCCACATTTTTTTTAAATTCCAATTTTATGATGAAAGGTTAATTCATGAAAGATACAGCATAAAACCTGACCACTTTCCCAGGGAAGCATGTTCATGAAAATAGAAAGGAACCACGGACCAGTAACCCATGCCACCTGTACTCCAAGGTAATCGAGATGATTGACTGCACCAGGTATTAGCGTCATATCAGAAAACAACCATCAACTTTCATAAATAGAGAGTGCTTGAGAATATGCAAGAACAATGATAAAAGATAAACAAACCCAATTTAGGAAATCTCTCGCGCACCAACTCCTCAAAAACTAATTGGTCAACCTGACAAATAAAAAGAGTCATCAGATACCCATCGGTAATTGAGTGATTTCTTCCACCTCATTAATGTTTTCTTTGAGGAAAAAGCACAAATACAGAAAACGGCTAAAAGGTAAATGGAGTCATTGGAAATGTTACCTGAGATTCTATCATTTCCTCCGAGTAATAGCCATCAAAATAGTCGTCAATAATGCCCATCAGCGCCCTAAAAATTTGACAATAAATTAGAATCAGTTGAAGGCAATAATGAATTTATTTATCAGTTCAAAATCTTTCTTACCAACTGGTAAAAAAATTTTAAAAATAAAGGGAATACTCATGATTTATGAACGTATAATTATAAGTTCAGTCCATATCAGATCATACAAGGATGTTGTTATTATTATTTTAGAAAAGCATATACAATAAAACAGCCGCTGCTATAAATATGATCCTAGGAATGCAAAAAACAAAAGAGAGGGAAATTTAGCATAACATCATCTATACTTCCAGCAAGAGACCAAAGAAGTTAATGATAAATTGAATATATATAAATGAAGTTCCTGAACCTACCAGAAGGCATTTTCTTCAGGCATCAGAAGTAGCAGCAAGGCAGCAAAGAAATTCATGGCCTGCACACAAAGAGAATAATTAGCTAGATAGTTACCAACAGTTTATTATAATGATTGCACAGAACATTTCTGAAGTAAAAAAGTTTTGTTACTGCACCAACTAAAGTAATTTTAAATTATTGTAAATGAAGAAATTTCCTTTAGCAGCATATAGAAGCTTCATGTCACATTGAAATCTTCAATTCATAATTCAAATTTTCAAATTTTCATAAAAGGAGCTGCATATCACTAATGATTATAATTTAAAAACATGTGGCTGCTATTTACTAACATCAATGATAAAGAACCAATACAAGCCTTGATTGGGATTTGCCAGCGCACACAACTGGGTCAGACAATCTCAAACAAGCTTCCACGTTTCCGAAAAAACCAGATACAAATATACTTAAATTCAATTAAGTCGTGCAATAAATCCCCTGTGATATGCATTCAACTTTACCAATTGATATAATAAGCCTATTACTTGCTAGTGAACCACATCAATTGAAAAAACCCTCTTTACCAGCTAGTGCATGAACTGTATGTAAACTTTTTTTTGATAAGAAACGGTAATAACTTTATTTCTATCAAAAAGCCATAAGAAAGCACATATATACTTCATTTTATTCATTTCTCATGTCATGAAAATTAGGTAAAATTCAAATTACTTCAATTTTAATTTCAATTTCAGCCCCCAAAAAAAAAAATTGAATTAAAGTTGCCAGCATCATGCATGAGGTACACAATAAGAAGAAGCAATATCTTGCAAGTATCACAAAATTATAGAATGATTCCTTTCCTGTCTGGCCAATGACATTGAAAAACCATAAGCATGACATAAGGAAACACAATACCACTAGAAAACAAAATACCTGACAGTACCCAACAGAGGGATTATGACGAGCATAAGCTGTGAGTAACCGTCTCAAAGCATTTCTACCATCATTATCGAGAGCAGGATGACCCGGGAATGTTCGAGGCAAATCCTGCATTCATATCCAATATGAAAGTTAGGGCAGTGGGGAGCCAGGATGGATAGTTTCAAATTAATGAACACAGCATGAAAGAACTGAATATACTGGGCACAGAAATTAGATATTGACCTTCTCAATTTGCCCCTTCCATTTCTCTGGCAGACATGCAGAATCTTTGGTTGAGCTCTTGCTGTCATTGTCGGACTGCGAGCTACGTTGTTCCATGTTATTGCAAAAATTACTTTCTGCAGAAAGTAGATCTTGATAGTACTTGTCCACTCGGCGTGCCCTCACACCCACAAAGGCTTGCCAAAGCTGAGATTGTAAGAATCGAACAGTTAAAAAAATTTATCATCTGAACCTAAACTTCACTGGAGGTAAGAGAGAGAGAGAAGGACCAAAAGTACAACACATACCTCTCCTCGAAGTGCCATGGGCACACCCCCACGAACAAGGACCTCCAACTCTTCTTTCCAAGGGAATAAAGACTGTAGGGTAGTGGCGTCAATGGCAACAGCGCCAATGACAGAGGCACTCACGCTATCATGTGAAGGACTATCTTGAGTCGGGTCTGACTTCTCCACATCATAAAACTCATCATCAGAATCCTCCTCTGAAGCTCCCTTCAAGGACTTAGACTCGTCGGAAGGGGGTGATGGCTTCCCTCTTCCAGTCTGTTCACCTTTGGGAATACTTCCTTTCTTCTTTACATGAACACTCATCATGTCTTCAATGGCACGGAGTGATGGTCTAATCTCAGACCATATTATAATCCTATGAGTTTTTTTCTCAGTGGTTGACAATGTCTCCTCCTTTTCCGTGGCATTTTCGGAAGAACTATCTGAGCCAGGCTTCTTGACACTTGAATTGTCTACCTCAATAACCTTCTCCAGACTATCATCCACCTCCTCCCCCTTAGCTTCTGTGCACAATGCGTTGTTATTTCCCTCTGTAGATAAACCATTTATAGGCAATTGAGCTGACTCAGATTGCCTTTCTAAGAAACTATTCCACCTATCTGATCTTTCTTCCTCTTCCTCCTAATATCATGCATTAAAAGCAAAAAATCAGTTATTTTCTTCTCAAAAATACAATTTTCTGAAAATTCAATTTGGTTTCTGAACAGGAGAAAATTATACTTTTCAATCAGAAACTCCCATCAAATATGACTCATTAAAACCAAATGGTTCAATCCCGTGTGCAAACATGTAATTGGTCTGCAACCCTTTGATGTTTTTCATTTTTTCATTCATCAAACAAATCATTCACCATTATTTCAAAGACCAAAACAAACAAATCACTTGGAAATTTCTTTTCCCGTCTCTTCATCGAGAATGTCTCGAACAATCAACAGAGACGATAAGATCATGAACTTGAAAACAACTAGGTTAGAGTTGGAATGAAGAAAACCTTGTAAATATTAGCATACTCTCGGTATCTTTGTACATGCTGAGGTCTCACTGCAAATCCATAAACATCCCTGTCAAAACCAAAATAAATTTCTATTAAATCCCAAATTCAAAGAACCTTCTCATTGCCAACATAAAACTTCATGGTAAAATATTAATCAAATACTCATAACAGCATCAAGAAACCCAAACCATCAATGACAAGCCGAACAACAGAAAAGTTTTAAAACAGCAGCCAACACAAATTACCTGTCATCAGCCTCCAAAGATTGCTGATTCACAGTAGACAACAACATATTCCACTCAAAACCACAATTCTATTTCCCCAATCACTCGCCATTGCATAATACATTCACTTAAACTCAAGTTCACAATGAGAGCACCACATTTTCCACCCAAAAACCTAAATTAATCCTAATAAAATCCAATCAAATCGTGACCAATTCAAATTCAGATCAATCACCAGAAGGGGGGGGGGGACTCTAGTCAAGATTTCTCCAAGAATTGCACATTAATTGAAACATTAAATTAGAATTCGTAAATGTGCGCATAATGCATCAATATGAACACAGTTGCGTATAAATCAACGTGATCGACGCATTTGAAATGAATTTTTTTAACTTAAAAAAAGCGAATCCAATTCAGAAACGCAAAATCTGTCGCAAAATTTCAATAATTAAGCATGAATCAAAGTCAAAACAGTCAAAATCATCACATCACAGGATGACATGAACACGTAGCGATCGACGTGCGTGCTAAAACTAAATAAATGCTTTGGAGATAAATAAATGAAAAATGAGAAAGAGGAGGAGGAGGACACGTGGCGAGAGGAGGTACTAGGTAGTATGCGAAAGGAGAAGAAGGATAATACCGCTTGTGTTCGAAAGCAAGGAGAGGGTGGTTAATGGCATTGGAATTGGAGGCAGCCGACTTCATAGTCGTACTACGTGGATCGATTCGATTGGAGCGTGTGGTTGTAGCTCGTTGACGCGATGGATTGATGGCTGGTGTAAGAGAGATCTCGCTCCCTTGATTTTCTGCAACTGAATTGAGAGAGAGAGAGAGAGAGAGAGAGATGGCTTGGTCTTGGACTCTTAGAGGCCTCGCTCTTTGAACTTGGTACAGATAGTGAAGACGAGAGAGTGATGTGGCAGGTGGTCACGTGGAAAGAGCGTGATTAGCGTTGCATTATTACATGATTCGGTGGATTCTTAGCACGGAGTTCCAAAACGGGGGAGCGCAAGAAGACGGAGTTTTAGAGTAAAGCACGTTATTTTATTTTTCTTTTCTTTTCTTTTTTTTTTCTTAACAGAAAAGAAAGAGAATGGATGATAAAATAATTATTACTATTTTCTTTTCTTTTTTTTTTTTAAACAATGTATTACTAGGACGGGACCAAACCAGACAGTCTGTGTTCGTCATATCAATGATGTTGTCCTCGTGGCAAGTTCGTCATATTAACGGTGTTCGTCGTTCAATGTAATATAAGGACTCCCTAAAATTATATATACATTTGACTTCAATTATAAAAAAAAAATAAAGAAATAATATAGTTAAAAATTTTATTATATAAATTAATATAATATTATATAAGTAATTAAATGAAATTATTACATATCTCACATTATTTATTTTTATTCAACTAATCATGTAATATTTAATTGATTTATACAAAAATAGTTTAATCAATAGTTCATAAATATGACATTATTATTAAATTAAAGAAAATAAAAAATATTACTCAAAATTTAAAAATATATTAAAAATTTGATGAGTGCCAAAGTATAACATATTGTATTATAATTGAACCTTTGAATAGATAGTTTTCACATCTCTTCTCAAATTTAGTGAAAAGAGATTCAATTTACTTTAATATGATCTGAGTGATTTTTTTTATAATTTAAATAAAGTATATTTTTTCTTAAAATATTTAAAATTTATTTTTAAACTACTTTTATCATCGTTATATCAATTAATAATAATAACGGTGTAATCATTAAAAAAAAAAAAAGAAAGCCATTTTTAATAGTGATTAACAATGTCGTCCACGAGACTATTAGTAAGTAATTCAAAATTTTCCAATTTTCATACAAAACTTAGGACGAAAAATAAAATGTTAATGGCAGCAGGTGAAAGTATATATTGTCATTATGTCATTCCATTAGTGTCGGCAAGGCCATTGAAAACGAAATTAAAAGGATGCAAGAATTAATGAATGGATAATGATGGGTCTTTTTCATCATGCCCTTGGCCCCAGAATAAAAATATATAAAAATCACCATGCCTCTTCATTACCCCTCACCATGAGCTGAACCTTAAACACGCAGGCCCGCGTGTACATTATCATGACTGGACATTCAAAAGTTGTACCTTTTTGTCACCAGATCACGACCTATCTTTCTTCAGAAATAGAAAATTAAAATCACGCCTATTTGACCGGTTAAAAGAAAAGAAAAAAAAATTGCACTTTTAAGATTTGCCCACGTCGGTGGTCATTCCCACTGTTTTTAAGGATGGATATTCCAGATTTATTTTATTAATGAATTTCATCTAGTCAGATGAAAACAAAAACTTTATTATTAATATACTATGATGTACAAAAAAAAATGAGTGTACGGTGTATAATATTACCATCGTCTTTTTAAATAGATGAAGTTTATAAAATTAAGGCCCTTTGTCCAATTTGAGAGAAGAGTATAGGTGGCTCTTTTCATCGATGTTTTGAAATGTTTAATGCTTTACTTAAAAGGTGGATACGAATCAATATAAAATAATAATAAGATTATGTAATATTATTATAATTCAATTTGGGCTTGGCAATTTAGCTCGATTTTATTTTTGACTTGATTGATCCGATCCTAATTTTTAGAGTTTTGGTTCGAATTTTTAGGGCTTAGGGTCGGGTTAAGGTCAAGATTTTAAGGCCCGAACAAATTTAAGGTTAGGGTCGGGCTTAATGCCGACCCGATCCGACCCTATTTAAAAAAAAAATAACACAAGTTAACACACACACACAACACATCTTCACAACATTACAAATTGCTTGTTTTTAATTTAATTATATGTATTTTTATTTGTATAAGACATGAGTTTTTTTTTTAGGTTGAGTTGTTGAATTGAATTATGTATGACTAAAATAATTATGGAATTACATTGTGTGTTTTTAATTTAATTGCATTGTATTTTTATTTATATAAGACATGAGTTTTTTATTTTTTATTTTTTATGTTGGGTTGTTAAATTGAATTGTGTATGGATAAAATGGTTGTGGAATTATATTGTATATTTTTAATTTAATTGCATTATGTGTGCTTTTATTTAATTGCATTGAAAATGTTTGATATATATTTGTATATCATGGTTTAAAAAAAATAAATTATTTATTAGTTAAACGATAAATGCTTCATTTCCTTATCCGAATTCTTATATATGCAATGAAGAAATTGATTTTTCAACATTGAATTATGAATGGAAAATGATTTCGATAGGATCGGACTTAACTCGATCCGATGTTGACCTGATTTGGATTGAGTCCGACCCAACCCTAACTATAAATAGGTATGATTTTTTTAAAATCAGACCTTAATTCTTTATTGATCGGATCAGATCGAATTTAATCAAGTCTGAGCCCGACCTGATGTTTTGTCATCCTAAATTCAATTATTTTCGTTAAAGTTAATCCCTCCATTATAAACAAAAGCGACTTGTAATTGACACGTGGGGTGTTCCGCTTCCATCCAGCAAACGGCCTGACATGGGAATGTAAGCTTTATAGTTTATAGTATGAGGAATATTTATTGGGCCTTTTTCGCTTTGCAGTGCTATATTCGAGGCATAAATTTGGCATCATGCCTCTACTCTAGTGGTCTAATGGGCTTAACTTAATATGTAAAGATCAATCCATCGAGTGGCATAACGACAAAAACAAAACGATTACAAATTTAATCAATTAATCTCCATTGATTTTTTTCCTTATTTTTAAAGATTATTTTGCATATACAATATACAAATTTTTCAAACATAATCCCCATTAGAGATTGAAAAATTTTCCGAACCCGCAAAGACTGAAAGTTCTGGATTCAAAAAATCTAAATCCATATAATTTTTTTAAAAATGTAAATCTGCTAAATTCATATGTGGATTTAAGGTTATTAAACACAGAAGAACACAAGTCAAAGTGTTAAGCACAAGTTGAATCATTGATACAACAATCTTCATCTTCATTCTACAATTAAGTTTGTTGTTTTGTAAGGACATTGAGATTTTTTTTTTTTCAGTTTGACGTGGCAACATTTTTCCACTAGTACTTAACTATACAAGTTATTCTTGTATTAAAAAAGAGTGCCTAAAGTGGTTATATATTGGGACCAATAATTCTTTAATTAATTTGGTTGACACTTCTTCTTTATTTTTAATGTATTATACACTATACACATAACCGACAAACCTATTTTAATAATCATACACATAACTGATAAACCCACTTTCATACTTAGGTGGCATTTGTCTTTTTATTTGAAATCTGAATATGCCTGAATTAATCTGAATTCTGAATAGATCTGAATGTCTGAATCTGAATAATATGTTTGTTTTTTGTCTAAATCTCAGAAAATAAGTATTAAGTTGTTTTTTTTCAACTTAAAAAGTTGAAAATACGTACTTTTACGTTTATATCCTTATTAAATTTGAATGTCAAATAAATAATAAATTAAATATCACAATATTTTAACATTTATAAGCAAAATTATATTCAAGTGAATATATAAAATACCATAAATTTTAAATTTTGTCGTATATAATATAAGAAAGAAAAAATAGGAAAATTTTTAAATGGGTTAAATGTATATAGGTGAGTTTTGGGATAGACATGAAAAATAAATTATACAGCATGGATATTTTTGAGATTAGCAAGTAATTGACTTAATTCAAATTTCTCCATAAAGTAAAAAGCCAAAAAAATTGACTTATTTTATTAAGTCAAAATTATTTAAAAAGTCTCATTAAGTTATAAAAACAAACACCTCTAATTAACTTAAATAATTAAGTTAAGTCACTTTAAGTCATTAATTTAAAAAAAAACACCACCTTAATCTATTGTTTTAAGCTTAATATAGAAAGGCAACCAAAGTCTAAATCAAATTTTTAACTTCTATCTCCCTAAGATTTAAACTTGAATGGAGAAACAAAAAAAAAATACTTGAAGATTATTAAACTAAACCCCTGAAGTCAAGGAAGATAAAATAATGTCTCATAAAGTAAAGTCAAGAAATATAAGGATATATCAATACTTTCTTCTTCTTCTTCTTTTTTGTAGATGTGACTAAGTAAAGTGCATAAATTATATTGTAAATTCTACGGATGGCAAAACCCAGTTCCGGCCTGGGTATGGCAATTCTCAAACCCTGTCTGGATATAATTTTTAGACACTCAAGTTGGATTTTTTATCTTAGATTTTTATGCCTACATTTTATGTTTTATAATATTATTTATGTGTATGTATATATATATATATATATATATATAATTTTTATAATTTATTTTTAATGATATTAGACATCAAAATATTAACTTTAAATATTTAATGTTAATATAATTATTTAAATTATTATATATTTTATGATTTTTTAATAAAATTTGAGTTCTGAGCAGGACCTGGGCTTATCAACTATCAACTAACACTTAAAACTAGCTTGGCCTCATCCACCAACTAAGTATTGCTTAGTCTGTAGTGATGAAAATTTTTCTTGTTGGAGGATCCCATCCCGTTTGGAAAAATATTTTTGTCCCAAAAATAAAAAATAAAGGGACAAAAATTGGACTTTTTTTTTATCTTATTTGCATAAACAAGACAAAAACTAAGATTGGCAAATCGTATTTCATCTCATCCCATTGCCAACTTTGTTGGTTTGCTCTATTACTAAATTATTGAATTATTAGATATTTTAACACGACTGAAGTTAGTTACTGTCTAAATTTATAATTTTTGAATCGTAAATCTTAATATTAAAGTGCAATAAAAGCAAATGGGCAATTAAAAAAATTAGTATAAAATTATATTCAAACATGCATGTAGTCAAAATAAAACTATTATTTGATTACATTCAATATTTTTGCTACATTAAATTATGATGATCTTATCCCATTTGCATATACGGGACGAGATTGGGATTGGCAAATCCCGTACCATCCCGTCCTATCATATTGCCAACCCTACTGATATGATGTCGGTCTAGTTGAGCAAGTATTTTTTAGACTTCTAAATTCATTATATTTTTTGTTATTCCTAACAAGTAACAACAATTCTATGCTATTTTATATACAATTTATGTATTTTATCATGTATCTTAAGAGAAAGTTTTTTTTTGACAACCGATATTTCATTATATATTTATATAGTACAATCAGATAACTAATAATAATTAGTGATATTTACAATCAGAAAAATAACTAGGATTACAACATTACATTAAAGTCTATGAAGTACTTACCTAGATAAATAAGCCTCATAAATATTTGAGAAATATATCTCTCCACTCGTATTTTGTAAGAGAGAAAAATTGCAAATTAACTCCCCTCAATGATACTTAATTGAGGGAAAATTTGAATTTATAATGACTCAAATGTGAAAATAGGCAGTCCAACACTTGACTAAAGGGCCAGTTGTTGTATTTTAGGAGAGCTTTTTATAGTAACTAAATGAAAAAATTATTATGAAAACTTTTTATATGTGGGGGCAGCTATAATACATGCATGTATCTCATACATGCATAAAAAAATTAATGTTGGATTAAATGGAGTGGATCCAATGGCTGAGATTTATTTAGTGTTAAATAATAAAAATATTTGCAAGAAATGGAAACTTGTAAAATTAGTAACTTGAAACTTTGGACCAATAAATATGACATACACACCATTAATCTCAATATTAGGACCATTAAACTTCAAACCAAAGTAACTTAAAACTTTAAGCAATAAACATGAAACTTGGGTTCATTAACTTGAAACCCTGAAAATCATGCAATTAATGGACCAATAAACACAAAACACCTAGCATTAACTTGATATTAGGATCATTAAATTTGAAATCAAAGGAACTTAAAACTTAGACAATGAATGTGAAACTTAGGATTATTAACTTGCAACCCTGGAAATCCTGTAATTAATGGATTAATAAACACGAAACACATGCCGTTAACTTAATATTGAGACCATTAAACTTAAAACCAATGGAACTTGAAATTAAGGACAATAGATATGAAACTTAAGATCATTAACTTACAACCCAGAAAATCCTGCAATTAATGGACCAATAAACATGAAAAACCTATCGTTAACTGGATACTGGCACCATTAAACTTAAAACTAAAGGAACTTCAAACTGAGAGTAATGAACATGAGACTTGAGATTATTAACTTGCAATTCAGAAAATTGTGCAATTAATAGATCAATAAACACGAAACACCTATTGTTAACTTGACGCTGTGACCATTAAACTTAAAGTCAAATGAACTTAAAACTAAGGGTAATGAATATGAAACTTGAGATCATTAACTTACAATCCTAAAATCGTCTAATTAGTGGACCAATAAATATAAAAAACTGATCGTTAACTTGACACTGGGGGCAATGAGCATGAAACTTGAAATCATTAACTTGTAATTCTAAAAATCATGCAATTAATGTATTAATAAATATAAAACACTTACCATTAACTTGATATTAATACCATTAAATTTGAAAGTAATTTTTTATTGTTATCAAACTTTTATTATTAAAATAATTATTATTTTATTTATTATATTATATTATTTCATAAATTTTTAATGGTGCTCCAAGTTTTTTTTAAAAAATGTTTTGCTGCCAAATGGCTGCCAAACAATGGCAATCTTTTTTTAATTTTTTTTATTCCTTGCATAAGTGCATGTATGTGATACATGCATGTATTATAGTAAAGGCCTTTATATGTTAACTGGATGCACAGTGTGGCTCATACATCGCGAATCAAAATGAAACCATCAATCACCCAATTCCAAATCGGGAAATCAGGCCATTCCAATTCTCCGTTATAATTACAAAACGAACCAAAGAAAGCCCCCTCTTACCAAACCGACGCACCATCATGCCCATGATGATGTCGATGCCAGCTCTTAAATTAACAATGGCAGCTTCGCTCTGCGCTACCCCATACAAACAACTCGTTTTTCGCCACATCACCACCCGTAAAATATCTTCTCCAAAACTCTCCCCCCCTCCCTTTACCTCTCCCTCCGGGTGCAGGATACCCCCGTGCGCACTCCCCGTCCCTTCCCCCTCCCCCTCCCCCTACCCCTCCGCGCACGTTAGCCTGCAACCCCATAGCAGCCTTAGCCTAAGCCTTCCCTTCTCTGGCTTCCGCTACCGTAGCTCCAAACTATATCTCTCTTCTCGAACCGGTGACACCACCACTCGATCCTCGACGAATAAAGCCGAAGTTACCGGGTCGGATCCGGAACCTCCTTCGGATCCCGGGTCGGGTCTCGTTGCTGACATGGATCGTCAGGACAATGTTAAGGCCGTTAATGGCGGTTGGTATTGCGATCAAACGCCGTCACCATCAATTCAGCAACACCAACCGTCTAATAAGATTCTCACTTTGCCTACAATCTTAACGCTCGGCCGCGTAGCTGCCGTTCCGCTTCTCATTTGCAGTACGTGTCTCGTTTTGTGCTTTCTTTAATTTCGTTTTCATTAATCGATATTGATTAATAATATTTGTTTGTTTTATTATTTATTAATAAAATGCATAAAGAAACATGTGATTGATAATGCAACTCCAAGTAATTTCTATTTATGAATCCTTTAGTCACTGCAAAATGGTGATGTTTTTGAAATTTCGTTGTACGGCGTAGTGTGATAACAATGACATGATAGGCCTTGCTGCATTGATACTTATATATGAACGATTTCTCCGTAGCTTTTTACGTGGATAGTTGGTGGGGGAGGACAACGACAACGAGTATTTTTATTGCTGCTGCAGTCACAGATTGGCTCGATGGCTACATTGCTCGAAAGGTACACGCAAATTGGTCTTTGTATGCAAAATTAATGTAAGGTGTTTTGAGTTGTTTTAGATGAGTAATTTTAGTGCCATGATTGGTATGTCAGATGAGATTAGGCTCTGCCTTTGGTGCATTTTTGGATCCAGTAGCCGATAAGGTATGGTCTTTTGAGCCAGTTGTGTTTATAAAGGATTTTTGGTTAAGTTGTGATAACCATTCAAGAATTCTTTAAGTTGTGATAACCATTCAAGAATTCTTCTCTGATTTTAGTAACTTTTGAATACAGCTTATGGTTGCTGCTACATTGGTACTACTGTGTACGAAACCTTTGGAATTGCCGGTGTTTGGGCAAGTGCCTTGGTTACTGACTGTACCTGCAATTGCAATTATTGGTAGAGAGGTAATGTATGTTATGGCTCATTTGTTGTTATCTCCATAGGTGTAAATGCTTATACTATGTGGTATAGTTAAGATGCATGTACTAGTTTTGGTAAATTAATGGATGTTAGGATTAGGCATGCATTTGTGTGTCATCATTCAAAGTTTGAGTGCTATTCTTTTATACTCTGTTTAATATTGATGCCCTAAACTCATCTTTGTCGCTTCCTTTTGGCGATTGATCCCTGAAGTCTCAATGTTGGTCCAATTTTAGTGGTTATGGTTGCATAGAAGAATGTGGTCTGTGTATTCAGTATTATTAATTTACAGTAATGATCATTGTGTCCCTCATTCCTCTTGCAGCTTTTGGAAATTCATGATAACCCTTGTCGGTCTGTGTCTCTCTATATGCTTGTGCCTCTATGCAGGTGCATGATTGTCTGTGGCGTGTGAGCATGCATGTGATACAATTATCTAATTTCTGCTATTTTATGGAAATCATGTGCGACACCACTCTATGTGTCTGACAAATCAGTTCCGTTTTCATAGATAACAATGTCTGCAGTCAGAGAATGGGCTGCTTCTCAGAATACTAAGCTTTTAGAGGTTTGCGCTTCCTCTCAGCACACTACTCTTACATTTCTAGGCTAATCTAAAACATTTTTATCCTTCTTTAGCAAATGGTTGATTAGTAGCCATGAATAATGATAATGTCTATATTGGTGTCTCCTGCAGGCTGTTGCAGTAAATAACCTTGGCAAGTGGAAAACTGCAACACAGATGATTGCACTAACCATCCTTCTCACTACTCGAGATAGCAGGTTCATATTCTCCTTTTACGATTGACATGAAAGAGAATCCTCCAAAAATGATTTTCTTGATTTATGCTTTAAAGTTTCTTCATCTATATTTATTCTTTTCTTTTTCATTTTTTATTTTGCAGTATTGGAGGGCCATGGATTCTAGTATGTTCTGGAGTTGTTTTGCTTTATATCTCAGCAGGGCTTTCCGTATGGTCTTTAGTTGTGTATATGGGGAAGATATCGAAAGTATTGCTCAAGTAGTTCCATCAACCATCTGCTTTATGTTTGCAGACATATACTCGCCTGGAGTTTGTGCAGTTTGGCCTTGGTATTTCTAACCTTCTTTATTCTTGTCTTCACCCATTGAAGCAGAGTTCTTCAGATATGCAGATTAAGGGGGAGTCGTCGGGGCAGTTTTAAATAGCTGTAATTTGAATTAACTTTGAGGAAGTGGTCACTGACTGTGTTTCAGGGTGTCTTCAAAATCCCAACTTCCCTCTTTCAGGCTGTTCACCTGTCTCCTCAAATTTTTCTTTGATCTGATCCAATGGTTGGCTTCGTTAATGAAGACAGTTTTGGAGACCTCTGAAATGCCCACTCCACAGCTGGATACTGACATTGAAAATGTGGCGCAAGAGTTCAAGGGATTTTGTTGTTGTTATTGTTGAAATTTAGGAAGTATAAATATAAATTACTAGACCATTAAGCTAACAATTTTGGATTTATCTGTCGGATTGATTGGCAGTTGTTACTGTCGATAGGTTTTCCTCAATGGTATACAGTTTCATACTGTCGTTAAATACAAATTCAAGGCTGATTATGATCTTCTACTGACTCCAACTTTATTTATTTTTACTTTATTTCGGCAGATTATTTACAGAATTCTAGAAATGAATATTACAAAAGCTAGATTTGATTCATTGAGATTTTTGCTTTGCATCGGAGCTATCAAATTACAAGTCTGAAATATAAAGAGTGGAAGTTTTCTGTTAGCCCTAGAATTATTTACCTGGAGTTGTCGGTTTTTGTCTCTGAAATTTTTGTGCTTTAAAACTTAGAAAACTTGTTTGGTTAAACGATGATTCAGAAACTGTTACTAAAGAAAATTAACTACAGTCATAATATGATGCAACATTTTCTGCACTGTAGTGTTGATTGATATACTAAGTTACACGGTTCTTTTGCATAATTCTACAACTAGCTTTTCTGAAAATACATTGCAAGATCACCTATAATAACACTAGTAATAATCCACGCTTGAATTGAAGAGAATCTTGGAGCCACTGTAAGAACATGACGGCATGACCGATTATGCAATTTTGAGACAGATGAGAGTGAATAGCCGCAATTCATATCTTAGCCTGCAGAAGTAGCAAATTTGGAAACAAGTTGGTTACTTTTTTCATCTACAAGTCTAGAACCATTTTAGAGCATCCAAATCTCATTTCATAATGTAATAAATTGGGAGTACCGCAAATCTTTTCTTGTAGGTTTCAACAAGCTCCTTAGGATCACGGCGGGTTTGATTGAAAGCCTCATTCTTGTTCATCTCCTACAGAGCATTTCAATTAACAATATGAGATATCAGGAAAAGATTATAACAGATTTCATTTACATTATTTCCATATTTTAACTATTACTTAATAAAATATTTGGCTATTCAATACATTTAAGCAAATTCATTATACCTCAATCCAAGTAGCCACTTTAGGCCTCCCTGCAGTGATGTCATACTTCTTCACTTCAAGTAAGAAAGGCAGATATCTTACAATGAATGGAGCATAAGCTATATCTGCCTATAAACAAAAATCAAGCACAAATTAAATTTATTCTACCTTTAAAGTAATCAATAAATCTAGTAATGCAAAAAAGAATGGATTGCTGAAACTGCAGTGAAGTCTACCCTATTCTATATTGCATGAGAAGCTTTACCACTGTGGTGTAGCTTTCCATGCTTTATGAATATAGGAATCAGTAAATGGCAAAAACCTAGCAAAAGTGCCACAATGGGTATAGGATTTTCACTTACTAGGCTGAACTGGCCCAGAAGAAAAGGCCCATCATTGAACTTGGAGAGAGCCGTTTCAAAATAATCAAATGCAGTACCTAATACAGTTTTCCGAGTGTTACATGGGCTTAAGTTAGAATTTAAAAAAAAAAAAAAAACTATAGTAGTAAGTGAGAAACTCACTGGCTCCATTTCCATCTCCTTGGACCGAAGAACGCACGGTTTTATTGAATGTGTCAGTGTAGGAAAACAACTCTTCTGAAAATTCTCTCTTGGCAGGATCCTATGAAGCAAAAGTTATGCATTTGAAATAAAAATGCTGGAGACAAGTAATAATGTTCTCTTTAAATCTTACATCAGGGAAAAGAGAAGGCCCTTCAAAGTGACTGTCAATGTATTTCATCAAATTGAGACTCTCTCCTTCAACTTCATTATTATGTTCCAATGACGGCACCTGCATAAAGCATCAAATAAATGAATACAGAGAAGAAAAATGAAGCACTTGACAAGATTATCACGAAAATCAAATTAAGTTTGCAATTACTCTTGAGCAATTTCAATGCTAATCAAACAAAGTCATTAATTTCCCCACCATGATTTCCATGTTACAACCAAGGAACTCTCTGCTCTAGCATATTGCATTCCCATTAATCTCACCTTGTTCGCCGGATAGACTTTCTCCTTGTACCAATCAGGTCTGTTTTGCAAATCAATAGGAACCAATTTAATCTTCTCCTGCAATCCCTGCTTCCCACAAATCACAACAAAGAAATTCAGAATCCTTAGTTTCCAATGAAAATTTTTTATCTACTAAAGCCCTTAATTGCCAATTTAATCAACCTTGATGAATAGAAATGCCTATTCATGTTTATCAGAACAAACTGCTGTAGTGTTTCAAGCCCACCATCATTTTTTTTCCGATTATTATTAGAGAAATAATCAACTAAAATCTTCATTCAGCTTAAAGTCCTTCGACTATTCAACAGAGTTCCAGTTCAGTTGCCAATGCTACTACAAAGCAAAAACATGACTAACATACTACGACCAGCGACATTTCCCTCCTTTGTCTTTATTTTTACTCAGTAACCAAAAGCATAATAACGATCCCAAAATCAATATACACCAGATAACTACTTAGCAATAGAAAATATACAAATAACCTTACAGTTCCTCGTAATCCACACACGCTGTGCATATGGACACGTGTACGATATATACAACCTTCAACTCAAAAAGGCCAAAAAAAAAGCATCAGCGCAATTAAAAAAAAACAACGCAAAATTTTATTTTATTGTAAAGAACTGTACCTTGTGGTTCCATCAAATAATGGAGGGGGTTCTGAAGTAGAATCAAGAGCTGGTGGCAAAACTTCTTTCACAACACTACCCCAAAAAAAATAAAAATAAATAAAAGATTCAACAGCTATAACCCAATTCTAATTTTCTATTTTAAGCACAAAAATCACATAAATTGAGTTACTTGGAAGCCATTGTCGCTGATACACAAGCAGCTGTGGCATTCTTTTTCCGTAGGACAGAGGAGAGCGTGTTGTGATAATGCAAGCAAAGATTGGTTTGAGAAAATTTTCTGATATGGGGCAGCCTCGATGCTGTATTGGAGGAGAAGGAAGGCGAGAAAATGAGTGAAAGTGCATCAGCACAATTGCTTGTTGCCATTTTTGTGTTGGGTTTCAAGCCTCATGAACTTTGATGGTCGCCACCTCGCTTTGCTGTCATCCGAAATAAGTGGTGGTATTCGTAAATGACACGTGTTAATTATTCATTTCTCACAATATGATTAATTTTATTAATTTTCACTTTATAATGTATTTTGGGTGCTTGGCAGCTTACATTAACTCAATACTTACTCTTTTTTTTTTAAAAAAAATCTCAATACTTACGAGATTTTCAGAAATGACACGTGTTAATTATTGATTTCTTACAATATGATTAATTCTATTAATCCCACGAACTCTTGGATCAAAATACATTATAATTAAACTAATTGAGATTAAACTTTAAATGTTTAATTATTCTTGTTATTTGGCTAATAAATTAATATCAAAAATTATATTTAATTGATAACATATAAAAATTATTAATTTTTATCAATAAATAATAATGCTATCATATAGATTAGAAACTCCATGAGTTTAAATTCATAAAAAACTTAGGTCTATCAGGAGTCCAAATTCATTTAATAATACCTTTTATGAAGTATAATTTGAAATTTTGCACCGGTGAAAATGATTAAATGAGATCCCCCTCTCATTTTATTAAAAGAAAAAACTCATGTCCTTCAATAAGATTAGATGTCCAATTTATGTTCTTTATTTAGTATTATTTTTTCTGGGGACAAAAGATTTAGCATCATTTTGTTAAGAGAAAACTGTGAAGTGTAATTGTCCCCTTTTTTACACCAAATGAAGTATTGGCGAGAATGGAGGCGCAAAAATTGGAAAAAAAATTCAAAATCTTAATATATTAGTTATGGTTCAATCCTCATAAATAGTAGATGGGTCCAGCTATGTTTTTTTTTATATTTTAACTTATATGAGACATTGTTTAAATTATAAATTATATTATATGAGACTACGTCTAATATTTATAATCAAATAATTATTAAGAATAGTTTATAGTAAATCTTATATAGTATTGTCCAAAATTTTTTACATTCTTTAATATTTGAAAAACACAAACTCCACTCACATTTTGAAATAAAAAATAATACATTCACTTAAATTTAAAGAAGAAATTAAATCGCACTTTTGTGAGGGTTTGAATCACTAATAGTGCATTTACTTCATATAATGAGAATGAGTTGAAATGAGAATTAACTAAAAATGAGAATGAATTGGGAATGAAAATAAGATTTCAATATTTACTTGACAAAAATAAATGAGAATGAGCTTGAATGAGAATGAGAAATGTGAATGAGATTTTAATGTTTACTTGACAAAAATAAATGAGAATGTGTGTTGGAATGTCATTGATGTGTTTACTTAGCAAAATAAATGGGAACAATGAATGAGAATGATAATCAATTTACCAAAATACTTACAGTATTAATAATTAATTTATCATTTTAACAATATTATCATTATTGTTGTTGTTGTTATTTTTATTAATATTATCATTATTAACATTTATTACTATTCTTCTTCTTCTTCTTCTTCTTCTTCTTCTTATTATTAAATTTTATTAACTTTATTATTTTAGTTACTATTAATTATTATTATTTTTATTAATATTATCATTATTAACATTTATTATTATTAATTTTATTTTTTTTAATTAATATCATTTTTATAATAATGTTTATACATGTATCTAGATAATGAAAATTTCATTATTATTATTATTATTTTTATTAACAACAACAACAATAATGATATTATTGTTAATAATAATAAATTAATTATTTTTTCATTATTTTTCTTGTTAATAATGATAATATTAATAAAAATAATTAATAATAACTAAAATAATAAAGTTAATAAAATTTAATAATAATAATTATTATTAATGACATTTAAAATAATAAAATTAATTGTGATTTGAATTAGAGTAATTTACGAAATATAAAAAAATTAGAGGGATACAAAAATAAACTTATATTTTATTCTCATTCTCTCATTTTCATTACCGACCTCCCATGATAATAAAATTTTCATTCCTTATTTTTAAATTGTGTGAAACACACATTTTATTCTGATTACCAAAATTATATTTTACAAAGTAAATATATATTTCATTTTCATTCCCTAAACGCTCAAGTAAATACATTGTAACATAACTGGACCCAAACCACTAAAATTTGCCCTTGTGGATTAGGTCTAGCTATGTTCCCACAATGGTAACTTACATTTTTTTGTTGTCTATTTCTGGGTTAATTATGCTGCAATCCATTCTTAAGAAAGTAAAGATCGATGGAACTTTTCGAATAGTAGTTACAAGATAGTCCGATTGATTGACCTTTTACTATGTAACAAAGCTAAGGGTATTTTATCTTGCCGTAAATTGACATCCAATATGCTTCCATCGACAAATGATGAATAAAAATAAGTACAAATAAATAAATTGAAAAAAATTGATCTAAAAATATGATTCACACGGCAATGCAGATTCTTCTTTGTATCTAGACTCAAGTTTCAAAAGCCATTATTAAAGCAATATTCTGCCTTTTTCATTTCCAACTCTTTTCAGCATGTCATGTAACTATTGCCAAAGAACAAGCACAACATGCAATCGCTGCGAAGAATGGCAATTAAAGCAAATGTAAATCAAAATTTGAGAGTTGCCAACTGCAGAAATTAAAAAAAAAAAAAACTCAAAATCAGAGAGCCAGAGCCAGTATCTGGAACAAAAATTACAGCATGATGTAGTTAGGTTTGAAACTACATGTTATAATTGTTCATTTTGAACTGTTCAAAACAGTTTGAAGAGACGCCATTACCATCCTTGCTCTCATGTCATCTTCTGAGGCAGTATAAAGCTACGACAACAAAGTAAGCCAATATCCACATGTATTCTTAACGAAACAGGTTAGTAAGATCTAAGTTCCCAGTAGTAGCTTTTCAATCAACATGTCAAACAATGGCAAATTTCGACAAAGAATATTTTTTTAAGCATTATCATCTGTCTAACAAATGTCTAAAATGTCCCTTATGGCATAACGAAAATAAGTTTTCAGACTGCGTGGCTATACGTTAATTCTTTACATAAATCATTCTTTAATGGGAAAAGAAGAAAGAAAGAAAATTGCTCTTAATACAAATGAAGAATATAGAGATGAAGTAAGAGATACTTTCGAACCTCTTGAACTATGTGTTGGCACTCCCACATATACCACCTCCTCCTCTAACCGAAATCAAGGGGCCATCCCAGGAGCTGCGACTGATCAGATAAGAATCAAGGAACAAAATAATCACCGTGATGTCATCATGAAAATGTCTCCTCACCCCACGATCAATTTTCTTCAAATCTGAGTATCGCATTTCTCTTTTTTTTGCTGCTTCATGAAGTGCAGCTTTTACAAGCTTCCTGGCAACACCCTGCACAAACATAGACACATTAGCACACATTTAGTTGCTTCGAAGTGATCACGATTCAACTTGATTTACAACCATTTCAATTGGGAACATGATACAGTACCACACTCCGTTCTAGAAAATACAAGCACTTCTACGAGAAACTTACACAACCAGCTTTCTGAGACAAGTAACCATATCAGACAGTGTTAACTAGTTGCACACATCATTAACACAAAAAAAAATCACCTTCAAATTTGTTTACCAGGAACAGCAAAAATGGAAATAGGCTACAAATTCTTATTACGTCACAAACTCAAAAAACAAAAGTGGATACTTGTTCTAAGAAGATTATCACCCATCCTGCCCCAACACTGACGCTAACTACACCCCATTATAACAATAACTGGCAGAAATACACATTGAACTTGAAACTGTAAATAGAAATCCTACATTACGTGGACAGTTGTGGACAATGTCAACTGCCTCCTGATTGCTTAGGTGCTCCCATAGGCCATCTGATGCAAATATGAGAAACTGGTCTTCAGGGCAAAGTCTTTGCACTGATACCGTTGGCTCAGCTAGAAGGATTGGCTTATGGAAGGGGCTCTGGCAATCTAAACTTGGGCAAAAGAGGCTCTCTGTTAAATTCTGCCTTCTTCAGATAGGCATCACCAATGGATCTTGAAATCTGCAAAAATAAGAAAGGTCTGTCAACAGAGTAACTCACTAGTTGGGCATGCGATCATCATGATAGTAATCCAGTATTTCGATGGGAAACTTATTCTGATGAATGCATCTGAAAAGACAACAAAAGAGTACTTAAAACATTTGAAGAAATTTAAGAATTTTGTTGTGGACAACTCATTTAAAAAGTCCAAATACTGCAGCTTCAGTGATATTGGGAAGAAAGGACTTGGGATCAATCTCAGTTTCATCTCCTCACAAGTAATAAAGCATTTAACTGAGATGAACTGAAACATAGACAACATAAGAAAAAATCTAGAAAGGAAAGAATGCATATACAGAAATATATAGCACAGTCACAAAATCACTTGAAAGTTTTCAGAAACTTATAGGAAATGGAAGTAATTAACAATTTATTAGTGATAAGATATTGAACTACCTCTGATGAAAAAACAGGTAGCATTCTCCTGATAAAAGAGTTACAAACAAGTCAAAAACTACTCATTCAATGAAAACATATGCTGTACAAAGATAGACTTCAGAATTACAGAGAAGAAAATGGTGGTAAACAATCAAATATACAACACAAATAAATCAGAAAGCCTCATATAGTCACCTGTATGATACCCTTCACACGCCAAACTTTGTGCTTCAGAACAACAATCTGTGGATCATCGGGATGCAATGCGCGCAGTTCCTCTCTCACAAATTCCATACTTGCATTATGCTCGGATGATAACTGAACAGCTTTGACCTCTTTAACATCATTTTCCATTCTTCCTAACACCACCCGAGAATCACCTGCGTTTGCAATGTATAGCAGTCCACTACAGATTATCCCTACCAAACAACATGACCCAGCAGAGGCAATCTGTGGTTTATTTAGCCATTGGTTCCTCACAAGAGAAAGGAATTCCTCTTCGGTTTCCAGAAATGCTCTAGTGATAACATCAGCAGATATCCCACAACTTTCAGATGTGAACTCTGCACCATTAATAGCTGTCAAAAGTCAGTAAACATGTGCACCAGCAGCCTAAATATTTGGAATCAAAGCTATGGGAGGAAAAAAATTAATTGATCTTAGAGAAGAACAGACTAAAACTAAATATCAGTGCACAATTGATGGTCAGAAAAACATTTACTTATTTTGTCAGTTTTCCACCGACTGTGATACTCAGTTTTCAATTACAGCATGGCAGGCACATAACACATTTGGTGCCAAAGTTTTTGTTGATTATGCCCAAGGAATTTTGAAAAAAACACAAACACCTGTATATTTGCATTTATGACTCTAAAAGGTATGCAACAGAAGAATGAAATAATATAACAATTAATTTACCAGACTGATGTAATGTGGTATCACAAAGACTCAATAATGTACTAGCAACTTCCATGAACCGAAAACAGTACACTGAACAAACGTTCCTACATTGAGCAAGAGGGAGGAAAGCATACTCTTGATATTGTCAAAAAGGCGGTCATTCACAAATCGAGCAGCTTCTGGACCTCCATGGCCATCATAAATTCCAACAAAAGTCCCCTGAGGGCCTGATTCTAGGGAGCTCAATGGCCCAGATTCTAACTGGCTACAGTCTTCTAACTGATTATTTGCTTGAACTACTGCCATTGAGAATTCCCCGCTGACATGATGTCCTGAATCCTTGTACCACACAACAATCCATCAACTCTACCATTGTCTTCCCCATCGCTATTAGAATTTTCACCCTCAGTAGATGGCTTCCAACAGGGTGAAACAATTTTCATAAAAGTTGCCGATACCATAGCTCACATATTATCATCCAAAATGATCCAGCAATCGAATTATTCGTGAAATCAACATTAACAACTCGAAAAAAACCTGGTATCTCTTCTGATATCTTCCCAATGTTTAAAGACGCAACAGAATTCTCAAAAGTCAAACACACATTGATAGATGCAGACAACATTAATCTGCAAAGGCCTCGAAAGTAAAACAATCATCATGCATAATACAAAAACTCGACATCATCAATCTATATATGTACTCTATTTTAAACAACTTGATGAATACATATCAAAAAAAAGAAAAAAAAAGGAAATGAAAGGAAAAAGAAGTTGAGTATAAACTTGATTGTAAACGTTGAAATGAATTACAGATTAAAAAAGGAAATGGGTGTCTCCAGAAGTCGCGTTATATGGAATTTAAACCAAAATCAAAATCCATAGACCATTAATCTCTAAAGATAAATACTTCAACTACACAAATGGATTCAACATAATAATAAAAATGCAGGTATCATAAATCTGCAACATAATACAAAAAATTAATTTTCAAACTAAAAAGTCAAAATGTAAAAGATTAAGTCAAATAGTTAATGTGCGTGTCATTAAATGTCATAATATGAACTCAAAAACAACAGAAATTACGATATTTTCTAACATACCTTCTCAATCCTAAAGTGGGAAAATTGTATGATCCTCCAATTTATATCTTCAACACAAAAGAGACCATCATTTGATTACGACTAAACCAAGAGCAACAAATCAACAAAAAAATCTAAAACCAAAAAAAAAAGGGAAAATGAAATCCGTCTTATCAAAAGGGCAGATCTAGAAAACAGAGATAATTAAAAATTAAAAAAATTGCGAAGCTGTGACTGATTGGTTCTATTGTTTTACAGACAAAAGAAAAACAAAGACTATGCAACAAGAAATCTTGGGCCTTGAGACACCCATGAATTTGATTCGATAAAAGATTTTGTTGGCATTTTCTTTTGCTGGAATTTTTTTTTTTTTTGGGTTCTGAATTTTTCTAATTAATTGGCTGGGGTTTTGACTTTGACCTTTAACAAACCAAAATTTTAGGCAAGCTTTGCTCCCCCCTCCTCTCTCCTTAATATAGTAAAAGTAAAAGGTTTTCCCTCTTTCCTATTGAGAAAAATAAATTTATTAATTGAAAAAAAAAACATAAATAAAGTTGGGCAGTGATTTTGCTGTTTGCGACAACAATTTTGTGGAATAATCTAATAGCTTATACGCGTAGTCTCCATTCTCCCAACGTGGATTAATTTTAGTTTCTTTTCACTACATTTTTACCTTTCATTTTCTTGAAGCGTGAAGTGCCTTATTAATCTTTTTCTCCATAAAAAAAAAAGAAAGGCCATGTAAAAATTAAATAATTTTCAACAACATATTTTAAGGTAAAAATTGAATAGATGAATGGCGTATCTGATGAGTAACTTTACCTATCATATGGTGATAGACACATGAAATGATTGTACGATTATTTATATATATTGTTAAATGTATAGGTTACTTATTGCTTATAAAATTAATAATATAAATAAAAGTAAAGCATTGTGATTATGTAGCAACTTTTTCATAAAGTTTAACATAAAAAATTATATATGTTATATTTATTTATTAGAGTGAGAGTGAGAAGTGTGATTCTTTTCATTTCAATGTTTATTTACGTATTTTTAGCTAATGATGAAAATTTCACTCTACACGCTCCACTTATTTTTTAAAGTAAGTAGTGAAATTCTCACCCCTATAAGAGAAGCGAGGAGTGTGAATTCTTTCAACTATAATATTTATTTATATATTTTAAGGGAAGAGTAGGAATTTATTCCGTAGGCTCTACTTATTTTTGGGTGCAGAGTCATATTCTCACTCTCATCTCTTTTTTTATTTTTATTTAATTAATTAAATTTAATAAAATAAAATGTATAATATCAAATTTATTTATATTATATTATTATATTATTTTGTAAATTATGTTTATTAAATAATAACATGAAACTTATTTAAATATAATATTATAATATTTATTTAATATTAATAATTAATAATAATAAATTATTTATTCGAAGAAAATATTAATTTTGTATTATATTATTAGTAATAAAATTTCATTTATGTTGCTCTTGTCAATAATTTTTTAATTTACATAATTAAATTTAATAAAATATTTTATTTTAAATAATTTTTATTAATTTATTATTAAAAATTATAATTATTTAAATAGAGATAAAACTATAATTTAAAATTATTTACTTCTAATCCAAAACAAAGTAAATATATAAATTAAATTTTGATTCTAATTTTATATTCCCATTTCATTATAGGTAAACAATTTACTCATATTCTTACTCCACACTCTCAATTTCAAATTTTCCACTCTAATCTAATAAGTAACTACTACCATATATTAAATATATTAAAATTATAACATTTTAAAAATTTGATGACTTCTATTTTTTTTTTTTAATTTGTTTCCTTACTTGGTATATGCCGTGCATCACACAAGTGCACTTAATAGCTAAATAGGAAGAAAAAAAAAAGAATAATAATTTGTGAAGGACGATTGCAACCTCAATTCCTCCTCAAAATTCAAAGGTCAAAGGTCAAAGGTCAAGAAACGGAAACGCAAGCTTGAGGGGTCATCTCGTTTACCAGACAAAATAGTAGGCCCTTGAAAGCAACTGCATTTCTTCGATGGCAAAACGACATGTCATTTCGTTTCCACTTCTCGGCTTCACACTCAAGCGCAGCAGCACTCTCGCTCAGTAAAATCAGATTGTCGTCAGCTCACCAGCATCACGAGCACTTAAGCTGCAACGTGCTCAACTTCTGCAAACTCGGTGACAGTGAAGTCAAGTCCCGGCGAGTCA
Organism: Citrus glauca; assembly: GCA_029633175.1. NCBI lineage: Eukaryota > Viridiplantae > Streptophyta > Magnoliopsida > Sapindales > Rutaceae > Citrus > Citrus glauca. Next base: position 4,085,651 of record JAQOOD010000004.1, on the reverse strand, counting down.
GAGTCGGTCATCATGGCAGGCGCTCACTCAGTGCGGGTCGCTGTCGCTCAGATGACGTCGATCAACGATCTCGCCGGCAATTTCGCTACCTGCTGTCGCCTCGTCAAAGTAATTGAAAGGGGTAAAAAAAATGCATTCACTTCGAATTGCTTATAAAAATTTCGATTTTGTTTTTTGGAATTGCAACTTAATATCACTAAGTGTTTCAGCTCGCCGCTTTACCTCTCATTCGAATCTATTTTTTTTGGGATAATTTTTAATACGAAAAACTTCATTTTGTGCCTTATATCATCTCATTAGTTTTTGACTCCACCATTTAGAGCAGACTCGTGAAATAAAAACTGTTTATTATATTCCGACTTTGATTATGTATTTATTTTTGGTGTGTGGTTTTATTTAACTAATTTTTAGAGTCTCCTTATCCAAAGGAAGCAGCTTCTGCTGGGGCAAAACTTCTCTGCTTTCCTGAAAACTTCTCCTATGTGGGTGACAAGGACGCGGGCAATATTAAAATTGCAGATGGACCAATAATGCAAGGATACTGCTCTCTAGCTAGGTGGCTTTTCGTTTCTTCACCATTTTAAATTCCTTAAAGAAATCCTTGTTTCAGCTCCGTCGTCATTGTGAAACCATTGAATGTTTCTGCTTATTGACCTTCTTGTATTGTCAATTGGAGAGAGTCCAGCATGTGGCTGTCACTTGGAGGCTTCCAAGAAAAGGGATCTGATGACGCCCACTTGCGTAATACACATGTTCTGCTAGATGACGCTGGGAACATTAGAAGCACTTATAGGAAAATACACTTGTAAGATTGTCAACTTTTTTGTTTTCTTGAGATAATTGCATTTGGTGGCAAAATTTATTTTGCTTATATTTTTTCTGCTTCTGTATTGCGTCTGCTAAAAAAATAGCATATTTCTGCTTCATATTGTGTCTATAGTTTACCTGCAACTTCATGGAATTTTTAGCTTAGTGAGTTTTTTGGATTCCGAGGACTATTATAAATATTTCTTTCAAACTTTAGAAACCATCTTCCTACCAAAAATGTACTGACATTCCCCTTCGAAATATGTGATGTGGTGTTTCCCTTTTCTTTCGCATTTTGTTTCTGGAAGAGGGCCTTATCTGGGAAGTGAATAGAACTATGCCCAATTTCTTAAGTTAAGACTTTGTTTGCTGTGCTTGGCCCTCTTGCTATAGAAGGTATGCAAATGAGAGGAGTTTTCTTGTTAAAAGAACAGTCAACCAGTTGATAACAAATAAGAGAGTGAGACAGATGATGGAATTGTTGGGAGATTTTAATCTTACTCATAGGAAAAAGGTTAACAGAAGCCTTACAGGCATGCTAGGACATACTACCCTCCCTTCTTAGAAGATACTGGCCTTCTCCCATGTCTTATTCAGGGAAACAACAAGCTTTACTCTCAAAGAGAATGTGGCAGAATTGCTTCCCTTTTACTATTTCTTTGATCTTAGTGTGCCATGTTTATTATTCTTTCTTGGATGTGTTATGTCTCTCTGTGTTTATTTATCTGAAGGTTTGATGTGGGCGTTCCTGGTGCAAGGTCATACAAGGAAAGTAGTTTTACAAAGGCAGGTATACTGATCATCTTTATGTCTATACTTGTTGGCACTGACACACAAGGGTAGAACCAGGTCTTTTCACCATTTTGGGCGAAAATATAAATTTATTGTAAATATGTGTGAATGAGTATAAAGGAGTTCAAAACACATATTAGGCAACACGATATTAAAACTCTTAGTAAAATACATATATTTAATAAAAAAAATGATGACAATGCAACAAAATGTTTATTATGTAAAATTATAAAAATTGCATGATAAAAAAATTATCTATGAAATTCTTTTTTTTTTAATCGATAAAGAACCTGACATATTTGAATAATTTTATATAATGAAAAAGAAAAAGAGAAAATATAACTGTGAAGGAAATAAACCATAAAATTATGAAGATATTGCTAATTGTTATTGTATGTCTATTTTGCTACTTCCTTATACAAGTGACATTTTTTATTGACATACTCTTCTTTCAATTAGACCAAACCATGACATTTTTTATAGTAAGTTAAAGCAGTAATAACATTTTAGCCCCTAATGATTTCAATTTTTTTAAAATAAATACATTATTTTATCATTTTATAAAATAAGTCTCTAACTCCATTTTGAAAAAGAAAAGGTTGAATTTGGGACATACTTGAAAATAAAATAAAACCTCTATTAGTATATGAAAATTTGTATAAACTTAAGGGATATTTGTGAAATTTTCCTGCCTAGCCCATGCGTAGGTCCGCCTCTGCTAACATATCCTGACATCCCAATAGCCAGAGTACCATTTTTTCCCCCTACAGCAAGCATATTGTATGCTCTTCTGTGTGTGATACACCTTTTAGTTTTGTAATCAAACAGTTTGTTCCCATAAGTTGTTGGGTTTATGCCGTTAATTATTGGTTTGCCACGCTTTTGTTAGAAAGTTTTGAGTAAATACTTTGACATTAGCATCTCTGTATCTGCAAGCTTGCAGACTTCTGATATGAATGAAAAGGGAGAAGGAAAACCAGTTTTTCGATTGATGAGTTCATTGTGTTTTCTGATTGACCTCGAAATGTTACGATCTCTTACTGTGTTCCCTGCTTTTTGGTTTGGCTGAGAAAGAACACATTTGTGTTTGTATGGTTGGCCAACTTGAATGAATTAGATGTTCTCTAGTCAGCATAAACATCAGTTTAAATAGGGAGTATTTTCAGGAAAGGATATTGTTGCAGTAGACAGCCCCGTTGGACGTTTGGGTCCAACAGTTTGCTATGATCTGAGATTTCCAGAACTTTTTCAGCAACTTAGGTTCCAACATGAAGCTCAGGTACAAGTGGATTTCTTGATATCTTGGTATAGTTGTTTTTTAAGCATCTAAATATTTGTCTGACTTCATTACATTATGTAGGTTCTATTGGTACCTTCAGCTTTCTCAAAAATAACTAGTCAAGCGCACTGGGAGATTCTTCTTCGTGCATGTGCCATTGAGACTCAATGTTATGTATGCAATCTATTTCACCTCAGCTTATCAAAATCAAGCTTTACTTCAAACTACAGTATTTTGGGCACATTCCATAATCCATGTCACCTCAATTTATATAAACTTACAAATTTTTGAATAGTTGCAGCTCACATCAAAGTTCACTTTATTAGCCATCTTATTTGCTCGTGTTTTGTGGCACCTTTATTGGTATGATATATGAATGCTTTTTCAGGTAATAGCTGCTGCACAAGCTGGAAAGCATAATGATAAGACAGAGAGTTATGGTGACTCGTTGATAATTGACCCATGGGGAACAGTTGTTGGTCGATTACCTGGTGAGAACTGGCTAATTATTCCTAACATCTTCTAGTAAAAACTTAACCAAGAACTTGATAAAGGTACATTTTGTTAATTCTTTAGTATATATGCTGGAAGCTTTAGTAACATTAATTTCAAAATCTGCCCTTGTGTTCCCTTTTCAGATCGACTATCAACAGGTATTGCTATTGCTGATATCGATTTCTCATTGATAGATTCAGCGAGAGCAAAGATGCCAATTGCCGAGGTGTGTTATAATCTGAATTTGTAAGTGACCTGTTGTAAGGCAGAATGTAGTTGTATATGGTATTTCTTGATGCATAACATTCAAACCAATTTCCTGTCTCTGCATCGGAAACCAATTGATTTCTGGAAATCTGCTTCCCTGTGATTACAAAAGATGATCTAATCCCCTATTCCAAGATGGTATGTCTAAGCCACACCAAAGTCCTGTAGTTGAAAGGATCAATGTGTCACGGGCCACTCAAGTTTTCCATCAAAGGAGGCTAAATTGGCGAGCTATGGTACACTCACTGATGACCCGCCCAATAAAAGGTGCACTCAGTAGCCCGGGCGTGCTCAGCAATAGGCCACCTAATACATTAGCAAGACATGGTGCACTCAACGGCGAATAGCCCGAATCCACAAGTCAAAGTGAGCAAGCCTGGCCTGATTCTAAAATTCTCTCCAACACTCACAATTTGTAAATATCTAGATAATTCTATACTAATATATACTCTAGAATTTAGTAGATTTTTGGACAAGTTGCGTGAATGGCCCTAGATCAAGGTAAGCCTTCTTATAAATAGGGTATGACACTTGTCATTTTGCACACCATATCAAGTACAAGCAACTCAAGTATACTTGATCACAATAAGAGAGATGACAGAAATAAATTGTTGGGAGAATTTAATCTTATTCAATGGAAAAAGGTTAGCAGGCATGCTAGCCTCCCTCCTTCCATGTCTTATTAGGGGAAACAACAAACCTGACTCCTAGAACATGTGGCAGAATTGCTTGCTCGTTACTTTTTCCTTAATCTTAGTGTGCCGTGTTATTTATTATTTCTTGTTCTTCCTTGCCATAATTGACTTATTAAAGATAGTTCTAGTAGATTTGTGGTAAATATTAATAAAATTCTGATTGTGATATATCGATTTATTAAAAAAATAATAAACATGAAAAAAAATAAAGAAACGTCAAGAAAAAAATTTAGTGGGTAACTTTATTTATTATGTATTGATTGGTTAGATATGAAATTAATTGTAAAACTCCTTACATTTTAGTATTAAATGCGTTGATTAAATAAATAATGTCACGTCATAATATCATTTCCTAAAATACTACCCTTAATAATAATAAAAAAAAAGTATCTTGATTCATTTGGATGAAGTTGAACATAAAATATATATAGAAATATATTAAAAATATAATTTTTTATTTTATAAATTCATTGTTATTTGTTTAACTTACTCTATGTCATGCATCACACAAACGCACTTGATAGGTCAAAGAAAATAAAAAATTGTTGACGAACGTCAAAGGTAAAGAGAATAAAAGTAAAAAACAGGGGTCGATATGTAAATTATTAATTAAATATTTGGAAATGTACAAAATAAACATAATATCAGGGTCTAACTTACCACGACAAAAGTCACAAAACAATGGCCCCTTGAAATCAACTGCATCTCTAATAGCAAAACGACATGTCATTTCGTTTCCACGTCGCACACAGCACTCCGCTCGGCAAAATCATATCATCTTCAACTCACCAGCATCATCACAAACACATATTGGCAAAGCGCTGCGGCTCAACTTCCTCGAACTCAGTGTCAGTAAAGTCACATGCCGGAGAGTTAGACTCAGTCATCATGGCAGGTACTAGCTCAGTCCGAGTCGCCGTTGCTCAGATGACGTCGATCAACGACATCGCCGCCAATTTCGCTACCTGCTCTCGCCTCGTCAAAGTAATCGAATATATATATATATATATATTCATTCGCTTCGAATTATTTATAAAAGTTTCGATTTTGTTTTTCGGAATTGCAACTTAATATCACTTAAGTGTTTCAGCTTGCTGCTTTACCTCTCGTTAGAATCCATTTTTTTCTTTTTCGGATAATTTTTAATATGGAAAACTTCATATTGTGCCTTATGTCAATCTCATTAGATTCAGAATATACCATTTAGTGCGGACTTGTGAAATAAAAACTTTTTATTGTATTCCGACTTTGATTTTGTAGTTATATTTGGTGTATGGTTTATTCAACTTAGTTTTGGAGTTTGTATATTCAAAGGAAGCAGCTTCTGCTGGGGCAAAATTGCTGTGCCTTCCCGAAAATTTCTCTTATGTCGGTGACAAGGATGGGGACAGTCTCAAAGTTGCCGAAACTTTAGATGGGCCAATAATGCAAGGATACTGCTCTCTAGCTAGGTGGCTTTTTGTTTCTTCTTCATTTTTGTTAGTTGAGAAATTCTCTGTTTCAGTTCAATCTCCTCTGTTAAATAATTGGACGTCCCAATTTTTCACTTCCCTGGTGGTTCCGTCACCTTTACTAATTTATTGTTCATTTTTTTGATATCACCCTTTTTTTATATTTGAAATCATGCTGTTACACAGGGTCACTTGTTATGGGGTTATTTGTTGGATGCCTATGCTTGGCAAGACCTTTTTATTCCTCTTGTTGACTTTCTTGCTTTATCCATTGCAGAGAGTCCAGCTTGTGGCTGTCACTTGGTGGCTTCCAAGAAAAGGGATCTGATGATGCACACTTGTGTAACACACATGTTCTGGTAGATGACGCTGGGAACATTAGAAGCACATATAGGAAAATGCACTTGTAAGATAGTCGACTTTGGTTTTAATTGAGATCATTGCAGTTGGTGATAAAATTTCTTCTTCTTACATTTTCTTTGCTTCTGTAACTCATCTACTAAATATAGCACGTTTCCCTTTCAAATTTTGTTTATAGTTTACTTGCAACTTTACAGGAGTTTTTGCTTACTGACTTTTCCGTATTCCTAGGAATGATATACCTTGATCAGGTACTTAAGATAATTGCTTAAAAAGGATAGATAAAACATCTTCCTAACAAAAATGTCCTGACATTCCACTCCCTCCCCAAATTTGTGGTATTTTCCCTCTTTCTATTGATTTTTTTTTTAATATTTTTCCTGAAAGAGGGTCTTATATGTGAAGTGAATAGAACTATACCCCATTTCTTATTGCTGTGCTTGGCCCTCTTGCTATAGAGGGGTATGCAAATGAGAGGAGTTTTCTCGTTAAAAGATCAGTCAACCAGTTGATCACAATCAGAGAGATTACCCATTAAATTGTGGGGAGATTTTAAACTTACTCAAAGGGAAAAGATTACCAGAAGCCTTACATGCACAATAGGACAAATATGCAGTAGAGTTGCTTCCCTTTTACTATTTCCTTGATCTAAGTGTGCCATGTTAATTATTCTTTCTTGGTTGTATTATGCTTATCTATGTTTATTTATTTCTCCTTATCATGATATAAGACCATCAATTTGATAGTTTGAACAAAATTTTCCCATGTTTTTGAAGGTTTGATGTGGACATTCCTGGTGGAAGGTCATACAAGGAAAGTAGTTTTACGGAGGCAGGTAAGTTGTTCACCTATACGTCTAATCGGAAATTCTAAGTATATTCGCCGGCACTCACATATCCTGACATCCCAATAGCGACTTTTGTCCAACAAGCATACTGTACCTTCTTCTGTGCGTAATATACCATTTAGTTTTGTAATCCAAGATTCTGTTCTCATAAACTGTTGGCTTGATGCTGTTATATATTTGATTTGCTACGATTTGTTAGAAAGTTTTAAGTAAATACTTTGACACAGTGTCTCTGTATCTGCAAGCTTGCCAACTTATGAAAGAAAAGGGCGAAAGGAAACTGGTTTTGCGATTGATGAATTCAATATTTTGTATTTTCTGGTTGATCTTGAAATGTTATGATGTTGTACTTGGGGTTGTGTTCCCTGCTTTTTGGCTGAGAAAGAACATATTTGCACTTGCATGGTTGGCCAACTTGAATGAATTAGATGTTCTCTAGTCAGCATAAACATCAGTTTAAATAGGTAGTATTTTCAGGAAAGGATATTGTTGCAGTAGACAGCCCCATTGGACGTTTGGGTCCAACAGTTTGCTATGATCTGAGATTTCCAGAACTTTATCAGCAACTTAGGTTCCAACATGAAGCTCAGGTACAAGTGGATTTCTTAACATCTGGGTTTAGTTGTTTTTCAGCATCTGAATATTTGTCTGACTTCATTACATTATCTAGGTTCTATTGGTGCCTTCAGCTTTCACAAAAGTAACTGGTCAGGCACATTGGGAGATTCTTCTTCGTGCCCGTGCTATTGAGACTCAATGTTATGTATGGAATCTATTTTCTGCTTACCAAAATCAAGCTTTACTTCAAACTAAATTGTTTTGGCCACATTCCACAATCTGCCTCTCCTCAATTTATATAAATATACAAATTTTTGAATAGTTGTAGCGCACATCAAAGTTCATTTTTTATCAACCCATCTTATTTCCTATCTTATGTTTTGTGGCGCCTTTTTTGGAATGACAAGATGAATGTATCATCAGGTGATAGCTGCTGCTCAAGCTGGAAAGCATAACGATAAGAGGGAGAGTTATGGTGACTCATTGATAATCGACCCATGGGGAACAGTTATTGGTCGACTACCTGGTGAGAACGGGCTAGCTATTCCAAACATATCTTAGTAAAAACTTGGCTATGAACTTGATAAGTTTTGGTGATAATTCAGTATATTTGCAGGAAACTTTAGTAACATTACTTTCAAAATCTGCCCTCGTTTCCCTTTTCAGATCGACTATCAACAGGTATTGCTGTTGCTGATATTGATTTCTCATTGATAGATTCAGTGAGAGCAAAGATGCCAATTGCCAAGGTGAGTCGTAATCTAAATTTGTAACCTGTAGAAAGGCAGAATGTGGTTGTAATGGTATTTCTTTATGTATGCATAACATTCAATCCAATTTCCTGTCTCAGCATCGGAAATCAGTTGATTTCTGGAAGTCTGCTTCTCTGTGATTTCAAAAGATGATTTCAATCGCCTTGTTGCCCAGACCAGACGGTGTGTCAAAGCCATGCCGAATTTGTCATGTAGTTGAAAGGAGCAATGCTACCCCTTCTCTTTTGTTTCAAGGGGAAGAATTATTTTATGTATAATAAGTTCCTAAAGTTAGAAAATTTGACACAGTACAGGAAATTTGGATGTATTTATTATATTCACAATGTTGTTATATTCCAGCTCCCTGTAAATTGATATTAATTACTTTAACTTCACCAACCACACTGTGTAAGATAACTGAATATGGGAGTTTATTTGACACAATAGTTTGAAAAAAACAAACAATTTGTGATCATAATTTCATTCTGGAGGTTTTACGAAGACTAAAAAGACAACAGGAAATACAGAGGCAACGTTGACAATAATCAGAATTGTGCATAATTGAAGTACAGTAAATTAATTAACAATTTAGCAGGACTCATCTAGCAGATAAAGCAAAGTATATGTCTGCAGAACTCTGCAATTACATTAGCTTGGAGTAGATCATCACTCTCTGTAAGCAGTTGAAAGATGCACAATCTTTTATTTTAAAAGAAGTGAGCATCTTGCCTTTTCTGAAAAGCAACCCATGGACGTTGTTGCAATTTGCCTTTGCATAATAGAATCTAAAACTAAAGAAGCTGCAACAGCTTTACTATAAATGTATGCAGCAAATGGAAACCAAGTAACAACAGCCAAGAAAACAACGCTAAAATTCCCATTGAAGAAAGATCAAATTCTGATAAATTTCATATTATTCGTCAACATCATTTCTCCCCAAGCAGAAGCAAACCAACCCACAAACCATGCAGGCCAAGCTTCCCAAGGAAACTGCACTTACTGAATACAGATTGAGACAACATGTGCACCTTCTGCGGAAACCACAGATCATATAAGCGTTAGATTCAGTGACTCAGCAGGAGACTTGATCATAATCAAACATTTAAAGGATCCCAAGTTGTTATATGGTCCAAAAGAGAAAAACTGGTGGGTTCCAAAGATGCAGCAGAAGCAGCTTTGAGGCAAGAGGAGCATGCATGAAGCAACGTGTGAGTGCTTTGCATCTTAAAAGAGTTGGATCAGACGAATGGAGGCCCGGTTGGGCTAAGGTTCTTCACCAAGAAGAGAGTGGGAGACCAGTGCCTGTTTCTTTAACTTCATATTTCAGATCTTTTGTGCCTGAAAATGTGTGGTATGGCTTTGATTATTGTCATTCTAATATTGGTTTTATGCCTCATGTTGCAACTTTTGGTGAAGAGAACTAGTCTTGTGCCAATTTGAAAGATTGATAATATTAATGGCATAGTAAGCCTTCTCAATACTGTGTTATATCATCCATTATTCATTAGAGAATCCCAATTTTTTATGTTCTTTCGCGCTATGATTAAGGATATATAAATTTTGCAAAAGATGCATTACCATTTCCAATTTGCATAATCACACAATTTTTTTAACCTAGTCGGTCATTCTTAATACTCAGCTTTTCTTTACAAAAAATCAAACATAATCGAATTACAAAAGAGAAAAAAGAGATTCAAAAATGGGAAAAGAGAGATACAGAGGAGACGAACACAATTGCAAACTTGGAACTATATCGATCATATCAGACAGTAACTGATTACATACAATTTATAAGAACTGCTGCGTTCCGAAAGAACCATGGTATTGGACTGCTGGTGTATTCCTTTACACTCCCTGTTCATCATCTTTTTACTAAAATAGGAAAAAAAAGATAAAACAAAATGATAAAAAGAAAATAGCCACCTCAAGTCCTCAAGAACACATTCAAAAGTATTTAGTGCCTGTCAATCATTTCAGCAGAAATTCTTGCATATTATCTGGGCTGGCAAGGAGATCAAACGGTTTGCTGCCTATGGCGTCTTTGAGTATTGTAATTTGACCTTCTTTCAGAAGAAGATCTTCGTCCAGGACTTCTATCTTTTTCTTCAATACGTTAACCTCCGAGTTCAGTAACATATTCTTCTCACTGTATTGTTTCACTTCCTCCCACATCATGTCTCTCTCATCTGAAACTTTAGGCAATATCCCCTTCATGATTTTTAATTCCTTTGCAGAATCTTGGAGGTCTATTTGAAGCTGGTTTATGCTCTCGTCCTTCTTCAACATCTGCCAGAAACAAATAAGTTTGAGAATGGCACAATGTAGATTTCAGTGGTGAGTGAAATAAAGACATTTTGGAAATAGAAGTTCACATGCCCCAATCAAAACATGTACAGCAATTCTGTTACCTGCATCATAAAAAATAACTGAGTTTCAAACATCTATAAGAATTCTATACACCCCCCCTGCAAACTTTTAGTACCACTGAACTTTATAACCTACAATTTATATTCAGCACCATTGACCTCACTTTATCCACATTTCAACAAGCCACAACATACAATAGCATCCCTGTATTTAGGTTAAGATATATGCCACTCTATACACACCAATCTAGTCATATTGCAGAACTACATATTAGCGAATAAAAGCACAATGTAAGTGTGTAACTTTAGAAGTGCTAGAAGGTTAATTCACAGAGAATCATATCCCACAGTTGAAGTAAACCTACCAGATAAATTCTCAAGTATTAACATATGTTCAAGTGAACCCACAAAGACACAGAGACATGCCATCAATGATGTTGAAGTTCAAAATTTCAGTGGTCAAAATGATAAAGGTTACCTGTAGCTCAAGATCCTTCAACTTATGGGTGACACAAGAAAGGTTGTCCAGGGCATTTTGGACTTCACATCGGAGAATGTCGTTACCTCTAACTGCTGTTGCAAGTTCAGCTTGCAACTGCTCGACTTCCAGCTCTTTAGAGTACAGCTTCTCTCGCAGTAGACTTGTTAATAAAGTTTCTGCTTTGAGCTCAGATCTCATAATTTCCTACGCAAGGAAAAAGAAAACATCAATGATCTGATTAACATCAGATCTTATAATTGCCTTAATATTATAAATTAGGGAATAGAGTGCAAGATGAACTTAATGAACATATTAGAAGGTAATAAAAGACTGAAAATGATTCATCAGCATCCTTGATTCACGAAAACCAAATTTAAAGACAGATTTCAAGATTTCAGAACTTACCCCTGCAGTCTGATCATTTAGCTTCCCAGACAAATTGACATCCTCATGCAGTGACTGGGATTTTGAAGCAACCAAACTTGACTTCTCATGCAGCAATGCAGACATAGTCTGTAGACTCGTTATTAGGCTTTCAATTTTACGCTTAAATCCCTGAACCTTCATGTCAGATTCAATGATGAATTGACCATCTAAACCATTTTTGATAAATTCTATACCCTGCTTGGTTTCCGAAAGTTGGCCTGCTTTCCCCTTGATAAATTCCAGTAGCTGAGAACATAATTGCGTGCTCTCATTTAGCATCGATATTCCTTGATTTTGCAAGCAGCATATACGAGTCCACAATTCTTTATCTAGCTTCATGGTTAAAGCAGCACTTTCTTTCCTATTGCCTTTTAAGCGGTTTAACAAGCTTATATTCTCATGCCTAAGAGAATCAACCTCAACCTTATAAGATTCGACCTCCCTTCTCAATGACAGTTCTACTCCTGTTAACCTCATTTGCTCCCTTTGCAACAAGGCCACATGCTTATCATACTTATCCAATGCTGGCTTCTTCTCAATTTGATCACTAAATCCATCTCGCAATCCAGCAATTGTCTTCTCTTGTTCACTGCATGTTCTTAGCAATCTTGTGATAGATTTTTGCAAATCCTTACACTCCATCTCCTTCTCTTCAAAGTTTCTTTTAATGCAATATAAATCAGCTTCAGCTGCTCTAAACTTCTCCCCTAATTCAGAAAGATTTTCTCTTAGATCTCCATTCTCTTCAGTATACTGTTCAGCCCTTCTTGTCAGGTCCTTAAGTTGTTGCTCGGAATGTGTTATCATGCTTCTGTTCTCTGCTTCCCTCTCATTAAAAGTAGAGACTTCCCTCTGGAGGGAGACATTCTGCTCCGCTAGCTCTCTAACCCGCTCCCGAAGCCTCTGCTCTTCCATTTGATATTTCTCAAGCTTGAATGACCAGTCACTTGACCTTCTGTCCAACTCCTTCTCCAATCCTGACTGCAACTCAACCTTTTCCCTTTCTAGTCTTTTTGTTCTTGACTCCAGATCCACCTTCACCATCCTAAGTTCTTCCTTTGCAGAAGCTCTTTCTACAATTCTTGACTGCAGAAGACCAGAAACCTCAAGTGCCAAACTCATCTTCTCCTCAGTTAAAATTCTAATGGTCTGAATCATTGCTGGCACGTCAAACCCAGGATCATGAAGAAAAGTTTCATGCTCGAGTTCTTCCGAAAGAACCATGACCCTCCCTTCAGCTTCTTTAGACCTTCTCTGTAATTCCACATCTTCATCCTCCTCAGTTTCAATTGAGTTCAAACCTTCACAATGATCCCGATAGAAATAGTTTTGCTTCTGCAGACCTGATAAATCATCCTTCTCACATCCATTCTTAACAGTTTCAAAGGGATCATCTAATGAATAACTTTTTCGAGCAATCACATCTGAATTTGAATCAGAATATCTATTTGTTGAACCACAATAGATGTCTTCAATGGTGATTGGTACATCCTGGTCAACATCCTTTGAACTTGATCTGGGAAGAACATAGGTCTGGGCTAATCTTTCAACCACATTCTTTGCAAGACGGCGAGGTGATTCATGGCCAAATCCATTCTCCACCCAATCCCTAGATGAGAAACGGAGACGGGTCCCTTTGGCTTCCCTAAACGAATGAGACTTTGGTTTACCTTTGACACTGTCCACTGGTGAAGTGGGAGCTGTATACTGAACTCGTGGGGGGAGCCTCCCACCGCCGTTTCCATTCCCATTTCCAATATAGTTTCTCTGACAGGAACTGTTTGTGGGCCTGCTTCTTTCTTGATGCTGTTCTCCATCAATGTAGCGGTCCAAAATCTTGGTCGAGACATTACTAGACGAACCAGAAGAACATGACCTCTCCGATCCATAAGCATTCGAAATAGATGTCACTTCAAATCGCTTTTCCCTGCATTGCCTCTCTGGAGTGAGAGCCCTACTTCGTCTAGCATAGCCATAAATGGGCAAAATGAGACTCAGGAAGTGATTTCCATAGAAATTGGGAAATACAGGTTATGTACATAATTTCTAATCAGTTTTCTAAGAGGACACTGTAACAACAAATTCTTACTGTTAAAAAGACATATATCAAATGCCTTACCGAGATGAACGATTGCATTGCTGATGTCGAGCACTAGTAGAACTACTAGAAGGAGATATACTTTGATCACCAGAGCAAGAGAAGTTCTTTTGTTCAAGCCCATCTACAAGAAATGCTGCTGATGACAATGAGCGACACCTTCTAAGACTTGAACTGCTATTGCAGCCCTGGCTATCAGATATTTGCTTCCTGGACTTGGAAAACAGGCCCCTGGGGCTGCGAAAATTGTTCTCAGACTTGTCATCAGCTTGATGTTTCACTCCACAACCACTTCGCAGTGGGTTCTCCCAGTAAATTTCTTTCTCTGTTGATGGTGGAGAAACTGAGTTGTTGTTTCCACTGTTAGAGGAAGATCTGAAAAAGAATAGCTTCTTCATTTGTAATCTTCAAAAACAACTGCTAGCTATAGTTCATGAAGATACAAAGTTTTCTCAATCTTGATCTGTTATAATAAGTTCTGGAAGTGATGGGATCTCACTAACCTGAAATTAAAATACAACCAAATGAAATTAAAAAATAGGAGGAAAGGACAATAACATAATCAAACATGATTAAAATCACTTAAGAAAGAGAACAAGTAAAAGGCAAATAAAGAAAAATAGATTTTGGTTTTTATACAAGTACATACAGCTCATATCAAGTTCATTACATTGAGCTTAAAAATCTAATTGAATGACAGGGAAGCATGCAGCAATGTGATAATAATTATGAAAGGAACCTGAAGAACATTAAGTTTTCCAATAGAGAATCAAGTTGCCGTTATTATCTCGGTTCAAAGAAGAAAACCCCAGAAATAAAAGTCATATCAAGCTAAATTAAGTATCAAAAGTTTGAAACAATAAATAAATGGCAATATTTGCCAAGCAGAAAAGCTATCAACCTCATGCTTGTGATTGATAAACTGGAAAAATTATTAAATCACAAATATACAGAGCCCAAATAGATGAAACTGATAGGTGTTAAAAGTGTCTATAAATAATCAAGAAGTTATATCCCTTTGTCAAGTGAAAATGGAAAAGGAAAAAAAAAAAAGAATCATGAGTAAATAATAGAGTAACTCAATGTACTTTCTGTGAGAATCATATTTCTTATAATTTTTTTCTTTTTCAAAAAATATAATAAATAATGCATTGCAGGTTTTACTTAAAAACAAAAAAATCAATAACAGAGCAAAGCTTTCAGACCCCCGATAGCTTTAGTAACTCTACTCTTTCCCAGCAGCTAGTTCAACAAATAAACTAAAAGTACAGTTAAAATATTATAAAAAAATAGAAATATTTTATAAAAACATGCATGTCAGAGCTTCTGTTACGATCCAATCTTTACACAGAACCCATAAAAGATAAAATTGTTGCGAAAGACCACATTACCCTCATCATTTTCATCAGTTTCTTAAACCCTAAAACCCCCTTTTTTTTCTAATCAGTATCAGACAACCACAAGCAAAAGTAACAAACAAACAAACAAATTAAAACACTTTTAACAACGTCACGATCTGACATAAAAAGGAAAAAAATCTGATCATCACAAACATTTTATAATTCATCATTATCAAGACAACAGAATGTATATGATGATATGAAGCTACAAATATTGCCAAGAAAACAAGGGGAAAAAAAATTAAACACCAATTGAATTACTAAAGTTTTGATTTTAAAGTAATTCTAATAAAAAAAAAAAGATAGTTGGTTTCCTGTTTGGCTGCTCAGAAACTGAAAGAAGTGAAAATTCCCACACGCTATCTGTTTGGTTGCTTAGAAAATCTAATAAAAACAGATACTTTTTTTTTTTTACAATTTCCTACAGAATTTTCTTGGCAGCCAAACAGGCTTCAATAAAAAGATAAAGATGATGAAAGAAAGAGAGAGTAACTCACAAATTTTCTTTCCTTCTCAAACGGTCAAAAAATTTCGCTTCGCTTACTAAAGATAATGAATTAACAAGTGATTGAAGAATCACATGAATTTCGTTTTTTAAAATTTAAATTATGGAATTATTAATCTACCATTAACGGTCAGATACAGTCTTTAACAATATTCGAAATTTTAAAAAATAATAATTAAAATCCAACTCATCAAACCGAAATTCAAGGGAAATTACATTAATTAAAGACAGTGAAGAGTGAGTATGAAAAATCTTACTCAGTCTTCGAACTAACGGCGTCAAAAGCCGGCGGCTGGACAGTAACGGCGGATACGCTGCCGTCAAGCGGAATTTTTGGAGAGTGTGTGAGGAGTGTGAGAATGTTTTATGTGTGCTTTGGAGAGGCAAAATTAGTAGTCTAATGATGAGTCTTGAGAGTTTCCTTTGGTGTTCTTGCAAAAAGAAGAAAAATGTGAGGGTAATTTCGTCCAATAACGTGCTTTTTAAATTTTTCGTTGCGCGGATGGAGCGGGGCTAGTAAGGTGCGATTTAGTGCAGTCGAGTGTAGCGAATTTTCAGTGGGTCCCAGGTTCGGGAAAGAGCGGTAACGTGGGTCCAATTTCCACTTTGATTAACGATTGTCAAAAATTGAAATTTCATGGTCCCATGATTTTTTTTTTTCATGTGCATGAAATTCAAAGTAATTTCAGAAATTCGATTTCGGAACTTTGATTATTCAACCATTTTTGTTGCTTTTGATTAGTAAACTTACATACTATACAATTGACCTATGTAGATAGATAATGACTCTTAGAACGCAAATTAAGGAGTAATGCCACAGTAAATAGGATTTAGATTTAGTGATAATATGATTTTTTGTAGTTGTTGTCGTTTTAGAAAACTAATTGATAGTTATTAGATTATAATATATATATTAGAAATTGAATTTGAATTTTAACACTAAATTCTTGTCAACAACCTCTTAGTTAGTAAGTGTTGGATATGTCTTATCTATTAATTATGAGTGCTTATTTAATCTTATAAATTCTTATCAAAATTTTTATTGTTATTTGGTTATTTTTTAAGTAGAGTTTTCAAAGATTAATAAGTCATTTTGGTTCTACTAGCAAAAGTTTAAATTTTAGATTTTTAGAAGTATAAGTTGATTTTTTAAAAAATATTAAATTATCTAGAATATCATTTATTAGTTTGACAATCTTATTTTATTATTTTTATAATATAACTTTAAAAAATTATTTATTAAAATAATTTTTTAATTTTTAATAAAAATTCTCATTGACAATCAACAATTAAAATTTTTTGAGTAAAAACTGTATTAATAAAATTTCTCTTTAAATAAGTTCTATTTAAAAAGTTATATAAACGGAGTCATCTCCTCTCTATAATTTTAAAAAGAATGGTTGGGTTCTCACCAATAATTGTGGCAACATTTTTTTTTTCATTTTTCATCAACTTTAGTGGGCTCCAACTATATATTGAATTTTGATTGAATATTAATTTACGTGCGACAGAAGATTATTAAAATCAGCATTTGATCATAGATAAGACATGTCTCATTTTCTCCTAAAAATTATGCTATTTTCATGATGAAAAAAAAAAAGTGGTGGCATTTTGTCTATTAATCGATGACAAATAATCATATGTGCTTCTAAATGCAAGACCATAAATAGAGAAAAATTGACATGGGATGTTCGCATTGAGACCATCTAATAAATGCACATCACGCATATCAATTTTAATTTTCTCTCTATTATAATTGATATATTTTAAAACGAATGTAAATATGTTAAGATCTTATTGAATCGCATGAATTTATGTCCCGGTTATATAAGTTTTTCTCTAACAAATAATAGAACCAGAACAAATTAATAATTTCTTACCATTTTTTTTCACTTTTAATTTTTATGAAAGGTCAAAGGAGCCGGGCTCTTTAGCTCAGTATGACATCGTCCCTAGTCGCTTCTTGTAATCATGAGCGCGGCCGATTGACAACTTTGAGTGATAGCTGCTTTTCCGCAAGCACTTGGTGAGCAAAGCAAACAGCTAGTACATTTGCCAGAGTTGCAGCCGCTTCTCAATCCATTTTGATAGACGAAAAAGCACTTTGATAAAAGCAAAAGCACACCAAAAAAAAAAGGAGCAAAATGCATGTCGCCACCATTTTCATAGCTTTTTTATCTTGTCTAACAATGAGTACATGCTTTCGTAAATCCTACTTATCCTCTAGAAACAGTGACTGTTATGGTGAAGTCAACATCTGATAACATCATTGAATAAGGCACATATATGTTCAAGTAGTATAGTTAGAGATGCCAAAATATAAAAGAAAATGCCTAGAACTTGGGGGGTTTAAATGTAATACTTTTAAACTTTTCGTGTCCAAAGTAGAAAAATACTCTTTTTAAGTTACACAACTCTATTTGACATATTATTTATAGTGGGCCTTGGGCCTTGGGGCTGCGGCCTTGTATGCCTTGTGGTAGCTGCGTTAATAATTATTTACTACTGTCACTGGACACGACACAATTCAATAATCTATTTAATACATATTTAACATAATTTAAATCAAATTTTGCACACTCATTTATCACAAATTGCACTTTTTTATATTTCCAAATAATGTTATGTATTGATGTTATAAAAAAGGTTACATCATATAAATGTTAATCTCTTACAAAAGAATAGAAGAAAAAGAAAATCATTTATGATATTTGAGTTTTAATAACAAGATTATGCAAATTAAATTAGAATTGAAAACATAATTATAATTTAAATTCTGCAAAGATGAATTATTTTTGGCTAACTATTTTATAATTGAGTTATTAGTTAAGAAATTGAATATGACATGACATAAAAAGTCATGTTGACCCAAACCAAACCTGTTTAATAATTGTGTTAATTTTCATTATCCAAACCTATTTATTTGTGTTTTGTTTACGCAGATAAATGAGTCGTATCAAATTTTAATATTCATTTAACCATATAAATTAGTCAATAAATTGAGGGCCAGTTTGGGATGTGCTGTGCAGATGAAATAAGCTGCTGAATAAAAAAGTAACTTGATGTTTGATAAACTGTGTTATTATGATTAATGTGAGTTTGAAAAGTAAAGTACATGTGTTTGGTAAATTTTTATTATAAAAATGTTGTTTTATTATGTAATAATCAAAATAAATATAAGTTTGTTTGATAAACTGTGTTGTTATGATTGATATGAGTTTGAAAAGTAAAGTACATGTGTTTGGTAAATTTTTTATTATAAAAATGTTGTTTTATAATGTAATAACCAAAATAAATATAAGTTTTAATTACATATGATATCTAATGATTTACATATAAGGGTTTATGGATAATAATATACAATTTTCTTTTTTTGGTAAAATATAGGGTTATAATAAGAATTTTTAAAAGGGGTGGTATGTTATTAAATAAGTTGCTTATGAAAAACAACTCCCTACCTGCGTTTAAAAGTTATTGGCAAAATAGATAAAATTATCAAATAAGTTGATTTTACAAAATTTACTAAATACTATTTTTATCAAAAATTATGAAATAAGCATTTTATTAAATTTCAACCGTAAACCTAACATGAAAAGTCATGTTGACCCAAACTAAACCCGTTTAATAATTATGTCAATTTCCATAATATAAACTGTTGATGTCGAAATCTGGATGAGTTGATCAAATCTCAGATTTCTGCATCATCATTAATGATTAGTTAGCACCATGAGCATATTTTCTATGAACAGATGTTCTGTGAGCAGACAACTCGTGAGCAGACGATCCATGAGCAGATAACCCATGAGCAGACGATCCATGAGCAGAGAGCCCATAAGCAGAAAACTCATTAGTAGACAATTTATGAGCAGACGTTCCATGAGTAGAGAACCTGTGAGCCTGTGAACACAATCAATAGTCAGGAGGTGTTAGAAGTTTTTCCGGCGAGAACCCTCCGACGCTTAAGTCAGCAATTCGAGTCTTACTTAGAAAAATCCATACCACAACTCATGTGACTTAACTATGATTGCTTTAAACAAAAAGCTTTTAAGTAAATTTAAAGGAAAAGAATACGAAATAATCAATTTTAAAGAAATTACAGGCGAAAGAGAAATTTCTCAGTAGTAGAGAGAGAAAAATGTACAATGGGTTCAGTTTCTTAGAGAGAGAGAGCTAAAAAAATCCCCCTTTCTTTTCCCTTCCTAGAGTTTTTATAGGAAACTATAGCGGTTTTCATCCATTCTCCTAGAATTATTAAGAAAACTATTAATTTTCAGCCCACTAAGAATATGGTCCCTAATATTTCGGAGAAAATATTTTGACTGAATCGTGCTTTCTAGTAACTTTCTGGTTGAAGTGACCAGTAACATCCTGGTCGAGGTGATGTGCTCGAGGTGACCACATATTATTCTGGTCGAGGTGACCAATAATATCCTAGTCGAGGTGATGTGCTCGAGGTCACCATATATTATTCTGGTCGAGGTAACCAATAATATCTTGGTCGAGGTTATCTGCTCGAGATGACTAATTATATCATGGTTGAGGTGATGTGCTCGAGGTCACTATATATTATTCTGGTCGAGGTGACCAATAATATCCTAGTCGAGGTTATCTGCTCGGAGTAACCACATATTATTTTGGTCGAAGTGACCAATAATATCCTGGTCGAGGTGATGTGCTCAAGGTCACCAATAATATCCTGGTCGAGGTTATCTGCTCGGGGTAATCACATATTATTCTGGTCGAGGTGATCTGCTCAACCATTTGCTTACTTTTACTCTGGAGGAGAACACGAAAATGTATGAACAAACACCTTTATCTTGGTCACCCTATTTCATTCCCTAAACATAAAACCTATTAATTCATGTCGTGTTTATGTCAAATAAATAGATGGCGTCAAATTTTACTAGTTCAATATCAAAACACAACAATCTCTATTACAATAAATAGTTGTGCAGAGTAATAGAATCTTTTGAGCTCCATTCGGAGTACCCCAGTATCCCTTTCATCTTTTGAAATATTCTCCGCAATCCACAATCACAGGTTGAAAATAAATATACTGTAATGATTGATCCACACTATGTAATTTTTCAAATCTATACTTAATAAATCACAAATTTGAAAGAAGAATGCTCATTCACCAAAAACAAACACAAGAATACACCATGACTTCCGCAAATCCAGAAGCGGAGGCTTATGGAGACCGGAGGGGACTACGACACCTGCAAACTCCAATTTTTTTTTTTGAATTTTTAAATGAAATATTATTTATAAACTTTATTTACATGATAAAAATATCATTTTGTATTTTGTAAAATAAAGTCAAAGATCCCTCAAGACCTACTCCGAACTCCGCCCCTGCAGAAATTAAAAAATAAATGGAACAGCTATCCCTACACCTAAAAGAGAGAGAGGGGAAAGGGAAGGAAAAAAAAAAAAAAACCCACAATCACATATACAAGAAAAGTAATTGTTAACAAGACCATAATAAAAAAAAAATGTTTCATCGATCAATGCATGAACATTTAACATTGCTCAGATCCTCAATTCTCCCTCCCACAATCCTTTAGACATCCAGCAATACAAAATTTTTAACAAAAATTTTATATAGAGGTGTTCTTGTCGTATTTG
This sequence comes from Citrus glauca, assembly GCA_029633175.1. Classification (NCBI taxonomy): domain Eukaryota; kingdom Viridiplantae; phylum Streptophyta; class Magnoliopsida; order Sapindales; family Rutaceae; genus Citrus; species Citrus glauca. The sequence goes on along the minus strand of JAQOOD010000004.1, from coordinate 4,064,444 downwards.
TATTTTGTCTTGCTTAAATTAATATAGATACAATCCATTTACTTGAGTAGATTATTTTTTAAGGTTCAAATTTCTTCATAATTCAAATTCAAATACGGACAATGATGCACGCCTTATGTATATGATGAAGGATATTGTCAAGAGGCGTTAACTGGTTATACCATAACTTTTAATACTAGTCACAAAATTATGTGACGTGTGCGCTCAATTGCTCACCTTATACTGATGAAAGTTGTTTAATGTTTACTGGCTATTAATAGTAAAGGAGAAGTAGTATTAAAGAGAGAGAGAGACAATCGCAAGTAAGGCTTTATGTACGGGCACGGTTGGCCCGTCATCTTGAGCAATGAGTAGTAGTGCATCGTGGGGAGTTTGGTCTCTGAATGAAGCACCAACTCCACAGAGTAATGCAATTCTCTTCTCATCCATCACCTCATTATCTTCTTTGGTCTTTCATTCCAAACCATTTTGTGCAAATTATGTGTCATAACTAGAACCAATGAGTAGAATCGTAACAAGCATCATCTATTCTAATTTTGTAGGGTACATATTAGTTTTAGAATATACCTTGAAATTTGAAAACAATACTATGAAGTTTTGATTAATGTACGTGATTAAAGAATAATACCTACAATGATACATGTATTCAGAAAGACAGGTGGCAATTCGCGGCTACTGGTTGTCTTCATGATGACGTGGGGCGGCCGTCATCGTGTTCGTTATTGGTGGCTTGCCACTTTGAGTTGGTCGACGGCTTTGGATAACTTTAGTTGCATTTTACGTAAAGAGCAATGCTATATAGATCCCAACTTTACTCTCAGAAGACCCTTATTTTGATTTTGGTTTATTTCATTATTTACCTCTTAAAAATTATTTCTTTGACATTTTCCTTTTTATTTTGTTTTTACTTTTGTTTTTTAAACATATTTTGGTTAAAATCATTATTTCGAATGACATTATTTTTTTAATTTAACAAATCTAAAGCCAAAACAAATATTTAATTTGTGTTGTCTCAATCAATAGAAAAAAATTAAGTAAATTAAACAAATTTAACAGTTCACTAATGTTATTGTAAATAAAATAAATCAATGAAATTATAGAATGTTATTTCCCATAATAATAATTGAAGGTTGTATTTTTTCAACTAAATACAGTATTTCTATTTTTGTTTAAAATAAATCCAAAACAAAAAGAAAGCGCTCTATCCAAGAACACTTTTAGACAGAAAGCATATATAAACCTTGTGTAGCACAGGGACTGCCAGACAACCCCACTCCGCTGCCCCCCCTCCCACGGAATTCCCAAACGACGCCGTTTGTTTCCTGAATTCTAATTTCTTTCTCGACCAGCAACTTGAAAGTTCTCTCCCTTACACTTCACTCTTTCTGGAAAAAAAAAAAAATCCCCAAATCTCAGCAGAAATTCATCGAATTTTACTCGCAATGGAAATGGATTCGCTTCCAAACGGAAACTCAGCCGCCGCCTCTCCACCGCAGAACACCACCCCAGCCGCCGCAGGTGGCACGACGCCGTTTCCGAAACTGACTCAATTAACCGAAGCTCTAAAACTCGAGCACCAATTTCTAAGAGTTCCCTTCGAGCACTACAAGAAGACTATACGAACCAACCATCGTGGCGTCGAGAAAGAAATTACGTCCGTTATTTCCAACGTCGCTGACGTTTCCGATTCCGAAAACTTATCCAAAGACGACGCCGTAAATCACCTCACCTCTCTCGTTTCAAGACTCCAAGGGCTCAAACGCAAGGTCAGTTTCCTAATTAGATTCAAAAGCAATATAATTCGATAATTGAATTGTTTAAGCAATTATATCAGTTAATTGAAGGTGATTTGGTTACATTGATTAGTGAATTAGCAAATGAGTAGAAATTTAAGATTGAAAAATTATAATTTTATAGTATAATAAAATCTAATCGAAATCCTTTCAGTAAATAGATTATTATTTATTGATTTTGAACTATCTTTATCCAATTATCAACTGATCAAATCGACCAAAATTGATGAATAAGGCATACAAGTTCATACTTGCTCAGTGATTGAAATGTATTTGGATCCTCTCAGCTGGAAGAGGGAAGTCGAACAGAGCATTTGCAGGCACAGAAATGCCGGGCTCGACTCAATCACTTAGAATCTGCGGATGCTGAAAATTTAGCAGAATGGAATAACACACAAGTGAAACGGATTCTTGTAGACTACATGTTGCGGATGTCGTATTATGAAACTGCCGAGAAGTTGGCTGAAAGTAGTAATATACAGGTTATATTACATGATTGTCCCTTTTGCAAGCTGCTTGTGTGCAGATATCTTCTTCTTTTTTTTTTTTGACTGGATTTGTGATATTTCGAACTTATTTTTACTCGAAACTGAAAATTCCCATCATATTATAATTAACACCAATCAGAGGTTTTGGGGTTTGATCTATTTTCCAGCATAGGTACGATAGTTCTCTTGTTTGTCTCATCTGTAAATGAGTTTTGGTATTTTCTATTTGCATGGATCAGAAATCTGATCAAAGGTATTGCAGTATGACTTAAGTGATTATGTTTGTATACGATATCATAGGTTATATCTTGTGTGCTGGCATCTAAATTGATCTTCGCATGCCAGGATCTTGTTGATATTGAGGTATTCCAAGAAGCAAAAAAGGTTATTGATGCTCTTCAAAATAAGGAGGTAGCCCCTGCTTTGGCCTGGTGTTCTGATAATAAATCAAGGTTGAAGAAGTCTAAGGTACCTGCTGCAATTTTTTGGTTCATAATTGTCGTATAAAAGAGCTTCTCAAATAGAAGTATCCGTTCTTCAAATCTTTTTCATATTGGCTGCTGATTCTTGAAATCACAGGATAGAGAACTCAGCTCGTTATCGTTTGACTTTTATAACATGTTTGATTAATAGCTGTATATGATTATTCCATTATGAGATAAGAACTGAAACAAAGAGCATTATTTGGATTGGAAACCTTCTTTCCTCACTGTAAGTTTTATCATGTCTTATGCATGGTGCATTAGATGTCATATAAATTTAGCCTAGAGAGGTGGAATTTTGAATGGCGCAAGACCTGAAAGGATAAAAGTATTCTCAGAGACAATGAAAAACTTCTCAGAGCTATATTCTTGAGGTTTTTTATGAAATGATTGAACTTTGATTTCTGTTAAATCTTTGGTTAATTGTAGTAATGCCAAAATGATGAAAAAATACACATAACTCTATTCTTTAGGTTGTTTGTGAAAAGATGAAGCTTTGATTTCTGTTAAATCTTATCTTTTGCTAATTGTAGCAATACTGATTATCAAACTTACCTCTTTTAAAATTCTTTTTGTGGCAGAGCAAATTTGAATTTCAGTTGAGACTGCAAGAGTTCATAGAGTTAGTAAGAGGCGAAAACAACTTGCGTGCCATTACATATGCTCGAAAGTACCTTGCACCATGGGGAGCTACCCATATGAAAGAATTGCAGCGGGTTATGGCAACCTTGGCTTTTAAGAGTAATACTGAGTGCACCACATACAAGGTGAATTTTATCTCTAGGAATAAATCTTCTTTGTGTGCTGCATGCACATGATTATACTTTATCATGATACTTGGTCAATGTTTTGTCTCTTAAGATAAACTTGCCACTACTCTGTTTTGCTTATCTAGTTTTGATCTCTGGTCTTGCTATGAAGGAGTTGTCCTTCCTTTCTCACTTATAGCTTCTCCCCAATATGAAGGCTGGCATAGAGTACAATAACTTCAGACTCTGTTTAATACCAATCTGAAAATTCTTTTTTGCTCATACATGCATTTGTTCATGCATATATGAATAAATGCCTAAGTATGTACTTGCCTACATAAATAAAGTGGTTTTTTAACTAATTCACAGAGATTATCAGACTTCCATTCCTTGGTAACTCTGTGGATGTTCTTGTTTTTATTTTGCTGGCCTATAGTTACGGGTTAGACTGGTATACTTAATTGCTCTGTTCTTTTGCTTCCAGGCTTTGTTTGAACCAAAGCAATGGGATTTCTTGGTCGACCAATTTAAACAGGAATTCTGCAAGTTATATGGCATGACACTAGAGCCATTATTAAATATTTATCTGCAAGCTGGCTTATCTGCCCTAAACACTCCGTATCCTTATTCTGTGATATGTGAATATTTCTGTTGGTTGCATCTTTAACGATAATAAGGTTGTTAGCAGCATAAGTGTTTTTACAATCAGAGTAAGTTATAAATCTAGGAGGCATACCTACTTAAAGGACACTATACCAATCATTGAACCATGTAGCTTTGTGCTCAAGTTTAATCATATGATAGCTGGGTGTGGTGCAGTAAACCATTCATACACTTGATCTTGGGTCCAGAAAAGCTTTGTTCCTTCCCAACCTCCTACCCAATCCAAAGATAAACTTTTTCCATGAAATTTCCTCTTTTGTCTTCACTCATGCACCTTCCTTGAACCTTCCCCTTTTGTCTTATTTCATGACATTTCCAACCAAAGCTACCAATCCAGGAATGAGTCCTTCTGACGCCCTCATGGTCTTAGCTGAATCTGACCAGATTCTAACCATCATCTAGATCCCCAGACAAATTCCTCGCCATGAGCTTATCAAGCTTATGCTCTCTTTAGTCTTAAAACAGGGTACCAAACCATTTAAGAAATCGCCATAAGTTTTCTTGCCTTGACGTGATTTAGATACTGTTATGAAGATGATTGTACCAAGGAGGACCCCCTGTCACAGGAGAGCTTCCGAAAGCTAGCATCACCATTGCCATACTCTAAGCAGCATCACTCGAAGCTTGTTTGCTACATAACTAAAGAACTAATGGACACAGAGAACCCACCTCAAGTCTTGCCTAATGGCTATGTTTATAGCACTAAGGTTTGCATTTTTCTGGTTATAATTATGTAAGCTTATAGTCATTGATCTAACATATTTCTCTGGTGTGGCAGGCTCTTGAAGAAATGGCCAAGAAAAACAATGGTAAAATAACCTGTCCTAGGACAGGCTTGGTATGCAATTATTCGGATTTGGTTAAGGCCTATATATCATAGATCTGCAGTCCCAGGAATCTTCATAAATTAAAGAGCCTTGAATGTTGTCTGGATTCCCTAGCTTAACTGTGGATACCTCTTGCCTGAAAGAACTTTCACTCGGGTAAGTCTTCTGACACCTTGGTGTTGGTGTTGGAGACTTGCCGTTTGTAAATACGCTAAACCAGAAGCAATTTCCTTTCAATGTGTTTGTCTGTTATGCAAGCAAACAAATAAAATGAACAGCTTTAATTTGGTAGCTGCTGAAATGAGCATTGATTTTTTGTATAGTGATCATTCTGATGTTGCTTCTTGACCTGCTTGTGGTGTTTTAGTTTATTAACACACTAGATGCCGTCACCTTTGATGTTAGCTTACCCTGCATTGATAAATAACACCGTGGTGCTTACTTGCCATCAGAATAGTTTAGTGGCCTATTCTAGGGCGAGTTGGACTCTGCAGTCAATTGAATAACCCACTATTCCTCTGGATCCTTCAAGCTGCTGCCCATTTCATTTTTAGTTGCATGATCGTAGGATAGGTGTAGAAGTGCGTTTCGATGATGGTAACACAAGAAACACTCTTAATTGAGAAAACGATAAAACAGTTCTGCAATATCTAGTAAGACTTTTTACTGTAATAGATCCACCACTATAGACTTGGATGTTAAAATAACTGTCAATGGGTCGAATTTTACTACGGTACTAGTGTATTACTGGAACAGAGTAATTGCCTATTAGATCAACGATGACAGTCGTACAATTTTCCCATCTTCACTGTCCCTAAGAGTCCCAGTGGCCACAGAAGTTCCATCACACATTATGACAATCAAGTGTCTCCGGCATAGGTTTTCTTCCGAGAATAGAAACATTATGACAATCAAGTGTCCGGCATAAGTTTTCTTCTGAGAATAGAAACTACTGCATACTAGAGCAGCAGTCATCAAAATGGGATCTCATGCTTCCCAAATTGCAAATAAACCACCATGAACTTACGAACAGTTCCAACATAATAAAAAATTAACATCTCAAGCAAGTTCATAAAAATATTCAAATTTAAAACTCTAAATACAAAACAGTACTTAATAATTTGTTCCAAACAACTTCTGAGTCGATCACAACATGAAACCTAACCCACATTTAATTTGATTCGCTGCCTCTAGGGTCCCCATGATTATCATCATCATCAATTGGGCTCCTATCATCCCTAGGGACTGGACTAAGGCTGCGGCTGCGGCTTCGGCTGCGGCCATTCTCTTCAGGAGGGCTCCTGTAATTCCTATCCTCAGGGCCATCAGCATCGTCTACAGGGCTTCTGCTCTTTCCCCTTGGACTGCCACTGTACTCTGATCCATTAGCCTGCCTCCGGTCCCTTGGGGATGGGCTACGTTGATCTTGTGGACTTCTTTCATCGGGGGTTGGACTACGCTTCCTACCTTTAGAAGATGGTGGTGAATTTCTGCGACGCTTAGGGCTTCTACTGTCTCGGGGGCTCCTTGTTCTTCTCCCAAAACGTTCAACACTCCTATCTCTCTTGACAGGCGATCGTGATCGGCTGAAAAATTGCAAATTGATACAATGAGTAAATAAACAAAATTAAAGAAACAGTAAACAGTAACAAAAATTCAAAATAAAGAGCTCATAACTTCAAGTTTTACCATGCATAGGGTATTTTTAATCATATATAAATTGGAAAAACACAAAAAGCAGTATAAAAATTCAAGACTTGACGAATCAGTAGCACACTAGCTTAGAAAAGCTAAATTTTTCAATAACAAAAATTCAAAAAAGAGAGCTCACAACTTCAAGTTTTACCATGCATAGGGTATTTTTAATCATATATAAATTGGAAAAACACAAAAAGCAGTATAAAAATTCAAGACTTGAAGAATCAGTAGCACACTGGCTTAGAAAAGCTAAATTTTTCAGCTGGCTTTTGTTGTGGTGGGACCTCCTGTAAATTCAACACTCAAAAGAAAAGAATAAGCAAACTGCAACTGTTTCATCACTTGTTGATCGATATAAAAGGAGAATAATCTCGTTACAAACAAGGGATGATATACCTGTCGCTGCGGCCTCTACTGTAACTACGGCTCCTGCTTCTACCACGACGAGGACTTGGAGAACGTGAATAACTCCGAGGCCTCCTGAACCATAATTGTTTTCTGTATAAGCTAAAAAAATGTGCATGAAGAAAGCAAATTTTCATACTGCAGGTGGACATACACATACCTTAACTTCTTTGGACTGTTTTGACAATTTCGTTCTATGTGGCCTCGTTCACCACAGCGATAACACTTATTCTTCCAGTCTCCAGCCTTGCAGTCTCGAGCCCAATGGCCATCAATCCCACAATTGAAGCAGCGCCCAGATCCAGGAGGAGGGCCTCGACCAAGATACTCACGAGATCCACCAGGACCACGTGGCCCCTACGAGACAAAACACTGTCAGCATTTACAAAACCCATAATGAGGTGAGACATTTTTATACTTTCTCTTATTTCACTTCCAATGTAGTCCTACACCAAACACTTTGCAGTTCTCTTAAAAAAAAAGGCTTAAAATAACTACCCCTCTTGCAAATTCCACAATGATACGGCTTCCATCAACATCCCGACCATTTAAGCTATATCTTGCATCATCAGCATCCCGAGGGTCGCTAAATTCCTGTTATTAAGGGCCAGAGAAAAGAAAACGAAGGACAAGATCATATTTGCATGACACATGAATTGGCCCCACAAAAAAGAAATAGAAAAAAACACAAATGCATAGTCTTATGTGCAAACACTTTGTGAGTATGTGTGCATGTGGGTATGTGCTCATGCACAAGTGAGAAAGAAAGATAAAAGGAGGAAGAAATACGTACAACAAAGGCGAAGTCACGCTTCATATCCACATCGCGAATTCTGCGTAAACAGGTGCCAGAAACAGTAAGGCCATCATGACACAAGTATCGATGGGTTGATACTTCGCCCCTCACAGATGAACTAAACACCACTTTGAGATTGTTGCCATTTCGATAAAAACAGGCATTAACACTATAGAAAGACTCGCCAAATCCACCAAGGTCAACCTCTCACCATAGACCTCCAGGTTAGGCAAAAGCCCAGAAACCTTCAACAAGATCATTCAAGTTAAACCACACAAGACACGTGGAGGGCTGCAGCTTTCTCACACATATATTGAAATGATATTGAATGTCAAGCACTTAAAGAGCTTGGCAAAGGCTTTACTGGCTTCCACGCACAACTTATTGCCACTAAACCCCAGAACCTAAGTCAAGGACTATTAAATTTACGCACATAAGACCAGAAAAGACCCTATTAGAAGACCAATTTATATATACTTTTGGCCATACATTGTAAAGAATAGTGCAACAAAAATTATGAAGAAAATACACATCACTAACTATCATACACGAGCCCAAAATGCCAAGAAAACATAAAACAAAGAAAAATTTGAACTGTAAGGCACTCTATGGAAGAACACCAAAAAAAGAAAAAGAAAAGTAAAGAAAATTCAACTTGGTAGTTCGGTACAGACAGTGAATACAAGCTGCCACGTTATGGACTCACTCCAATCCAAAATTACATGAATAAAAACCAAATTAAAGAACTATCAAATTACCTCCCATATCTGCTGAAGATCTCCTCAAGATCGCGTGATCTTGTCCGTGAAGCCAAGCGGCCAACATAGAGACGCGTACCACCGTACCGGTCATCATAACGAGGCATTTTTTCTGCATTAAATTATATCAAATCAAACTCAATTACTACCCAGCCACTTCACACAAAAACAAACACAAACACAGCCACTTTCACAATTTAATAACGCCCTCAAACAAGTATTATATCACCTAATAGATAGGTTCATATGCTGATCTAAATATTCAGGAATTCTAGAATAATTAAAGGTACAAATAATTTCACGGTCAATCAGCTTTTATAGACTCAATTAAATCCTCGTAAACAATTTCACATATAGCTGTTAACGAACCCTGAAAACCGAAAAAAAAAATGAAGAAATAATTAAATATTTAATCTTGAAACAAATCAAGTAATAAAAGTAGATAATCGATCAAAGAAGATTAGGTATAGCACCGAACGAACTGTAGTTAAAACGAATGAGAGAGAGAAACGGAGAGAGAGAGAGATAGAGAGAGAGAGAGGCGCACCTGCTCAGGGCGAGAGAGTTAAGAAGAAGAAACCCTAGATTTCGATTCAAATGAGGGCAGCTGCTCTCTCTCCTTGATTTATAGTGAAATGATGGAGCGGAGCGATCGGCGTGTGAAGGATAAGTCAAATTATTCTTACCATTAATGCCCTTCAATTTGGTCCTAACTACGTTGTGGGCCCAACAGGGGCTGGGGCAGATTTCTATGTGCCTCTTTGATGCTGTATTTTTTATAATTTGACTTTTAAAATTTTGACAAAAATTATATGGTAATTTTATGCAATTCGATAGTACGAATTAAAGTAAAAAATAGCATTAAAAAATTTTTTCTAGTTAAAGTAGCTCAACCCTACACATTAATTAAAAAAAAATACACACAAGAGTGAAAATAACAGATTGGTGAGCATAAAGATAAATAAAATTAGTTCAAAAAATTTTGTGAGAAAACTTGCATAAATAATTCATATACATGTGACACTTGTCTCACATTTTAGTATTACAACTTGTCTGCCAAAATAACTGATATAAAATGCACTCCCCTAAGTTCAATTAATAAAAAGTAACTGAATGAGATTTTACTTTATCATCCAAACTTTAAAAATATATATATCAATATAGGAACATCCATCCAAGCAACATTGATTATTTTGTTGTCACTCCCTCACTTGTATCATACAGTAGAAGTTTGTATTTTTTATTTTCCATGGCTAAAATTTGGATGTTCAAATTGAGAAAACGGCTTGAAAATCATCCGACCAAACCTCTAGGCCATGCAAGCAATTTGTATGATTAGTATGCACCAAGTATTCCGAAGATTGTTTAACTTGAGAAGGAAGTGCGACAAAAGAACATCAACAGATCCTTCTTGTTCTTCATAAAGTTGAATAGGGGAATTTGTTTTCTCAACGAAATAGATGAACCCACTCAAGAATGCAGAACTAGAAGAGCAAAGAAAAGACTCTCACTTCTGCATTTGCCAACCATCACTAGCGTGGGCAATTGTTTACTTGCTGCTTGCCGTTTTAAGCAGATTCCTGCCTATCAGTATCTGACTATATAGAAATACAACGCTCTTCCTTTTGCCTTTGCTCCTGTGGATATGCAATCAGTTTATCATCAGCAATGGTGGACTGCTGATGCCAAGGTTGCACAGTAATTCTCCAGCCATGCTGAAGCAGATTTGAGGATCCGAAGTTCACCAATAAGGAGATCTCGAGCCATTTGCTTCCGAAAAGCAAGTCTTTTACAAATTGAAGGAGAAGTAACAGGCTCCAACGACTGTGACGTGAACACACTAAACATCTCAGAAGTCACAAGAAATGAAACAATGTTTTCACGAAGATATAGGCAAAACTTTATTCCATTTGCTTTTTAATTTATTTGGTGCAAGAGAGATCCTACCAAAATTTTGTTAATATTCTCTCTGCAACTTCACCACACAAATGAATATAAATACTATTAATCAGAAAGGTTTTATCTTATTTCTGGTATAATAAGAATCATATACATTCATTGGTTTAATATGTCCACTTTGTACCTCTTCATATATCACAATTACTAATCACGATAACTCATTTAACACATCTACCCATTGTTAGAAACTAGTATGACACCTTTAAAAAATTTGATAAGAGTTGTACAATCATATTGAATGCCCGTATCAATTCATATTTTGAAAATCCCAGGAGAATGAGTAGCAAATTATCTCCCTTTTAGTTCATAATAAACTTTGTGGTAAGACAATAAAGTTTAATTCTCCAAATTATTTACTGAAATTAGAAAAAGTAGCCTTAACCAATGAATCAGTTAAAATTTGTGCAGTACCTACCTCAATAGAAGCACTATACTCCTCAGTCAATTGAATGATATGTGATAATAAGATCTGATGTGCTAGGATCTCTTGGCGGCTGTTCCGGAAAGGACGCCGCGCTAAGCGGCCATCGTTTTGTGCAGCTTCCGTGGCCAAATCACACAGTTCTGAATATTTTACAACCAAAAACAGTAAGTGGAGAGTTGCATGGCCTAAGAGAAAAACCAGTTCTAGTTCTGAAACATATTAAACTACATACAACAAAAGTATTAAGATTTAAGGAATCTTGAGGGGAAGTGCAACATAAAACACGAGCAACCGCGCGTAGTGATTGTGGAAGACCCTTCCCTCTACCTTTAGCAGATCTGACTTCCCTGTTGAATAATGAAGTCATCATAGAAGAAAATTTACAGCGATGACATGGTTAGCCAAGAGGCACATCCCGCTACGGCATTGATTAAGATATAAGAAATCTAGAAAACTCAGAATGACCTGGGCATTAATAATATAGGTTTATAGATTTACTAGTTTAACACAATTTAAAAAAAGGGTAGTTATTAGAAGATCTTGCAGAAGGATAAAGTCGTAAGCCTTTTAAATGACCTCATGAAATGCAGAATTAAAAGAAGTATTAAGACCATCATGTATATCCAGTCATCAAAGGAACATCCTAAGCAGGATTCTAAATGATATCCCAGTGGCTCCCTTCACAATGTGTCATCGTAGATGGTTCCCAATATGTTATTTGAGTTGACTTTTCCCAAATTAAGGTCTATCGGAAAATTTTGTAGCATCAATCTAGTGCAAATCTTCAGTAGTACGTAGCAGCACACCTCATGGGCACTTCAGACACAGTAAATCGAAAATTCTTCTTTTTTTTCATCCCCATTTTTTCGCTCAACTAAAGCTCGACTATACTTCTATGCAGCTTAGTTTCATTAATATGTAATCTGAATACCAAATAGACTTATACAGAACAAAGTAATAGCTACCAACTTGATTGTGAAAGAATTATTGGAAGACTTGAAGCCATTGACATCTCTAGCTCTTGGCAGGCAATGACTTTGCAAAACTTCCAACTTCACTTCAAGTAGAGGATCGTGATCAGGTACTTTTATCTGGATCTGAACCTGGCAGTTTGCCAACATCATTTCATAAAGCTTACATCCAGAGTAATATGCATAAAACAAGCCTTTAGACACATCTGTATATCCCATGCATACACAGTAATGCATAGCAAATGCGAAGAGAGACTAAAAGATGCAATAAAGGCAATCAGTACTTAAAAAAAAAGGGGGGCAAAAGAGCCACTCGCTGTTAATAAAACAAAGAGGTACCAGATAATATTGGTAGATAAGTATAGCTTGCAGAAAAACCATCTGGTTTGTATAATAACCATTCCTTTTGCAAACAAGAACCAACGCAAAACAGAAACTCAAAACTAACCTCATCGTGGTTGTTGTATGAAAGGGAAAAACCGAAATCCAATAGCAAGGTTGAATTTGGGAATTTTCCATATGTTATCCGTACCTGGACAAGTGTACCAAGTGAACTTCACAATTATGACATGGATTAAAGGTTTAAACCCCAGAGCATCACTTTACACATTTTAATGGATATTTTCTCTACACTGAAACATGTATGAAAAGTGTGTGTGCACGTGCCGTTTCCCACAATCTATGTAGGGACTTCACAAACTGTCCAAGGACATAACATACATAAATACATACATACATACGTATGTATGTATGTATGTATGTATGTATGTATTCTTGAATCAATAACAAATATAAATATTTTAAGCAGAAATTTCTATCTGCATACAACGATTAGATATGCAGAAGCCAACCTTTAAGATGAAAGAAGAGCCAATGATGAGACACTAAACATCAAAAATATTAATCTATGTAAAGAAAAAATTTTCAGGCTCTTGCATTAACCAGATGGCCACATAAATGTTTACAGCTATATCCAGACAACACTAGAAGGCAGACAAACAGGGGGAAAAAAACACAAGAAACTGAGTACACACATCTAATACACATATATAAACAGAAGAAACAGAAGTAAGTTCCGAAGAGTAATCATAAAATTATTTTAATAGAAGAAAAGAATCATCAAAGCTGCATATGACCTCTTCTTTAGGAGCATAATCTTGATCTGCAATAACCTGCACTGACAAATTCAAAGAATTAATATTAGAAATAGATATTTCCTTCAAGCCTACCAAATTTCACAAAATTAGCTCCACTAATGAAGAGTTCCTACTTTATTAGGAGCAGAAATAAGAGCAATAGTTAATGAGAACAGGCATCTTGTCCAGACCTATTCTGTTTTAAGTTTTAAATCAAGTTTTCCTTTTGATTTTAAAACTAAAGAACAATTCATCAAACATTAGAGACCATAAAGAACAGAGTTCTATTCTACTATTTGTCTCCTTCATTACAGAGCTGGAAAAATAAGAGAAAAAGGGAGAATATACCTCTGACAATTGTTTATCCTCATCATGCAACACAACTGCTTTTGAAAGCCCATCGTGATTCAAAAAATCTGCAAATGGAATCTATAGAATAATTTAATAATTCAAAGAATTGAGCAAAATAAGGAAAAAAAAAATACAAATGAAGTGAACATCGAAAGTTCTATACAGATGGCATTTTTATAATATGATACCAGTGATTCCCCCTTTGTGCTTCTCCATGCTCGAGACTCAACTGGTACATTCACACCAAACTAATCAAGATAACTTATTATGGTTTAGATTCAAGAGTTTATTTTTAATTCAGGAGTTCAGATTAGAAAACAGAAATATAGGAAAATAAAGACAAAAGCAAGTAGAACTTCTAACACAATAAGCTATAAAATTAAAAAAAAAAAAAAAAAGTCGATTCCAAAAATTTTTGCATATCATTTGCAAAGTGAACAGATTATTCCATATAGTTAGAATCTGAAACACTATAGGATTTTCAAGCTGCAAGAAACTAAAGTGTTATCACATATTATGCTATCAAACTTTCTTGAGTTACTGGTTATTTACAAAAGGATGGAGGATTCAGATGCAAATTGTTGGCAGTGGTTTCACAACAGCCTCAAATCTCATAACAGTGACTTATGTATGAAAAGAAAAGAGTGAACCAAGATGCATTATATTCGATCAATTATAGAGGTTGATAACTTCAGTAGCAAACTGGATGCGTAAACACATAAAAATTATCATATGAGACAAAGCCAGATCGATATTTCAATACAATTTCCATTTTTAAGACAGAGTAGGTTCGTGATTTTGACATAGAAGAAGAAGAAAATAGCCTCCAAAGAGATTCAGGAAGGTAGCCTCTTTTTTTCAAATGGGAAACTGACAATAACTCAAGAAGATAACAACAGATTATGATTCAAATAGAATTGCTAACCTAAAGCAAATGCATGCATGAAATCCTTCAGTTTGATATGATCAAAAACTTCAGGGAGGCATTCAAGAGCCTGAAATTGTAAAGATAACTTATCATAGATTGCAAATTCCAAGGCAACAAAGCAATTAAACCTATAATATTAATCAAACTACTATACATATGAGTTACAATTATTCCAGTGGAGAACATATGTACTTACTGGTTTAGTTACCAGATATTCATATTCGATTTGATCTTTTTTTCTAACTGTTTCTTCATATAATGAGCTGGGACAAATCATATCTAACTCATCTTTGCTCCAAAATATCTGCAATGATTTGGTAGCGAACGTTTAGCTTATCTTGTGAACTACTTTCTTCAGTACTTAAAACCATATATAAGATACATGAAACTGTAATTTTGCAAAAATCTTTTTGTACAATGCATAAAAGTTTGGTTTTCTGGCAGCAAAGAAGAAAGATGATGGTCAGAACAAATTGCTGAGTCCAGTAGCCTTTACAAGACAAACAGTTTTGTATGTGTAAATCAGAAATTAAGCAGCTTAACTACCATACTCTTTAAAACTTAACATTTTCAATAATATTATCCATATAAGAGGAATAATTATCAAAATTCATTGTATTATATTTACTGGTGCTTCAATAGTCAAAATGTTTGTGGCTTATCAATATTAAAGGAAAGAAACATTCATAAATTCATAAGAAAAGAAAATTACTGTGTTATGCATCTCCTCAAGCTGAGGAAGTCTGCTAATGTAAGGGGCCCATTCTGAATCCTGCCTCATAAGAAAAGTAAATAAGTCATTCATTTTCAGATTTTCTCATTTCACTGTATAAGTTGAAAATAGCTAAACAAAACAAAACACGTCCTAACCTCAAGCAGATGTGCAAAATAATGAAAATTGCAGAATTATTCATCAAAAGCCTTTTTCAAATCAAGATAAATAATATTACCTTACCCATTTTCTGTTCAAATAAAATGACAATAGCAAGCTTAGCAACATTGCTGATTTCATCACCTAACAAACATTTGATCTTCGGATGGAGATTATCAGGGGTTAATTGCTGAAATCAAGTAAGAAATACATAAATAACAGTTTAAAATGCTGACTACTTTGAACTACACTTTAGAAAGTAGGTAAAGGACATCAAAGACTAGTTTGGGATAAGTTTAGCAAGAGAAGCATACTGCAGCATAAGGAACTTTCAATATACAATCTCCAGTTCGAAGCTTCTCAGAAGCAAACAGTGATCTGCATTCAGATTCAAACGTTAATAATAATAAATATAAAATTAGAAAAGGAAGAAAGGAAAAATAACTTAGCATACGCCAATGAGATGACAAAAGCACGAAAAGGAGGAAGAACAAACGCACACTCATTGTCATAATCATGAAACAATCAGACTCAAGGCTTCTTTAAATTTTCTCCTGTTCAATTATAAACAACCTATCCTAGGAACAAAATAAAAAGGTGATATGCCCCACTAACCACAAAAATGGTGTCTGAGAACTTCCTTAACTTCCATTACACACTGAAAGAACCTCAAATTAAAACTAAACAATGAACAGAACATTTGGATCTTCGGAACTATGCTACCATGTTCCAATTTAAATAAAAGTTATAAGCAGGCATAATTATGACTTATGAGTATTTGCAACAAAGAAGTGTATAACAACCTCCCGTATACAGATTTCCCAATTGAAAGCACTGATGAAATCTCAACCCCAGCTTTTCTCTCCAACCATGGCAAAAAATCACCGTCATATTCGTCATCTATGGAATGCAATACCTGACAAAAATCTCATAAATTAATATGTAAATAAAACACAACAACTCACCCAAAGTGAGATCATTTAATAGTCAACAATCATCACCATATTCCTCATCAACGGAAGTTAACTCGTAAGTATCTATTATATGTTTATGCTGCTTCCTTTTCTTTCACAGAATCAATGAAAAAAAAATTGAAAAAATAGTTCAATTACACTTACCTCACAATATTTTCGTGCTAAATAAAAATCTCATCAGGAGAGACAGTTTAGCTAACGTGAGCTTGGATCCTAAATCAAAATTTAATAGAGTTCGCATTTATGTACGTACATTGCTATGTGTTTATGTGTACGAGGTTAAGGTTTTTCAAGAGAAAACGAAAAATACAAGGCCCAAACATAGCTGCTAACAAAACAACATGTAGCGTGATGATTTAAATTCTCTTTTTTTTTCTTTCATTTCCTCGGCAGCCAAACAGAAAGGAAGTAAGATAGTTCTGTGAATTCAGCTAACCTTGGATGAGAAAGTGAGTTTGGCCTTGGCACAGTGGGGGTGTCGATGTCGAAAGCACCATGCGCCTGTGAGTCTAGCACCTACTAGCATTTGCAGAGATTGGTTAATTGACTGGTGCAAGGTTTAGGACATTCGTACTATATCCAGATTCCAGCGTCCGCACAAAATTTTAAAATGTTCGTTTAGCCGATTCTGAGCACTTTGACATGAGCTCTCGCGATTTTTTTTAAAAACGAAGTAATCCAAATAAAAAAATAAATAGAACTTTCCCAATATAGATTGCCTTAGATTGTACAATGTATAAAAATACTCTGCTTGTTAAGGCGTGAAGCCCAATTCGGTGCATATGGGCTAAAAATAAGAAAGTTTGAAACCGAATAAATGAATAAGGTAATAAGATATTTACTAACTGAACTAATAAATTGTTACATCAAAGATGTTAGGGTGAGGCTATTTGAACTCACTAATTTATTTAATAAATTTATTTTTAAAAATAATTTTTTATTATTAAAATATTCCTAAATAAAATTACAGTTATGGACACTAAAATATAATTAAAAAAAATTGAATTTTTACTCTTTAAACCCATCTTTATATTCAACATAGTTTCGTAGAATCCCAATCAAATTTTCATTAAACTCTAATCAATCAAGAGATGTGAATCTTCTCTCAAACCATATATTTTGTTAAATAGGCACATATGATTTAATTCAGAATAATAAAATTAGTTGCTATTGATTTGATGGATATTGATTTTATGGAAAAAAAAATAATATTGACAATCATGAACATGAATGATTTTTTTTATATTTGATTTTTTTTCCTTTTCCATTCGAAATTGATAGACAATGTTGACAAATTTTCCCTTTGTTTGAATCATAAACAAAGTTGGTTGTTCTTTGACTTTTCGTCTCATTGCATAAATTTGAACTGTGCACTTGAATGCTTGTAGTTTAAGAGAGGGATTAGCTACAATTTTTAAATTAAACAATTTCATAGTATTCGTTAGAAATATATATAATATTCTTCATATTATGCAGGCGGGTCACCACGTTATTCTATCATATAAGATTTTTCTCACCAATATAATATAATTCAAAAAATAATTTCATGATGACAACTATTTTCTTCATTTAGAATGTTTTGATTCATTTGTCCTTCAACGAGGGCATTCACTCAAAATTGATAATTAAATTTCCAATTAATAATCAATTTCCAATCTAATGGGTTTATAAATGAATATTATGGGTTTAATGAGTAAAATCACTATTATTATAAAAACTGGATTTAGAAAGGGTAGATTAGGTATTTAGTAGGTTTACTGGGTAAAATTTAAAATTTTAAAATTTAAATATATGTTTATTTAGTAAATAGGTTTATTAGGTAAATTGGTGGGTTCAAATAACCCTACTCAAAATGTTATTTTTACTGTTGAGAAATTCAACATTCCCGTAACCATGAAAGGTGAATTCATGTGAGAGATTCTAAGTCATATTAAAATAATTTTAATATTAAGGTAACAATAATGGCAATACAATAAGAGATGATATACAAAATAATGAAGTATTTATTAAATGATATTAATAACCCATTTGGCACTGCAACCTCCTCAAATATTGGTGTGAGACAATAGAATATGAGTGATGTATTATTTAATTGTTGGATGGTGAAATAAGAAATTACTCAAATTATTTAAGCTAAGAAAAGTGTAGAATTGTTGATTTACATGGATGATAGGTTAAAAAAGTTTAGCACGAGTAAATCAGTAAATTAGAATTTCAAACTTGTAATAAGACAAAAAAAATTAAAAATAGAAAAAACAAAAAGCAAAGCAGTGAGATGACGACGGACTTGAGCCTTATCACAAACAGGATCAGAAACTCAAACCCAAAATGAGGCTATGGATTTTAAGCCCACTATACCAGTGCCTCACCAAGGCAATTTGGTCAATGGTCCACCTTTGTGATCAATTCTAAAAGAAGAATTAAACTATTAGCACCGCTCAACTGACTTTATAAATCCACATTCATATTTAAGGACAAATATTTATCTTGTTCCAATTGGTGAAAAGAATCTTAAGTGTGAGAAAATAATTACAAATTAAAAGATTTTATATAAACAGAAAGCATAGTTTATTTAGATCAAGGTATTTTTGATATGAAGTGAAGTATAATTGAAATAGGGGTTTTTGAGTTGGCTTGTTCAAAGGATTCTAATGGTCCTACTCCCAAAAGATATTAACCCAATAACGATTGACAAGGGACTTTAGCTTCTAGCTTTCCAAATAATCCATCTTAAGTTTAATAAATACAAACTTTAAGGGCCTTAATGAAATCCAAAAAGTAAATCAATCATGCGTGCGTTTTTGCTTTTGCCTTTCGCCATGTACGAAACGAAACGAACCAAAGGAAAGTAGAGGCAGCTACGTAACCTCTTTCGTTTCCACTAAGAAGCAAAGCCAAAGCCACACCGATTGGGACCCACGTCACATGAAAGATTCTGACTACGGGAAAGCGTTCACACGTGTCGAGAAATTAGTTGATTGTTTGGTGGGTAAAGCACGATAAAAGAAAAGACTCCACCGAAGCGCACACAGCACAACGCAGCACAACACGACACAAACACAGACCAAAAAGTCAATCAAATTGCCATCAAGATCAATTTACTCTATAAAATAACACTACCAAAGCCATTATTTGAGTGCCCATTTGCAGAGTCCTAACCCTAAAGCAATTCAAAGCTCATACGCTAATCAGATTCTCTCTCTCTCTCTCTCAGTCTTTCATTGTAGTAGTTTCCTTCAACCAAGCGCGAAATTTCCAAATTTTGCCCAATTTTCTCCTGTAACTCTCTCTCAGGTAATTTTCCCATTCAGATTTTATCTAAGCAGTCTTTGTATTCACCGATCATTTTGGAGTATTATTACTTATCGATTTTGGTAAGTTTTTGTTTGGTCACCGTTGCGTGTTCTTTTTTATATTCTTTTAGTAGTTTCCAGCAAATGTTTAATTTTTTTACCTTTTTCCTGGTTTTCTTTATTCAATTTAATTTCATTTAATCTGATTGATTCCAGTTTACTTGAAAAAATAAAATTTAATATGTGTTTTAGGTCAATTGGCTGTGGAACTTCACTTCAAATTTTTAGAGTTTTTGTGGATGTTTGTTTTCTTTGCAAATTTTATGTTATTGTCTTGTGTTCTGATCTGGATTCGAGTTCAAGTTTTATGATTAACCACTTTGTTTTTATATTCAATAGCGTTGACCAGTAGTAGTTTAATGTTAATCAGCATATAATGATAGACACTTAAAAGGGATTGATTGCTGTTTTGGATAAATTCCGATCACATCTTATTCATTTGGACCATTAGGTATCATTTACTGGATACTAATTGTGAATTTTCTACTGAGTGTTGTTAGTGATGACACTTTTGCCTTAATCGTGTTTTTTTAACTCTTTTCGATAAGTGGGTATATATTTCTTTTTGAATTTGAGTGGTTTGTTCGAGCAATTTATGGAAAAAAGAAAAAAAGAAAAAAATGGCTTTATTCCTTTTTTGCACGGATGCTTACTAACTGTTATTACATACTTGAGTTTGGTTAGGGTCTGTTTGAAACTGCCTAATCTTAAGTAGCAAGCAGTACTTGTTCAATTATTCTGTTTATATCCTTTTTTTTTTTTTAAATGGATGGGATTTGAAAGTTGGCCTTTAATTTGTGTTCCAGGACTTGATTTTTGATATAAAAGCAAGACATTTATACCCATAGCATGTTATGAAGTATGCCAGTTTCTGGAAATGAAGAGGTGTTCCTTCTTCCGTAGAAATTAGTGCCGAGTGGATTACAGAACTAAATGTGTTTACTGATAATTAATTTTCTCTCACTAGATTGCGTTGAAACCAGTTGCCAGAATGTCTAGTAATTATGCTGCAGGTGTTCCTATCAAGAAAAGAAGATTTCCAATAATCAGACCTCCTTCTCCCACCCCTGAAGAACAATCTTCAATACCATTGGGAAATGAGTCGGTGCAAAAAGAAGATTCCAGCCAGTCTCAGGGGTCAGTTTTATCAAATGCTATTATTCCAGAAAGTTCACCTGCTTTATCCGATGCCAAAAAGGATTCTCTACACGAAAAAGTCAAAGGTAATACTGATGAAACCAATGTTAACATGGTTGAGAGTGTTGCTAGCAGTGTCAGAGTCAAGGTTGAAGATCCAAGCCCTACTATAGTGCACCCTGCTTCTAGGGCTGATATTGACAGCAATGAGAAGCTTGTGGCTGCCCAGAAAATTGCAAAAACTGAGTTGAACTTATCACCTGGTGGAGCTCCTGCACTTAACACAAGGGAGGATGTATCTAGTGAAGGAAAGGTGGAGAGAGAGAGTGATTCAAAACCATCAAAAACTTCTGGAATTACTGAGTTGTCATTAGGTATAAATGAACATCTATTTTCAAGTATGGTAGGTCAAAATGGTGCAGGCAGTTGTCGGTATAAAGGGAAGGGAGAGCCAGTTTTGTTGAGTTTGTCTTCGAGCAAGGGTGAAAGTAGTAATCAGTGGAAAAGTAATACTTTTGAGTTGAACACTGGCGGTGCTAATATGTGTACCAACAGATCCAATTGGGACTTGAACACGACCATGGATGCATGGGATGGTTTTACGGTTGATCGAGTTTCAGGTCAAAAAGTTGCAGGTGGGTTTAATTCAATTACTGGCACACGTGATATAAAGCCTTTGATTTCATCCGTTGGGATGGTTGGTGGTAGCATTGGTTCAGGAAAGAAAATCCTTGAAGAGAGTGAGAGCAGATCCAATGCTGCCACACTGCCTGATCTGTCTAGCTACCATTGCAATTCAGAGGATAGTCTTCATTTAGGGCTCAGTCCACCCTCTCTTCTATCAAACGTCAATGAAAAGCCTTCCAGATCATCAGCTCTGTTGAATTCGGGTGGCAATATTTCTGACTCGAGCTTGCGCCAAGCATTTGTGCTGAGTGGCAATTTGAGCAAGGTTAACATTAAGACAGTCAAATCAGAACCTCAAGATGAGAGCACCAAACATGATTTTAAGGGTGCTACAGCTATTCCTAAGGAAATAGATTTTAGAGCAGTGAAATCTGAATTAGTTGAGAGATGCAATCCTGAAGCCTTGAAGCCTTCAACTAGCACCGTGAGATCAGTTGATTCGAGGTCCATAAAACCTGAACCCATTCATGAGGGTATGCAGGAAACACTCAAGAAAATAGAGGGGACATCAAACCATTTGGGTAAAATGATGCTAAATGGTCAGAATATTATAGTAAAAACTACTAGCTCTGCTGACTTGTCTATAAGCAGTGGTGATCTATCAAACAGTTTAGGTCATCCTTCAAGCAATGAGAGATCTCAGTGTAGTGAGGAGGTGCCTCAGGATAAAGATGAAAGTGCTAAGTTGCTTGCTACAGATACAATGTCTGCATCTGTGGGTCATGATATTAATGAAGCAAATGTTTCTGGAATTGTAGATTCTACAATAGCCGAAGACAAAATTGTCGATGATCCTGGACAATGCAGATTGAAAAATACGAATGTGGGCCCCAATCCCCCTGATTCAATGGGAAATGGTGAGGGTTCAGCAAGTGATGATGAAAAAATAAATCTTTCAGGCGATATGCTCGAAGAAGATTCTTATGGTTCTGATTATGAGTCTGACGATAATCATGATTTAGGAACAGCTATGGATACAGAACAAGATGGGATCAGAGAGGAAGACTTTGAAGATGGTGAAGTTCGAGAGCCACTGGCTGATACTACTATGGAGGAACCCATTTGTGAAAAAAAAGAAGTAGAGCCCTTTAATAGTGATGATTCTCAAAAAGAACAAATGAGTTATGTGGGACTTCCAAGTGATGATCATCCCACATCATCTTATGTTGAGAATAAAGACAGCAAGACAGAAGAGCCCAGTGAAGCAAATTACAATATTGTAAACAAATTTTCTGAAACAGCTCATGATGAGAAGAAGCCAAATGAGGGTGCAGATGATAAAGATCATGTTTTGCAAGAATCACAGGCAGTTGAGATGCCAACCAATGGAGTTCCAAATTGCCCAAGGAGTGAGGAGACTGAACGGTCAACTGATCAAGCTCCAGGTTCGAGCCAAGGAAATTCGGCGACTGTTGTTCAAGGATCGGATGAGGATACTAAAAACACTAATGTAATTGATAAGAACATTTCAGCTTTGCCCAAGGTGGAAACATCTTCGAATGTTGATGATGCAACTAAGGATGCCAACAGTGGAGGTCAAAAGAGCCGGATAATAAACTTGCGAGCTTCAATTTCATCCTCTCCTGGTGAAACAAGGACTATTTCAGCCAGATCTTTGCCAACTAGGGCTGGAAGGGCACCTGATGTGGCACTTGAGGAGGATAAATTATGTCCCAGAGGGAGGTGATTATTATTATTATTTTATGTTCCCCCTCGTTTTCGTTGTTCCTTTTTTACGTTGAGTGATGAGTTATTGTCTGATTCTTGTTTTGGACTCCGTTTTGCAGAGATGAAATCTACACCGGTGATTCCTGTAAATTGTCAAGAGATAGGCATCAAGATCAAACATCTAGAAACTCTAGATTTAATTTTATGCGTGGCAGAGGGAGAATTTCCAGTAGGATAGACACTGTGCGTGGTAATTGGGATTCTGAACGAGACTTTGCTCCTGAATTTTATAATGGTCCGGCAGAGTTTCGTATTCCCAGGCACAAATATGCATCGCAGACTGATATTGAATTTAATAGCTATAATGGTGGGCTCAGTGGTACTTTTGCAGGTACTTGTAGGGGAGGGAGGAAGCCTTTGAACGATGGGGCGCCAGTTTTTCGTCCAAGGAGGCGATCCCCAGGGGGGAGAGGGGGGCCTCCTGTACGTGGCATTGAAATGGATATGGTTCACAGAATTCCAAGAAATATTAGCCCAAGTAGATGCATTGGCGAAGGTAGTTCTGAATTGGTTGGATTGAGGCATGGTGAGGAGTTCATGAGGGGTTTACCTAATGACAACTCAAATCCCATATATGCACACCCCCAAGCTTCATTTGAGGGAATAGACAGTCAGTTTGTCCGAAGTAACAGGAATTTCTTATCTGTACAAAGAAGGGGCCTTCCCAGAATTCGTTCAAAATCTCCAGTTGCTTCTAGGACTCACACACCCCGTACATGGTCTCCTCGGAGAAGATCCCCGGATGGTTTTGGTGGACATTCTGAGTTTCCCAACCAAAGATCTCCCCCAATGTTTCGGATGGAGAGGATGAGGTCTCCTGATCATTCTTGTTTTCCTGCAGAAATGGTTGTTAGAAGGCATGGTTCTCCGTATATGTCTAGACAATCTAATGAGTTGAGGAATATGGATTCTGGTCGAGATCTTGGTCATCCAAGGTCTGTCATTCCTGATCGGAGTCCATCCAGAAGGGTATTACTCAGAAACCCTAGGGGACTTGACATGTTGGATCCCCGTGAAAGGACAGCTAATGATGATTTTTTTGGTAGACCCATGCGTTCTGGCCGATATCAGGAGCTTGGTGCTGATGGAGCTAATGAGGAGAGAAGAAGATTGAGTGAGAGACGGGGACCCGTCCGTCCTTTTAGGCCTCCTTTTAATGGTACCGAGGGTGAGGATTTTCATTTAAATGCAGAAAATGGTCCTAGGGCTTTTAGGTTCCATCCAGAGGATGATTCAGATTTTCACAATAGAGGTAATCTGAGGGAAAGAGAATTTGATAGAAGGATTAAGAATCCACCTGGGAATGCACCTAGGAGAACCAGAAACATTGAAGAGCAGGAACAGAATTTTAGGCATCCTGGGCATTTATGGCGTGATGAAAGGTTTGATGACATGTCAAGGATAAAGAGGAAAAGATTTTGAAGTGACATGCTATGAGCAAGGATGCTGGACACATACTAGGAGACAATAAATTATGGTAATTTCCAGCCTTATCAGGATATTGTATTCCCCAAACCTCAAGACAAGATGCTGTTCATTTTTCATCTCAGATAAGTTGTGAGAGCAATCAAATACATCTACTTGCATTGATCCAGGACTGGATGGCTGCAGTGAGTTATGTCATGTATATATAGTTTGTTTCTTCTAGTCCCATGGTGGCTAATGATTTCTTGAAACTTAGTTCTGGTACTTATTCTGCAATTTCGGATTTCAACTGCAGTTCTTTAAGTCTCATTTGAGGAAGTTCTGTATTTGTCATAAACTATGGTGGCACATTATATATGTTAAGGGTCATTTGCTGCGGTCAGCATCTGTAAATCTTCAGTGGATATCGTTCTTAACTCCAATATTGCATCTTGTCTTGGCCGGCAGAACATGTATGCTGGAGGAATTATTGAAACTTTGAACTAATTTGTGAGCCATCAATAAAGTCAAATTGCCTAGTATTCGCTATGCTTCTTGACATTCTTATTATCGTGTTGTTCATGAACCTTCCAATTTCTGCTTTTGAGGTATGCTTATACTCATTTCCGAATGTGAGGAGAGATAATACAGTTATGGCACCAAGCTTTCATAAAGTAATTTTCTTATGATCTATCTTCATAATCAGTAAGAATTTGCTGGCTTAAATGTGGATTGTACGTATTTCTTAACTGGTGTCTTTGTTGAATTTGCACGATGTCTGGTGGCTGAGGTGCAGCATATCAAATCTTCCGTGTTTTTCTTTTGCCATAAGTGGTGGTGCTTAAGCATTTTCATCCAACTTTTTCTCTGTATTTGAGGCTTTTGGTCATATGATTTAGTTTATGGAAGGTCTATGAACTCCAAAGATGTAATTGGTGAGTGGTTGTTTCCTGAGTAGACTGTTCTCTTGCATTTCCCGGATTCTTGAATCATGGTTGCCACATATTACTTGTACTGAAGTTCCGGTCGTCAATGCTGATGATTTCTGTGCTTTCTGGAGCTGTATGGTCTTGCACTAACCGATAATCAAGTCTTGTCCTGATTTTGTATGTTGCAAGTATAGTCAGAATGGTTTCTGTTTTCAGATGCCTATGTGAATGGATTACTGGGAACGCTGGTGTGACCCTTTTTTCAATTTATATGTGGATATGCACCTGAGATAGACTGGAAGACTAACTCTGAAGATACGAGTGATCTGAGTTATTCGAACTAAGGTACTGCATTGGCAATGCATAAAGTGGCTGCTATGGATGAGGTAGTGAACCTTCCCCTTGCTGGGCTTGAGAGTCATTGTAGACATAATGGATAGTCTCTTTTTGGTGCTAGAAAAATGATGGTTGCACGATTGCTCAGCATGGAACATGTAGCAATTGCTAAGTGTTCCTGCTAAGCATAGAACATGCAGAAAATCAGAGGTGGTATGAACTTGATGGGGATCAGTAAGTCTATTACTATTACAGTTGTTGATTGATTCTGTATGAGATAGTCTTGTTATTTTCCTGAGATAATCTTTGAGCATAGTAAAAATTCAAAGCTACTCCATGGTAGCTACTGATAATGGTTGGTAGTTTAAATCAAAGCTGGTTTTTTTAAATCATTGGCGAAATCGTTGACTTTCTTGTTAGGGATTAGTTTTTTATTTTGCCATTGAGAGGAAATTAGGTGAACAGTGGAGGAGCAGTAGAGGATCAGGTCTCAGGAATCAGGATGGTTTGAACTTCTTTAAAGTGAAAAAGGTTTCAATTTAAACCTATCATCATCTAACAAACTATAGCAGTAAGAATCAAGTTGACCCTTTCACATCTATAGTGAATCGTCGCATCCCATTTTTCTCTTCGTTTCAATTGATGTGAAAGTTTGCACAATTCGAGTTAGCCTGGAGCAAGGCCGACCCAAAGTTGCGCTCTTCCCTCTTTAGTGAAAGAACTGTAATTGTATACCAATTTGATTGGTGTATGGTTTCGACAACAATAATTTGAATTTCTTATGATTTTTTTAATTGAAATTTTGATTGCTTTTCCTTGATCTCCTTTCATGCTCGTGTCACGGAAAATTCCAGCACAATTGAGTCATCATGAAGATCATTGCCATTTTTCGCAAGCCAATCTAATATTTTAGGTGCTGGGACTCGTTGCTTTTTGTGGACGAAATGTAAGTCCTTGTGCTGACTTGTCATTTAACTGGTCCAACTTCAGCATGAATCATTTAAAAACATCTCACTTTACAGCTCATATGACGCTGATTTTACACAATGCGCAGTTAAAATCAATCCTCATATATTACCAAGCAAAATAACAGAGAATCTATGAGTAAATTTCATTACATAATTAATTTGTCAAATTTTAATAACAGGCTGAATGTATAGAGATCTAAATCTACAAATCTATGCATGAGAGAATCATAAACGTAAAATAACGTTTACTCTACGATCCAACATGGGAATAGTCGAGAAAAATCAGCAAATTATCTCCCACTTTTCTTCTAATCCGGCGGGTGTTGCTGATACAATTGAAAAACCAAACCACTCGCTTAGGCTTACAAGTGAACAAGAAATACATAATCCAACAGGGCGAAATCTACGACGGCAGCTGGTTGCATGTAGCCCAAACTTACGGCCAGGAAGGTTGCCAATGTCCTGACATTTTACAAACAAAATATGATAAGAGATTACAATACACATTGTTTCCTTCGGCGTTGCCTCATTGGCTTTGCTTCTTCACTTCACTATGGAGGGTAACTCCCATTCCTGTCAATGTGTGACCAAGAAAGAGGAGATTTCTCGAGAAATAGAGTAAACCATTGAAAAGAAAGCAAGAAACACAATGTACCTGGTGTTTCAGGGCATAACATTATACAGGTTTTCTCAATGATACCTTCGCATAAAGATTGTACTTCATGTACGATAGTGCCCTTCTCTTCTGACTTCACAGATAGACAACTACGTTAACTTTCTTTTGATTACCCAAAAACAAGGTATTGAATAAGCTTGATAAAGGGGATAGAATTTATAGTTCATCAGTCAGATTTATATAACTTCTAGTCTAAATAGTTATTAAGTTTATGTTCAGTAAATTTCATATTCAAGGGACACACACCCTGCTCCATTGCATTACAAATACTTCTAGGAAGATGTTGAAGGAGAATTCACTAGCAAGACTGACCATAAAGATTCTAAAAGAGTCCCGTCATCTACTTTCTCGTTAACAAATAACATAAGCTTATAGACAGCACAAATTTCCTTTACATTTCATAGATAATTTCAGAAAATTGAAAGAATAGACTGCAACGCCAAAACTAGAATATTGCCTTTAGGACTTGGCAGCTGACCACCAACAAAAATAGCATAAAATTTCAGCAAATTGAAGCAATTATCTGGTATCCCTATTCCATCAAACAAGAATTTGACAGTAACGGAATAAGATAATCACAGTGACAACTAAGAGAAGTTCCAGTTTTCTTATGATATTACGACATCAACAAAGTTCCCAAATGCCTTAACACATACACGACTACTCAATGTAGTACAATGTATAGAACAAACAAACTACTAAAAAACTGAACTCAACTTAACCATGTTCATAACTCTTCAGTTGACATCCCCTGGTAGTTTGCGTACGCATGTTTTGTTGGGAAAAATTAGGTTTTCAAAATTTTATAAAACCTTTTTAAGGATTGCTCTTATATAATATATAAGAATACATAATCTAGAAATCGTACCTTGAAAATTTGAGTTGACTTTTTTTGTTGAAGTGATTTAGGCTCTTAGATCACGATCCGCCACCACCACTCCTGTTAGATTACGATCCGTCACCACCACGCGTGTTGGATCACGAACTGTCACCAATGATCTTCCAGGTTATGACTCAGGTTCGATCTGCACTTGACGTGTGAGCGCCTTTATCACTACCAAAGCAACTAGCACGAGAAAATTTTTCTCTCAACAAAAGAGAAAAAAATCTTATTCTCAGATCTGTATCAAGTGGCTCTCTTTTTTCTGTTGAGAAAATAAGCTATTTATATCTCCCTTTAGTGAAAACCTTAGGCTCCAAAATAATAAAAAATGAACTCACGTTATTTACTTTTTCAATAAGGGACCCACTTTGTAAAATAACATAAGACCCCTTATACAAAAGCTAATTAAATGGAGCCTCCCACTAAATGATATATTTAGGTTTTTGACCCAAATAGCTAGTTATCTTGCTTATTAGTCCAGTAGTGGTGCAGTCAATTAAATGAGCTAACCCGGGGGTCATTTGGGAACATACAATAGTGGCTACAATAATTAGGCTTGTAATTAAACTAGCCCAATTATTTAATTCCAAATCTACTCGACTAAAAGATTGGAACTGACTTCCATAATTGTATGCTCGAATAATAATTCGTCTCAAGCCACATTGATTTCTTTACTGCACAATCCTTTGTACCATATCGTTAATTAAATTGATATCTCAACTGTCCAATTAATTTAATAACATCTTATTCCTTGATCCTTACTAGTTTTTTCTAATGATCATTTTCAACATACTAAATATGTTGACACACTCTGGCCAAAGAATTCTATGATCAAGTGCCGAAAACCTATCAAGAGATGTGTTGTACAAATTCTATATTGTTAATTTATAACTCCAATACTCATAATCACTTCCACCAAGATACCGGGTAATCTTGACCACAAGGATGTGTCGTGCCCATTGGTAACTCAAATAGAATAACAATCACAATCATGAAATCATAATTAACTCAAGATTAAGATCACAGTAAAATCAACGCCTAAGAGATTTAATAAGATTTAATAAGTCTGACAGTTATTACAAAGTTAATTAAACCTCATTTGTGATCCAGTTCAATGTAGTCGTACTACATCAATAAATTCATACATGATTAAGACAAATCATTCAATGAATTTATTACAGTTTATACCTAAATAAAGTGTCCAACTTTATTTATCAACTGCGAACTAAATTTATTTAATCATAAGATAACTTGTATTTATGTTTTATGTGAATCTACATGGTGATCATATAAATACAGATAATATGATTAAATGGATTTTAATACAAATATTAATACAATCAAGATATTTGAATAAATATCTCATTAATTTTATTAATAAAAAAAATGTTATTACAATTAAATAAACACATATGCTTTTAAAAAGTATAATTTCCCAACATGTTTCCGCTGCAGAATAAGCTACATTAATATGTTACACTGCAACTTCTGTAATTAACTGTTAATGCAGAGGCAGATTTTTAGCTATAAAGAAGTATAACAATATTGGAAATTTGGAAAAGGAAATTGAATCATTAATATGGGACACGGTGAAGGATCCTGAGCATCAATGTGGGGCATCGTTATCATGCAGTTGATATTGGAGGGTGCTGCTGTCAATGATCAGAGTCTTGGCAAGGATTCATCAAAGAGATACATAGTTGGTAATTGCAAGAACATTTATTTTGCTGGCCAGGAATCCAAAAAACAATAGTATAACTCGTAGAAGAACAACTGCACACGCTACACAAATCAAAGCACAATACTACATTACCGTAATTAGTTGTGCCCATCACAGGAACCGGAGCACGCCGCTCCTCACCGCCAAGAAACAGCACCCGTTCCTATCGAGGCACACCCAGTACCGAAACGAATCTACTGCAACGATTAATCTACACATACTAGGAGAACCAGAAACATCGAAGAGCAGGAAGGGAAGTTTAGGCATCCTGGGCACGTATGCCGTGATGAAGGGTTTGATGACATGTCAAGAATAAAGAGGAGAAGATTTTGAAGTGGCAAATGCTATGAACAAGGATGCTGGACACATACTAGGAGACAATAAATTATTGTAATTTCCAGCCCTATCAGGATATTGTATTCCCCCAAACCCCAAGACAAGATGCTGTTCATTTTTCATCTCAGACAAATAGTGAGAGCAATAGCAAAGACATCTACTTGCATCCATGACTGGATGTCTGCAGTGAGTTACCATGTATATATAGTTTGTTTTTTGTACTCCCATGATGGCTAATGATTTCTTGAAACTTAGCTCTGGTACTTATTCTACAATTTCGGATTTCAACTGCAGTTCTTTAAGTACCATTTGAGGAAGTTCTGTATTCGTCATAAATTACGGTGGCACATTATGTTTGTTAAGGATCATTTGCTGCAGTCGGCACCTGTAAATCTTCAGTGGATATCCTTCTAACTCCAATGTTGCATTTAGTCTTGGCTGGCAGAACATGTATGCTGGAGGAACTATTGAAACTTTGAACTAATTTGTGAGATATCAATAAAGTCAAATTGCCTAGTATTCGCTATGCTTCTTGACATTCTTATTATCGTGATGTTCATGAACCTTCCAATTTCTGCATTCGAGGTATGCTTATACTCATTTCCGAATGTGAGGAGAGAGAATACAGCTATGGCACCGAGCTTTCATAAAGTAATTTTCTTATGGTCTATCTTCATAGTCGGTTAGAATTTGCAGGCTTACATGTAGATTGTATATATTTCTTGAGTGGTGTCTCTGTTGAATTTGCATGATGTCTGGAGGCTGGGGTGCAACATATGAAATCTTCCATGTTTTTCTTTTGCCATAAGTGATGGTGCTTAAGCATTTTCACCCAACTTTTTCTCTGTATTTGAGGCTTTTGTTGATATGATTTAGTTTCTGGAAGGTCTATGAACTCCAAAGATGGTAATTGGTGAGAAGTTGTTTCCTGAGTAGACTCTTCTCTTGTATTTCCTGGATTCTTGAATCATGGTTGCTATATATTACTTGTACTGAAGGTCCAGTTGTCAATGCTGATGATTTATATGCTTTCTGGAGCTGTATGGTCATGCAATAACCGATAATCAAGTCTTGTCCTGATATTGTATTTTGGAAGTATTGTGGTCAGAGTGTTTCTTCTTTAAGAAGCGTAAGTGAGTGGATTGCAGGCTACTTTCCTTCGATCTGGGAACTCTAGGATGACCCCTTTTCATTTTATATGTGGAGATGGATCTGAGATAGACTAGAAGACTAACTCTGAATATACTAGTGATCTGATTAAGGCAAACGAAGGTACTTTCACTGGCAACGCATAAGGTGGCTGCTATGGAGGAGCTAATGAACCATTTCCTTGCTGAACTTGAGAAACGTTGTATCGTCTCTTTTCGGTGGTAGTGAAATGATGGTTGCACGATTGCAAAGCCTGGAAGATGCAGAAAAGCAGAGGCGCTACAAACTTGATGACTTGAAATCTGCTGAGAGCCACTCAAGTTCCGGAAGGTATTCAAGTGATCGGAAAGAGATAAATATTGAACCAGAGTCGATTAGATTGTCAGTTCTGGAAGGAGTGGTGCAGAACCAGGAGATAGAGTTGGAGAAATTCTAGAATAGCTCTAAGATACCATATTAGTCATACAAGAAGCAAATGTGAAATGTGTATCCTAGTATTCCTTGGTAGAGTCGACCTTATGATTATGATATCCTCAGACTTCCATCGGATTACTATAGTGTGTGGATCACTGTTATGTTATTTCCGCATCTTATACTTTCTTCTGTAATCCCTGGGTTTATGAATTTGTTGGAAGCTTGGCAATGCTTGTAAATGAGTTTGGTGTTTATGAGCTTGATGTAAATAATACTGCTCGATCTTTATGTTTTTAACGAATGAAAGACAAATATTTTACTGAATTCATATTCTTTTTCCGCATTAATTGTAGAAATTATTGAATTATATTTTTATTATTGGTATCAAATAATAATAATAATAATAATAATAATAATAATTTGGTGCCAAAATAAATTTAAAATATTTCAATTCGTGCCCGATTAAATTTGAATTCCTACCAAATTAAAATACTTATTATTTTAGATGATTTAATATTTAATTTTATATGATAAACTGAAGTCATGCCTAGATAATATTATTAAATTTTACTTTTAGAATACTTTTTAAAAACTTATATTGTCCTCATTACCCATTTCATTATTTACCTTTTTTTTAATACCCAATAAAATATTTCTATTATCTAACTTTTTTTATTAACTTTTATTTCCTTTCATAATCTGATTTAATATGTGTTTGTTCTTAACTTCAATGCGCAAATTAAATTTTTTTCCCGAACCCATGAAAGCTTGTGGATTAAATAAAGTGAAGATCAGAAAGCAAATTTTAAGCAAATACTTTGATTATCTTTGGTTTTTTTTTTTTTTTACATTGGATTGGTACAATTTATTGTTCTTCCTCTACCTCTGCTTCTAATTCATTTTGTTTCAGTTACAAAAGATGGAACATGTTTCTTATGGTGTGCTTACTTTTTGGATTAAGGAATCAAAATTTAGAATGAAAATGATTGATAGTGTTTACTTATTAAAAAAAAGAATGTTAATAAAACATGTTTGGGCTCACATATTTTTGGGATTAAGTAATAGGGACTTGATTTTCATAGGGGGTTGGAGATTAAGTTCCCATCCTTTGAATTGCCCTTACCCTCTGTCAAATTTTTATAATTTCTAAATTGCCCTCAATTAGTTTCTGTCATTTTTGTATTTTGGTCCCTATAAATTTATAAAAAATACCTAAAAATTTTACATATTTGAAACTAAGTCACTCATTATGTATTATTAGTAATATAACAACAACAATAATAAATTTTTTTAATTATTATTATTATAGATATAAAAAATACAAAGTACAACAATTAACAAAGGGTATTTTAGTAATTTACTATCAATATAATGAAATAAAGATATTCTCTTAGAGCTTGTGTTGAATAGTAATTTAAAATAATATCTATTATTTTTAGATACTAGTTTGTGTTTTTTTAAGGACTTAGGTATTTTATACTTAAATTTAAAATTTTTTTGTTGGATTGATGTCAAAATTTTAATTTTTTGTTTACATTGATTAAATTTAGAATTAAGTATATTATGTGGAATTTTAGGTTATTATTGTAATTTTTTATATTGAACATTTGTGATTTTAAATATGAAAACTCACAAAAAAATCCATCGATACCCGGTACCATTACGAGTTTTGTAATTATCAAAATCCATAGTAGGTGGGTTTTCTTAAAACCTGCAACGGGATGCGGATGAGTTTAGTAATTTATGTTGTGTGTGGAATGCGAAATCAATCGCACCAAATAATTATAGAAACATAAAAAACACAAGAATTACGTAGTTCGACAATATTCTTATTTCCACGGGAATAAGAAAAAAAATAATTGTATTATTAACAATTATTTTAGTACAAATTTGAGTAAAGAAATCTCACTTTTTTAA
Organism: Citrus glauca; assembly: GCA_029633175.1. Taxonomy (NCBI): domain Eukaryota; kingdom Viridiplantae; phylum Streptophyta; class Magnoliopsida; order Sapindales; family Rutaceae; genus Citrus; species Citrus glauca. Next base: position 4,030,534 of record JAQOOD010000004.1, on the reverse strand, counting down.
AATCCAAATATACACAATACTCATACACACTCTCTAATTGCTGACACTTTCAGAACTCTCAAAAACTTAGAAACTTATAAGTTTAACAAATTTTTAGAATGCTTAACAAATGAAAAGCTTCCTCTATTTATAGGAAGTATTTTACACTATTACAAATTCGACGTTTGCAAATAATTTACTAAATTGTCAAAATTGTTGTAAATTTATCAAATTGTCACATGCTTCACCAACTCATTTTTCATTTTCCATGATCCCATCCACATGCTTCTAACATTGCGGCTAGAAGGTTATGCATGTCAAAAAGTTATTTTGACTTTCCAACTATTTAATTTTGTACGGGTATGAGTTTGGTAATAAAATGCTGCTGCGAGTATTGTCCATTGCGATCCCAATGCCTAAGTATTCTTCTGGCATCCATAAAACATGCTCTTTTAATCTGCATTTGTGTGACTCTTCTGTTGGGACCCATAAAACATCCCCTCGTAATCAGCACACTCAAATGAGGATACTCAGATGCAGATTCTTCATATTTATCAGAGAAAACTAACTCCTCCACGTTTTTGACAATGAAGTTAAGGGCAGCATCCCTCAATTCATCAAGTTGATAATTATATCCGATTCTCAGAAAATCAATAGCATTTGATGACTGAAAATCAAGAGCATTTGATGACTGGAAAGGCGCAGGCATATGCTGCAAGCAAGCCTCACGCAAGTACTCAATTTCATAATTATATCCTGCAGCAAATAATCCAACCACGTCTTTCTGCAGCTTCTCCCTAGGCAAGCTCCCTGTGTAAAGAGAATCTACAAGAGCCTTAAGCACTTCACCTTCCTCGGCGACTTCCATTGTAGTCATTCCACCAGTTGACGAAATCGGCAAAAGTTTTCCATCTAGACAGTCCTTCAAGATGCTTGATCTCGCAGCCTACATAACACACAACAGCAATATCAATTCATCAAATACATTAAGGTTTTAGCACAATTTTATATGGAGGTGTCAATTTGTAACGTCGTGACTTATTTAAACTAACATGGATACGACCCATTTATTAGAGTTGATGACTTCAAGGTCTAAGTTTCTACGTAATACAGATGCGGACAATAATGAACATCTTATAACGAGCAATATTGTCACATGGGGTTGACTAGTTATACAATAACTTCAACACTAGTCGCAAGACTGTGCTGCGTACGTGGTCAATTTCTCATCATATTGTGATTGAAGTTGTTTTCTAGCTATTAATATATAAAAGGGAAATCTTATCTTCAGGAATGAGTTGTTTGTTCCCTGAATGAGGCATCAACTCCACCGAGGAATGCAATTCTCTTATTATTCATCGCCATTGCAGATTCTGATGTAGGGATCGGGGACACCGCAACAAAAGAGGGATTTTCGGTAGCGCTATTTCTTGTTTAGATAGTGTTAGATTACTTCTTGTTCATTACGATCAGCATACCATTAACACTATACGCGGTTTGTTCGTGCGTCTGGTTCGAAGTTGTTCACCGGTTTTGTCTTTTGGTGATTTAGCTTCTTCCGAACGCTTTCCCGGCTGTTAACTAAGTGAAAAGTGATCGACGGTTTGCACGTTTTTCACCAAATGTTAGTATTGCGTTGTGTGTCGAATTGGGCAATAAAGGGGAGATGTTTGGGTTTATAAGATAGTAGGTCACTTCACTTAAAAAGTTAATTTTTTGAGTTAGATATTTAAAAATCTTATGCTACATCCTCCCAACAATTAGTATCAGAGCTAGATCTTAATAGCCGAAATGTGGTGGTGGAATAACTCAGGTGTGTCGGATGAAAGGACCGAAGTCCGATGGTAATTTCGTCCGAAGGAGATTATTGAGTTGTATCCCACGTTGGCTAATAAATATAAAATGCTTGAGTTTAAAAAATAGTAAGTCACTATACCTAAAATACTAATTTTTTAAGCTGGATACCTATACTAAGTCCCTGACAGTTATTCTTTCAATTGTCTAATAATTGAAATGGCAAGAAATCATGAGAAAAATTGCCTTTTTTTGTGTAGCCCCTCAGGTAATTATTAAGATTTGAGATCTTCTTCGGCTGCATGCATGCGTGGGGTTATTAGTTAAAGTACCCACTTAGGGATCCACAAACATGGCATCTTTGGTTTAATTTACTGTAGTTGTAAGGGTTTTTTATGGGCGGCTAAAAGCAATTAAAGTGACACCGGAGCCCAGAGAAGCTATAAGTCATTTCTTACATAGTGAATAAAAGATTGAATTAATTATTTCTTAGCTGTAGAATAGTGTCAAATTCGTTTTTGAGTCAAAATAATCTACCACAGGTTACTTTTTCTTATTTTATTAAGATATTGTTAATGATAGAGACCTAATATGCATCTATTAAGAGAATCAAAGTATAGTTGTAACTATTGTATTTTCTCATGTTAATTTTGGAAGCTTAAAATATAGTTAAATTAATGAGGAAATCTTAGTTGAGCTGTTAAATTAATGAACTAATTCAAATTGTTATTTGTGAAATAACAATGGATTCCGTCATATTAAATTTGAATTTATCTACAAGATTCTCTATCGCTTAAGTGACAAATTTAGAATAAATTATCTTATTATTAGTGCGTTTAGGGCAATTGTACGGTGTACTTCCACAAAATAATTTTATGAAATTTATCATCACGTCTAAGAGAAAATGTTAGCACACCACCATTCAATTGTATGTCGTTGCATACTCTTATTTCTAAATTCAAAATCATCATTAAGGCATTGTGTAAATTACGTTAGTACATTGACAGTCTCGTGTTGATGTGTGCTAACTTCAAGGTATGAATAGCACCATCAACAATAATAAAAATCCCAACATTATTATTGTATCTTCTCAAAAAAAAAAAACCATTACTATTGTATGAAACAGAGTTAAAAGAAATTAATAAAACCTTCATTATCATTAAAATTATTAAAAAAAAAGATGTGACTACCGTATCCTATATTTTAAGCCCTTCAAATGATAAGATTTTAATTAATAAAGATAAATACTATGTTACAATTAATGTAACATACACACTCAACAACAACCACACAAATTATATGGGCCCATCATTTGTGTGGTTGTTGTTGAGTGTGTATATTACATTAATTATAACACAGGGGCTTCCATTAATAAATATCTGGCACTATAAATACTGTGAGGTATGAGAATTGTAATTGAAACTCTTTTTTTCGGTATATTAAAATATTTAATGTATTTGTATTCAAGCCTCAAATTGAAGATCTTAATTAAGTTAGAACAACCATATATTAGTTGATTTACGTATTTATTGGTTAATTAAAACTCTTTTGATATTATTGTTGTGGTTTTTATGTGGTCATTGTGTCTCTACTTCACTTAATTTTTTAGGTTAAGTGGTTCACTAATATGGTAATTCAGGTCAATGCCTCATTCCCCCCCCCCCCCCCCCCTCAAATTCATCTTTTAAACTTTCTTTAGACTTCATAATTTGATGAATTTTAAACTCGTAACTTGCTCTATTTTCTCATTGGAAGACTTGTGTAATTGTTCGCCCTTTTTAGCAATTTTATGTACGGAGAGATGATGGTCTGATTTTTAAATTAATTCTAAAAAACTTCGTAAAAATAAATAAAGCGCTCATTATTTTTATTTATGTACTTTTAGGTGCTTAAAAAATAATAATAATAATAAGGGCTTATTTTTTAGTTTCTTTAACAACAACAAAACCCGGTTTGTTTACCCGAGTACAAAATTTTTTAGTTTCTTCGCCAACCGCCGACGTAGCCAAACGCAACCCAACAGCATACATACAGCTCTTCTGTCCGATAGCGATACAAAAATTTTATTTATTTGCGTTTTATTTTTATTTAATTTTAATTAATGTTTATTTCCGATTTTCTCTTTCAAATCGGCCGTTTCTTTTCTCTTCATCTCGCTCTCTCTTGACTCTCTTCTACTTCTTTCTTCGTTCACTATTTCTATTTTGGTTTTTGAGTCAATTAAATTTCACTAATAATATTAGCAAATTCTTTTTTTTAATTCCATTTTTTTATTATTTTATGCACTCGATCCTGCAAACAAAGCTTCTCCTGCTCCTTCGTTTCGATTCGTGTGTTTCGTTTTTTCGAAGGTTAGATATTTCCCAGCTTCCTGATTATTCTAATTAGGGTTTTATACTATTTTGTTTTAGTAATTAATTAACTTGAATTTGTTGCCGATTATACTCTCAACTCTGATTATATAATTAGGAGGCTTAGGTGATGATGATGATGAATCAGAATCAACAAGGCAGCACTCAGAACATAGCATCTTCAGTGGACCCCAATTCGGTCGAGGTAATTTTTTATGGATTTAAATCTAATTAAATGGGTTGTTGATATTTAGCATTGGCTGTAATGAATTGGATTTTTAGGCATCTGATATTTAGTAGGATCAAAATTTGTTTGATTGAATTATGAATTTATTAGAATTGGATTATAATGCATTTTTGTGGATGTGATGAATTGGGTTTGAGGTTTTTGTCTTTGTCTTGCAAGTTTGAAGCTCTGTTGCTGTATGTTTGGAAGGAAAAGTGGTTTAGTTTGGTGAAGTGAATTGATTTGGATTTATAGTCAGCATTTGTGGTTGGATTGAGTTAGGAAGTTTTGATTGTATGGAAAGTTTTGTTGTACCCTAGCGATCTTATATTATAGTAATGATCAAGTGATTGTAAACACATGGTTTTTATCTTAGACAAGTTTTCGTTTCAGTTGGGATCAGAGAATCTAATGTTAACATAAGGTTGACGGTTGCATATGCTGTAATCTGTGTGGATTTATGTTTAGGCAGAAGCCTTGTCGTATAGTGGTCTCAATTGATTGTTTAGAAACCATTTTCTGTTTTATGTTGGCTACTTGGATTACTAAGCTTGTTATTTTGTTGTTTCTTTTCGTTATGTGTCAGGTACTTTTAAAACTCTTATGATATCTGCTTTTGGCTGAATTTCTTCCATTTGAAATTGTATTTTGGTTGAAATTTACACTTTTATTTGTTTAACATTTTCTTTTTTGTTTTCAGAATCGATATGCTGTTGATGCAAGTCAATCGCAAGCATCTTCATATTTCCCCTCAACAACTGGCTCAGGAGCAGTTTCATGGGCTACACATGGGGTGAATAATCAATCCACAGAGAATGGAAATCTTTCAAATGCCAGTTATCATCATGAACAGCACACTGAATCACATGTGAAAAGTCTTCAAGATGGACTCAATGCGACATCCCTCACAAGTTCATCAAATTTAGGAACAACCAATGTTGCACAAGATTACAGTGGCTACACTTCATACCCCAATTCTAGTGATCCTTATGCTTATGGAAGCACAGCATACCCAGGTTACTATAGCAGCTATCAGCAGCAGCCTAACCATTCATATCCTCAGCCTGTAGGAGCATATCAAAATTCAGGTGCTCCTTGTCAGCCTATTTCTTCGTTTCAGAATTCAGGGTCTTATGTTGGGCCTGCAAGTTATTCGGCCACTTATTACAATCCTGGTGATTATCAGACTGCTGGAGGTTACCCAAGTAGTGGTTACAGTCATCAGACCACCTCATGGAATGAAGGCAACTACACAAATTATACTTCTCATCAATATTCAAGCTACACTTCAGACACGAGTGGCGCTTATAGTTCTGGCACTGCACCTGCAACTTCACTGCAGTATCAACAACAGTATAAACAATGGGCAGATTATTATAGCCAAACAGAAGTTAGTTGTGCTCCCGGGACAGAAAACTTATCGGTTGCTAGTACATCTAATCAGGTGTTACAACCTCCTGGTGTTACAGCTGGATATCCTACTGCACACAGCCAGCCTGCTCCTATTTACCACCAGTCTTGGCAGCAGGACTCCAGTTCATCTCATGTGTCTTCATTGCAGGTTTGAACTACCATTCACATGAGCTGTAGAAGTAATTTGACCTTGTGCACTGCCATAAGGAGTTTCTTTATTATGATAATTATATTTATATTTTGGGACAATGTGAACTGATGAAATAAACATAAAAATTTGGGTATATGACTACTATTGATGATAGATCATATTTTGAATCTATGGTATGATTCTATCTTTTTCTTTTTCTTTGATTTTTCTATCTTAATATGGGTACCATTAGCATTTTCATATTTCTTTGTGCTTTCCCCCTCCACCTTTCTGCCTCCTTTAATATGTGCTTTCGGATAGGGCACTTTGGTTGAAGACCTATTTCTCTTCAAAATGTTAATATCACTTCTTCATTAAACTTTCTCTTTTTGTGTTTCTCTTGCTTTTTTAATCATTTCATTTGGAGCTTATGCGTTTATATTCTCTTTATCAAAATATATATATTTATATATTTGTATATATGTTTTTTAAAGGAAATGATAGAATCATGTTAAGATTATTGAAATAAAACAATGGTGTAAGAGATTTGGATGTACAGCAGTGCGATAAAAATATCCGGCTATTGAGGCGAACTTTTGATGGCTGCAAGAATTTATAGGCTGCTTAAGCGATAAATGTGCTTTTTCGCTGAATGGCTTGCCAGTGGTGGGGTACGGAATATTTGTGGTATATGATAGAGTAGACGACAATGGTAAAACTTATGCTGTATGAAAGAGCTAATTGTATCAGTAGTAGAAATGGTCTATTATTATAATTATTTCACACAAAGTAAATGTTAAATTCTATGGTTGCTGCATATATATGCTGAATAAGTGAGGGTATGCATGATGCTGGTAGTCTCATATTCTTGTGCGTCATATGATTACAATGACTATTTTTTCCATGAGGAGAGGTCGGGATTGTGGATCTCTCTTTTAGTGTAATGTCAACCATTTGGAGATGAATGTAACCAACCCATATGAGATTTATGGCACATGTTATGTAAACCTTATTCATCACATATGTGTTCTTGAGTTTGATAAACGTTTGTTGATCAGGCTTATTTTCATTCAGTTTTGTTGAAGATTTTTTAGGAATGTCCCCCAATTAGTTAAACAATTTCGCAATTGATTTGATATATCTCTGAAATTAGAAGGCAACAATATTCAATCTCAACTAATGTATATTTGAATTATTGTCCTTGTTTAGTATTTTAATGGACAATTGGATTGGTTAGATAGACTAAATTGTCATCATAATGTGTTGTCCTTTTCAGCCGGCTGCAACAAGTAATGGTTCTCACGATAGTTATTGGAAACATGGGACTCCAAGTTTTCAAAATCGTCAAGTCAGTCCTGTACAACCACACTATTCTAAGCCTTTGGAACAGAAAACTTCTTATAATAACTTTCAGGATCAACACAAAGCTGCATGCCCTCAGGGGCCCAGTTTGCAGTATGCTATTGGTCAACAGATGGCCCCTAGTTATCAATCACCGCCTGTGCAAACTTCTCCACAGTTAGATAATCGAAGGGTAAGCAAACTGCAGATTCCAACTAATCCTAGAATTGCTTCAAATTTGGCCTTAGGTTTACCAAAAACCGATAAGGATAGCTCTACAGCCAATGCAGCAGCAAAACCGGCTTATATCGGTGTTTCACTTGCAAAATCAAACGAAAATGTTGTGTCTCATGCTGATTCTAGGGTTGAGGTAAGAATCATATTTTGGTTATTTTCTTGCTCCTCCTAACTAACAGTCACAATAAATTTTTCAATGTTGGCTTTGGAGTGTGAAATGAGCCTTGAATACATGTGCATTTTAGCTCTTGTTATGGTTAACTTTTTGGAAGCATTGAGTTCACTGTTGCTTTATTTGTCTAAATTTGTGCAACTTAATTATCAACTGCTGATGTATTTTTATTCATTTCGTTATACTTCAATTGAATCACTTGTGGCTACTTTTTTTTTCTTTAATAATCTGTAATTAGTTCTTAATTTGTAAAAAGTTGAAATTCAACGGCTGGGACTCACAGGTAGTTAAATTATTAGTTACTTCCAGAACTTGTGGAAGCCAAAAAGGGCTGTTAGCAAGTAGAAATGACATGTTGCCACAAGTTTTCTGTGAATTACTTGTATTATTATTTTGGGTTAATTTTTCCAAACACCCATTAAAATAGACGTATTTCACACACCCAGAATTACAGAGAATAGGCTATCAGTTTTAAATCCCCAATCCATTAAATTTTGCATTAGCAACTGCAGAAGAGCAAATACAACTTTGGACATATTTGAATAAATTAAATTACAAAAAAAACCTATAATGACATAAAATTTAAAAATAAAAACAAATTAAACCCTAAAACCAATCAAGCCCTAAGAGACTAAGAGGAGGTGGCAATGTGTTGATGTAAAATACATCAATTTAGTGGATTTGTGGAAAACATTAACCCTGTTATTTCTATGGCGATAAGTTTTGTATGCATGCAGTACACTGTCAAACGTATGGTTTGAGTTTTCTGGCATAAACATCAATTTGATAGTTAGAGATCAATTTTTCAGACTGATTGGGATACCGGAATGTTTATCTGATGTTTCAGTCAGAGGCCTTCTGGAAATCCAAGTGAAATCTGTTTGTATCAGGCATTTCTCATCTTTTGCTTTTCATATTACAATTATGTTGGGCAGTTTTTCATATTGTCCTTTTTGACGAAATCAATGATTTATGATTGCTGGTTCATGCAGCAATTGATGACTTTATTCTTGCTTGCAGCCTGGTACCTTTCCCAAGTCACTATGTGGTTATGTTGAAAGAGCTTTGGCTCGCTGTAAGGGTGATGCAGAAATAGCAGCTTCCCAAGCTGTGATGGGGGAGGTGAGTCTTCTTCTAATTTAAACTTAACTCCATTTTTGGTGACCCTGAAGAACCAGAAACATGCTAACTCAGAAAGCATTTTTAGGAAGCAGTTGGTCAGTTATAAGCACAATGGTGTGAACTCCATCGCCCCCGCCCCAATAATTCTTTTGGCCCGATTTTAATTTTGTTGTCGATCATTTTGGGTTGAAGGATAACTGCAGATATTACAAGTAGAAAGATATTGACTTTCAAAAAGAAAAACTTCTTAGGAAGATAGTGACAGTCAAAAAGAAAATAATGAGAATAATGTGTCAGAGTTTTGAGAAGCATTATTAATTGAAAAAAGAGTTTAGAAATGACAAATTCTGTAATCTACAACCAGTAACCTGTAGTTATGATGAGAAACTGTAGTGTGCATCGATGATGCTTTATTTTAAGACATATAATGATTAATTAAAGGCAGATGCTATAAAAGAATGTTTACACTCATAGGAAATTCTAAAATACCTCAAATTTTTGTCATCCATTCTTCATCATTATGTTGTACAGACATGGAATCTTGTAACAGCTGTGGTAAGTGAAGCATTTTGTTTTTGAGTTGGCTTCCTTCTTGTTTTGATGGGCTTGTCATAACTTTTTATTCATGGATGCTTACATATCTATTTGTGTTTGTTGTAATTCACTGTCATTAACTGATATCTAAATTTAATAACATTATCCAGATTTTCCCTTTTCTTGTTTCAGATTATTAAAAAAGCAAATTCTGATGGAACACTGTTCTCACGAGACTGGGATGTGGAGCCTCTTTTTCCTAAGCCTACTACAGAAGCTGTCACTAAGGAGTATGTGCTTTCTTATCTGCCCTCTCCCATCCCCAAGTTAAAAATTGCTTCTTTTAGCTTGAACATTGAGATTAACATCTTGCTTTCTCTTGACCTCTTTTAGCTGCTGCATTATAAAAGTGTGCTGCTATTAAACTTAGTGATCTGTTTTTTATTTGGATATATTATTTGCCCTGCTGCAGTTTACCAACTTCAACTCCTCTTTCTGCATTATCAAAGAATAAGAGAAGTCCAAGTAGACGAACCAAAAGCAGATGGGAGCCTTTACCAGAGGAGAAACCGATTGACAAATTAGCTTCTTCCACTAATGAAATTGTAAAATTTAGTGGCTGGATCCATGTCAATGAAAAGGATAGAAAGGTATCACTTGATTCACCTCTGATTTTTTGGTGTGGAGTGTGGACTTCGTATGACAATAGTGTGAGAACTCCTTTGTTGTTATTCAGCGCAAAGAAGGAAAAAAAAGAAAAGAGGATGTCAATATCTCTTGTGTACTTGCATATATTTGTGTTTGACTCTAATTTGTTTCATTTTAATTGAATTTACTCCAGCATATAAGTGGCAGCGTGAGCAAGGAGGATAGGTTAAATAATATTAAGTTTCACCTATCAGAGCAGAAATCTGCGAGTAAAAGTTTCCAGAGGCCAGTTAAGAGGCAGCGTCTTTCTGCTGATGGTTTTAAAACTGAAGACAATGGTGATGCATCAAGTGATAGTGATAAGGAGCAGAGTTTAACTTCGTATTATTCTGGTGCAATAGCATTGGCTAATTCACCAGAGGAAAGAATGAGACGTGAAAATCGCTCTAAGCGTTTCGACAGAGGACAAGGGAATCGATCAGAAACTAACCGCTTCAAAGCAAAAAATGCTGGTACTGGAAACTTGTATGTGAGGAGGGCAAGTGCCTTGTTAATTAGTAAAAGCTTTGATGATGGTGGCAGCAGGGCTGTAGAAGACATTGACTGGGATGCACTGACTGTTAAAGGGACCTGCCAGGAAATTGAGAAACGTTATCTGCGCCTTACTTCTGCACCTGATCCTTCCACTGTAATAACATTATCTTCTTTTTATTGTTGGTTTTCTAGGCATTCTGAATTGAACCAAAGTTTATTATCGATGAATCACTGATAATATTGGTGTCATGTGTTTTTCCCCTCAGGTGAGACCAGAAGAAGTCCTAGAAAAAGCTCTGCAAATGGTTCAGAACTCTCAGAAGAACTATCTTTATAAATGTGATCAGTTGAAATCTATTCGTCAAGATTTGACTGTGCAACGAATACGAAATCAGCTAACGGCTAAGGTACATATGAATACCTGCATGTATTCTTCTCCTCCCCGCTGGTATTCTTACTACTATGATAATTTTATTTTCAATATTTATACTGTGTCTATATGATTCCCTTTCAGGTTTATGAAACTCATGCTCGATTGGCAATAGAAAATGGGGACTTACCTGAATACAATCAGGTTGTTGCCGTACTGTTGCTCTAAATTTTCTTCTTCGTGTGCCTTTTTTCTGTTTTGCAGCTACAAAATATAATTATATAATAATAATAATCTCAACTTTACACAGGAAGATGTGCTACAACATATCTGGAATTTTCTATTTTTCTGCCGAAATTATTAGACTAGTTATTAGCTGTTATTCTTCACAGAGTAGAATCTCAATTCATGTATTTGGATGGTGGTTTAGAAGTGTCCCCTTCCTAGAAATATATTTAAAAAAGAAAAAAAGAAAAAAAAGAAGATCATTGATTTGTTTTGCAGGAACATTTTCCAGTTGTGAAAATGTGGAACTTTTAATGAAAAGTTTTCATATTTACATAGGATCATCGTTGTCTTGACTTTGGTTTGTTTTGATTCAGTGCCAATCACAGTTAAAAATCCTTTATGCTGAAGGAATTGAGGGATGCTGTATGGAGTTTTCTGCTTACCACTTACTCTGTGTTATCCTGCACTCCAACAATAAGAGAGAGCTCTTATCATTAATGTCAAGGTTAGCATCATATTTACTTATGTCACAAGAAGACTGCTTCTATTGATGGATTGATGTTATTATGTTTGCTATCTTGCCTGATTCCATATATGTATTATGTGGTTTTGCAATCAATAATTGTTTGTTAATTCCATCTTTAGAATGGAATGGCTTTTTTTTTTTTTCATCTTTTTTAATAATTATCTGAGACTTGGATCCATCTCTCTGCACAAGTCTCTTTATGTTCAACTTGTATCCACTGTTCATGTGCATTTTGTTATGAGGTCAAAGTCAAAGTAACTCTGTAACTTTTTTGAATAGTTTGTTGATTGTTAAATGTAATTGTTCTTTTATTCTGGCATGCATGAATCAACTGCTTGTCACGTGCGGAGTTAAAAATAATAAAAGATTGTGTTGAGTTCCATGCTAATATGAAATCTCAATTTGTTAAATTGCCAGATTATCTGATAAGGCAAAGCAAGATAAAGCTGTTAAACATGCTCTAGCAGTTCGTGCTGCTGTCTCTTCAGGAAATTACATTATGTTCTTCAGACTATACAAGACGGCTCCTAACTTGAACACCTGCCTTATGGGTGTGTATATATCACTGAGATATATTCAGCTTTGTGTGTGTATCTTGTGGTCAATTATATGAGAAGGCTAAAGTGTTTATCATTTACTTAATTTTTGTCCTCCTTGCAGATCTGTATGTAGAAAAGATGCGATTTAAGGCTGTGAGTTGCATGTCCCGGTCATATCGCCCTACAGTACCCGTTTCATATGTTGCTCAAGTTCTAGGCTTCACAGGTGTGTCACCAACAAATGAAGAATGTGAAGAGAGGGACTCAGACGGACTAGAGGAGTGTGTGGAATGGTTAAAGGCACATGGCGCATCCCTCGTCACTGATGCTAATGGAGAGGTGCAACTTGATGCAAAGGTACACTTAATCCAGCCTTACTATAGCTAGATGAAAAAAATTTCAAGCCCACCAAAATATGTTGGCATAAACTTATAATAAGTTGGCAGTCTCTGTTGATTATCCCAAAATAGAAGTTATATGTTGCTTTTGGGTATGCATGGCCTTCTTTCTCTTGCTTTTGCTGTTTTTCTGGCTGTGAATTAAAGATGTGTTTATCTTTACATGTAGGCATCATCATCTACTCTGTTTATGCCAGAGCCAGAAGATGCCGTGTCCCATGGTGATGCAAATCTTGCAGTTAATGACTTTTTGGCGCGGGCATCCTCTCAGCTGAGTTGATTGTAGTTAAGTCTTTGTGACAGCGCTGGTAAGAAAAGAACGAACATTAATGCTGCCCACAATATTCTGATCTAGCCGAAAGGTCAGGGAATGTTGTCCCAACTGGCTGGAACCTGCGGGGTGGATTTGTTTGTAACTTTTAGGGAAGGTATAGATCACAGAGCTGTATATTGAAAAATACTAAAAACTAGAATCCAGAATCCCCTTCTATGAATGGCAGGGAAGGGGCCTGATCCAGCATTTGTAGCAATTGAGTAGATTCCATTTTTTGGACGTGGAATTCTTTTCTTTTTGACGTAACACTGTCACACTAATGTACTCAAGCAAGATGAAAATAAGCTAGGTTGATCTGTATGTTTTAGAGATATGATTAATTGCTAAGAAATTTTTAAGGTCCAATTTGAAGTCGGTTCGTTTCTTCATTTGCCGTTTCTCATCTGTACATACTAGTGCCGTGTAACCTCTTCGACTTTTTTCATATGCAGTGAAATTTTGATTGATAAATTAACAGGATCGAGATTATGGAAAATTCAAATTTATTATTCTGATTAATATTAAGATATTAATAAATTAATAATTATCATTTTATCAATAAATTAGTAATTTATTAATTTATAAAGATAGTATAAGTTTATAATAGAAATTTTTATGAAATATAAATATCATATATAGTTAGAGAATTTAGTGGTTCTTTCAAATTGTATGATATAATTTAGATTTGATCTTAATCAGTCACTTTGGTTGAATTGTATGGCGAGATTGTGGTTATATTATAGCTTATCAAATATGAATTTTCTATAGATAATATATTAAGTTCCTCTCTCTCTTATTTTTCATGATATAAAATATAACAATGATTTCTTATTTAAAAGGTGTGAAGAAAACAACTATGACCAATAAAATGAGTAAATTATAATACTAATATTAAAAAAAAAACAGATTTATCATACATATTTAGCTTCAAATTAATTAATTTATGCATTAATTAGGTTTTAAAAAAATAAGATTTCTAAAATAATTTATACGTAATAAACTTATCAAATTATTGATATTAATTTAACGAGTTCGTTCTATAATTACAATATTTATAGACAAAATTAGGGCCATTAATTTTGGACTTTGTTTAACATTAAAAAAAATATATATCTACGGTCATGGAGTCTTTCTTCAAAGGTTCTCTCTCTCTGCAAGAGAACTCAGAATGAAAGGTTAGTAGCCCTCAGGGCAATGAAATCGCTCTAAATTGGGCGCTTTATAATATGAGTTATTTATGAGAGTTGTTGAGTCATTATCAGCAGGAGGAGTAGTAGGTGATTAAGGAATTAACAGAGCAGTAGTTAAAATCAGGGCCTCATGGAAACAGAGGAACTGATTCGTAAGTGTAAAGCAATCACACTCGAAGAAGACAGGACGAGTAGAGTTGCCATTGGCGAAATGATGAAAGGCAAAGGGAAAAAGCTAGTGGCCGGATGTTTGCTGGGGAAAGTTTTGCATCCAAGAGGAGTCAACAGAGAGGGGATTAAGTCTGCGCTGCGGCAAGTTTGGAGAACAGCTGAGGGATTCAGAGTTGAAAGCCTAGGAAGCAAAACATTGAATGTTCAAATTTTTCCTCCGAAGCAGATAAGAGAGGAGTTCTTTCTGGAGGTCCTTGGCATTTTGAACGCGCATTGATAGTTCTAAAAGAACCGAGTGGCATAGGAGAAACAACAAAGCAAGTATTTACGCACTCAGCCTTTTGGGTGCAATTACATAATATTCCGGTCGGATGAATGGAGCAAGAAACAGTAAGAATGCTGGGGGAAACCATTGGTACTGTGGAAGAAATTGATGCAGATGAAGAAGGGGAGCGCGTTGGTCAATACGCTACGCCAGAGTACGAACCTCAATCGATATCACACAACCACTGAAAAAGATAATCTATGTGGAGCAGGAAGGGGAAGGGGACATCCCGATCCCAGTGGTATATGAGAGGCTATCAGATTTCTGCTTCTGCTGTGGCCGGATAGGGCACCCATATAAGGAGTGTGATAAGTATGAAGGGCAGCCAAAGGATACAGTCGCCTATGGAGTGTGGATGCAGGCAGTCCATTTGTATGGGAGACCCAAAGCCAACAGAAGTTATGAAAAAGGGCAAAAGGCTACCAGTACATCAGCCAACCACTCAACAAAGACGGGGTACAAAGACCAAAGGAGTAATTCACCGGCTAAACGTCAACAGATCTCCCCATGGAACTGGGCCGACGTAACCGGAACAGATCTAAGCACGAACCAAGACGATGAACACGTGGCAGTTAATCAGGGCGGCATTGAGAAGCAGGTAGGTGAAGATCAATTAATGCCTGGTTCGCTAGAATCAAGATACCCATGACAGCTGCCGAATGAGAAACAATTCAGAATGCAGAATGGAGAAGCGGGAAGAGCGGTTGAAAAAAAAAGAGAGAGTGAAAACTTAACCAGGTAATGAAATTTGGCCATTGTGGGTTTGGAGCAAAAGCGGGAGGCCCAAGGGAATGGAGAAGAGGAGGAAGGTGTGGATAATGGGCCAGAGGTAGTTTGCTTAAAGCCCAAAGGAAAGAATTGGAAGCGCCAAGCCCGTATTAAAAGTGCAAAAATTTGCACGAAACTGGAAATATATCTTTGTAAAAGGCCGACTCATGACAATAATGGGTTAAGCCCAAATAAATTTACAAAAAAAATACATCTTTTGACTTTGGTTATTGCGTTATGTATAAGTAGAGATTTTAATCCCCAATAAGTCAATGAGTGATACATCTAAGTAATTCCCACCTCATTATCACTTGCCAAAACATTTTTTTTTTTCATTTAAAAAATTCACCCAATATAACATTAACGAAAAAGAACAAACAATAGCCCAAAAAAAAAAAAATCGATTTTAAATGATTACATTTTTTTTCCACTCAAATTTATTTCTTTTCAACAGCCGATTCCGGCCACACACTTACCCTCTCTTTCTCATACTTAACAAACAAAGCACTCACCGCCGCCACAAAATAAACCTGAATCAACACAACAGCCGGCGTGTGATAATTTATCACCCCTTTTCCTGTCGCCAGCTCCACCGCCACCAGCGCCGTCAACCCCAAAATCGCAATCCGCCCATTGATCCTCTCGCTATACGGGCTGAACCCAAAATCCACTTTCAACCCGCCCGACATCGGCTCCTTTAGTGGTACCGGCGGTAGGTACATCGATGATCCCGATTTCGCCGTCGACCCTTTTGTGGATTTTCGGGCTTCGGCTTTCTTACCGGTTCCGCTCCGGTATCGGATTCGAAGTTTGGATAGGCGGTTCTCGAACTTGTCGTCCGGGTCGGGTTGGCTTGTTTCCGGTTCTGCTGGGGTTTCAGAATCGGTGGCGCGTGTGGTGAATGTGGAGGTGTAGGTGTACGTGGAGGGTTTATGCCCGTGGGGGTCTAAGAGTGGGGGGGCGCGTGATGAGGGGAATGGGTTTGTGGAGAATTGGAGAGAAGAAGAAGCTGATATGGAAGCCATTTTTGTGTCTGTTCTGTTTTTTCAATTAGATAAGGTTCTTTTTTTTCCTTTTGAAAGAAAATATTTCTATTTCAAAAATATGCATAATTTATAGTCCTTAAATAATTTTATAATGGGGCTGTGATCTGTCTACGTGGCAGTAATCAGTGGCGGGTGGGGATTGGGCTCGATTTGATGACGATTCTTTCTAGCAAATGTTGATTTGAGTAGGTGCATTGAACACGACCCAATTCACCCAATTATCAAAATTAGCTGTAATTTGGTCTATTAACGACATTTAGGTAGAGTTTATTTTTTGAAATGGAGCGACAATTTTAAGGAGTGGGAATCGTAAATGAGAGTAAAAATAGAATTGTAGAATTAATAGAGTATCTACTTTGATTGTAATAAAAGCGTGGATTGTTGATTAGAATATAAAAAATTTATTTATTTTATCTTAAATTGGGAGTGAATTGTCATAAATTATAATTCTACCTTATGTAAAGAGTATGTAGCTTTTAATTAGAAAATGAATAAGAAAATAAATTTGTATAATAACTTATTTATTTATTATTAATTTTAATTGTATAAAATAATAATACTTTCAATGAGGTAAAATAAATTTATTCATCAATTTTATTCTAATTATTTAAAACTAAAAGTTCTTGATTATTCATATGTAACTTTTTAGATTAGTAAAAGGGTATTTTTGAAAATCAAAAGAGTGAGAGGTGGAATTCTCACCTCCATGGGTGAGATCCATATAGTGGGATTCTCACTCCCGCTCTTAAATTAGCACATAAACTCTCGAATGAGAGGACTTCACATTCCTCTCTCACACTTCAATAAGTAACACACCCTTAGCCTTAAGTAATTGGAGTTAAATAAAAAAAATGTAGGAAACAAATTAAAAAGAAAATGTTTATTCTAAAAAGAGTACAAAATCTATAATAGATTAAAAAAAGAAAATTATCATTGCACCACTTTTGTTTTGTTTTTTGTTCATTCAACTACCACAAAAATTATAACATATTCTTTACACCATATTTCTTTTTAAATTTATATCATTTAGCCACTTTTGCACTAACACCATTAAAAAATTTAAATGAAATGATAATTTTACCCTTAAATAAATTAAAAAAGCATTTTATTTTATAAAAACTTTGAGAAATAAAAAATTATAATTATAAAAATAATTACCAATTTTTGGGATTTATTTCTTTAAAAAATAGATGCAGTTATTTTAATAAAATTTTGAAAAATTATAATTTTTTAATAAAAATAACTATTAAAATTTTACAAAATCTAAATTTAATAAAAATTAGCTGAGCACTTCTATTTGAAACTTTTTTTATTAAATTTAAGGGTATTTTTATAATTATAATTTTTTTTATTTTTCAAAGCTCTTATATGATAAAATGATCTTTTAATTTATTTCGGTCAAAATTTTCATTTCATTTTAATTATTTAACGGTGTTGGTGCAAAAGTGGCTAATTGATACAAATAAAAAAATTTGGTGCAAAAAATATGTTAGAATTTTACGGTGGTTAGATGAACATAAAACAAAATAGAGGTGGTGCAGTGATAATTTTTTATTAAAAAAATTTCTTATAATGAATTTTTTATATATAATAAAAAAACCTTTTGACCTATACTGATCCTATGCTATGTTCTTGTACTAATTATAGTACATCTATATCACTACTGATATAATATTTATGAACGGATCAAGAATAAAATGTAAGGAAAACAAGATATTATGAGCAGAACATAATTAACATGAATTCAAGATAGTTATTAGTAATTTAATTTATTCGATATTTTTTATAAATGGTTATAGATCCATTACATTCACTAGTATTTATTCTTACTTAAAAAAATATAGTAAACATACGAATTACTTTTCATTTCTTCCAAAAGAAATGATAAAAATATACCTATTATATTTTTGAGGACAATATTGAGATATTTGGATTGAAGAGTTTATTATATGAGGTCGGGAAAATTGATGAACTAATTACAACCTTTTCTTTGTATTGCAAAATAGAAATTTAATGTGCAAGATATTCATTGTTAGAGTAAAACCCAAGTATTCTTTCATTATTTTTTTTCCCTAAATCGAAGCCAAAGTCACTCTTGAACTTTTTAACCTTATTTTTACAAAGGGAAATTTGTGAAGACCTTATACAGCAATTCTAGTCTGAAAACTTCAATGGTATTCTCTTTGAAGAACAAGAAACAAACACACAAAATTTCCGGCATATATATGGAAGAAAATATTTTCTTACTAATGCACATAAGAGACTCAAATTGAATTATATAAACATAACCCGATTGTATGCTGAGTAGCCTCTTTCTTTCTTTTTCTTTTTTCTTTTTAAGCCAAACTAATAAAACATATTTATTTAGAATTGAACTCTGTAATTTTTGGCTTCCACTGTAAAAGGCCAAAGTCTCGAACGAGCAGGAGTATCTGTAGAGGTAATAGTGTTATTCTTATTAATTAATTGAATCATATAATTTTTTTTTAATAATAAACTAGAACACATTACTACCCTTTTAGCATACGAGTCTACATCAACTGAAAATACTAGTTAACCATTTTTTTTTTTTGTGTGAACGTGTTTGGTGTTTTTATTCAAAATGAGGACCTCTCTTGCTTCTAAACTTGCAGTCATTTCCGGATATGGTGCTTCACTCTAACTCTCCAAGGCCTCAAGTTCTGGCAAAAGATTTCAGAAATGCAGTATTCTTCTATATCTAATCTTTACTCTTCTTGTTGCTACACCCGATGGCCTTAAGATATGGCAACTTTGTCAAAATCTGGTATTTCGTGCACATTTTCAAGAGGCTTTTAGCGAGCAAGAATGGAAAATCTTGTAACTTGACCAATTTGCAATTATGGGTGCTACAATCCGAAGCCTTAAGATATTGCTCAAAAGTCTTTGAAATTTTAGCTAATATTAACGGCTGCAGCTCGCAAGTAAATGGACACGACGAGCACATGCATGCCAAAGAAGAGGAAGACACGGCAATTGATTTGAACTTTGATTTTCGGGCCTATGCCTGGCTATAAGCTTTTATTTTCTACATGAAACCAAATTTTGTACATGTCTTTTCATACAACAAAATAGTCTTACCAAAAACAATATTATTAACGTATACAAGTTAAGTTCCGTCGAGTAACATGCTTGAGACTCTTTTATATACAATATTTCATTTTCATCTTTTTTTTCCCTTTGAAAACCAAGATTTGAGAGTAACAATAGCAAATAGAAAAGATACTCAAAATAAGTATTGATTTGTTGAACATATGCGGTGAAATTTAAATCCTAATGTTTCTTAAAATTGGCTTAATGACAAACTTAAATAAAAAATTAATAATTTAAAACTAATGAAAACATGCACTTTAAGAAATCAAATGACTTTTGTTACTTAAAATAATATTTGGTTGTTTAAACTAAAAAAAAATTATTTTGTATAAAAAAATTATGCATCTTAAAGATCATATATATAGAGTCATTATCTAAATAAAGGATCTCTTAATTTATTAAGTTAAGAAATATTAAACTAAAAAGATAATCAAAACACACATTTGAATGCAATGCATTTGTTATGTAGTGTATTGGAGTGTGTGTCTTTCTTATTTTTCACTTATTCTTAACTTAATTCCTTCATTCAAACACACGCACACATGCATGTATGTATGTATAGTTATTCTCCAATGAAAGCATTCTTAATTTATTAAAATAAAAATATTATTAAAATACAAAAGATATACAAATTTTAATATATTAAAAATTATATTTTTATCTGTTTAATGAGATTCTCATTTTAATAAAATGAGGATAGCTCACTATACATATATGGGATGTTATGCGGATTAAAGCAATGATTTTAGCTTGTCAGAGCTGAATCTCATGAAAACTTACCAACTACATGTGATGATAATTAATAATGATCGAGAGTTGCTGCTTTTGGTTCAACCACACGAGTTAATGAAAACTCAAAAGCCAAAAAAAGTACACGTAACTATGAAAACACATGCAATGCTTGTGTTTCATAATATAATATGGCCATTTTGAGTGATCAACTGAGCCAAGAAATCTGCTACCAAACTTTGTGAATGAATGAGTTACAACGGCATAATCGTGTACAATTTTATAACTTAAAAGAGTTTCCCATATAGACTCTTCAGGTATTTAACAATAACAATAAATTAATTGATTGTGTCAAAATTATTTCACCATCTAAAAAAATCATTATCTTCATTCTTCAGCTTATTAAGAATTATATATATATATATATATATATATATATATATAACATTGATTCAAACGCAATATTTTTTTGTCTTTTAATATATTGGAGTTTGTTTTTTTAGTGTATTAGAATTTATGTTTTTTTTTCTTGTCTTTTAGCTTTGTCCTCGTAAATTTTTCATACCTAAACATGACTATATATGTGTGTGTATAAAATTCTTTGTTCTAATCCCTATATGGTTTTTAATATACAGTATAATTTTATAATATATTCAATATTCAAGAAATTAGGTGATTCTCTTTATGTAATCATTTTGTTAACTAAATTTATTACTTCAATAATATATATTTTTATTTATTAGTAGCATCCTCACTTTATTAAAATGAACATTAACCTTATCAAAGAGTTATACATATCTTAACACATGCAACTGGTTGCAAATGCAAACAACAAACAATTAATGAAACATTATATATTCAAACAACATTTGACATTACAAAATAAACAATAAGAAATAAGATAAGTCAAAGTTAGGCTAACTCTATACGTATTAATTTTTACATAATGACTCACTCATAAGAAGCAAAACAAGTAGGTGTTAGTTAGGTAAAGCTTTTCCTCAAATATATATACCATCTGCATATTAAGTTTCTCGATTTTCAAAACTATTCATGGATCAACAATAAGTTTCATTCAATTCATACAAATTCTTCAAAAAAATAAAAATTAACATTGAATGAATGAGTAAGTATTTAATCATGAACAGAATATATCTTATCAACATACAGAAAGATTATCACAGTAATTAAAAATATAACAGTTTTACAGCGGAATTAGTCCATTACTAAAAATTATTAAAAAACAAAAATTGCACACAAGAGAAAATTTTACATGAAGGCCGCTTAAGATTTTTCAGTGTAATTAATTACCTTCTCTTATTTTTGCTGCCAAGCAACAAAGAGAAGTAAAAGAGAAACCTGAAGAAGAATCCCCAGGCCACCGTGATCCACAAGCAACTCCACTTGCTCAATTGATTAACGGCTTCCTTGTCCAATATATCTACGCCGGTGGTCAAGCACGTGGAAGTCGTAATCCTCGTGTTCAAGGTCCTGCTCAATGTCTCTAACAACCTCACTTTCATGGCAGTCGGGACAGCTGCGAGCGGCGTGTTGTCGAAAATCTGAACACCACGGACGAAGCACTTTGCGGGGTTACCAAACTCACTCTGCAACACGGCTTCATAAGGGTACTTAACCAGTGACAAGTAGTGGAACCAAATCCAATAGGGAGGGATTCGGTCCCGGGTGATGAAGAAGCCACTGAACAGCAAGAAGTAGGCTAAAATGGCCACAACGATAGTGTAGCCCAGCATAACGTGAGGAACGACGCCTGATAGGAACGTAACGAAAGAGTTGCCAGCCCAAAACGAAGCGAACATCATCAAGAAGTAGAAAAAGAAGCCACCGTCGAGACCCACAGCCCAGAAAGTTATGGCCGAGAATGCAAACGAGAGGAAGACAAGAGCCGGAAGTGATGTCAACGTGTGAGATAGGACATAAGAGGACCTCCGGTAGGCGTTGTGAGCTGTCTCTCTCATGAAAATGTAACGCTCTTGGAGGAAAACCGGGAGGGCGTCGGCACACGTGTAGAAAGTTGTTGACATGGCGAATGCGAAGAACCCTAGTCGTTCTTGAACCCCTTTAGGGGAGTTGTCGAGCTGCCAAAAGATGGTGGCTAGGATGAACCCGGTGACCATGACTGCTCCGGCTCGGATGCCGAACAGCTCCGGCATCCGACGCGAATTTGTGACGGATCTTTGAGACAACACAACCATCTCTTTCCATGCGGGATTGGCAAAATTTGGCACCATTGACGTGGGGCTGCTGGCGTCATTGTTTGTTGCGCCGGACAC
This sequence comes from Citrus glauca, assembly GCA_029633175.1. Lineage (NCBI taxonomy): Eukaryota > Viridiplantae > Streptophyta > Magnoliopsida > Sapindales > Rutaceae > Citrus > Citrus glauca. The sequence continues at coordinate 4,008,045 of JAQOOD010000004.1, read as the reverse complement.
TAACTTGCCTCTTGATATACTGGCACTTATGGCTTCTTTTAGCGACAGGCCTTGTGAGTCCGAGTGCCCGTTCGTGTTTCTTGATTGCTTCATATTCTGCCACGTTTTGTTGAACTCGACCAGGCTCTTGGTCCCACCGGGCGACCCCTCGAGTTCTCGTATCAAGTCGAGTGCAAACTCGGTCCGGTTCTCGTTCTCGGGTATAGGGTGGCCGAACTCGTCGAAGAAGTGGGGCAAGTTCATCGGGGAGCCGCTGTAGACGGTCTGCCCACGGGATAAGAATATCATCCGGTCTAACAACCCGAGAATACGGTAACTCGGCTGGTGGATCGACATAATTACGATACTGCCACTCTGAGCGATTCTCTGCAGCACCTTCACGACCATGTAAGCACTCGTGGAGTCCAACCCCGAGGTTGGCTCGTCGAGGAACAACAAGATTGGGTCGTGAATTATGTCGATTCCAATCGAGACACGACGTCGTTCGCCGCCCGACACTCCCCTGTGTCCTTCGTCTCCTATAACGGTCTTTGCCGCGTTCCTTAAGCCGAGCTGATCGATCAGGGCTTGGACGCGAATCTTCTTCTTCGACTTCGATAGCGTACGTGGCAGCCGAAACTCGGCAGCGAACATCAGCGTCTCCTCGACGGTGAGCATCGAGAACAGAAGGTCGTCTTGCATGACGTAAGCTGATATCACCTTCAGCATCCTCGACTCCAAAACTTCGCCGTTTAGCTTGATGGTACCTTTCAAGCTCTCTTTCGCGATACGATTCGCCAGCGCGTCGATTAGAGTCGACTTCCCGGAGCCGCTAGCCCCAAGCACGGCCATGATTTCTCCGTCGCGCGCCTCGCCGGAGATGTCGTTCAACAGAGTCTTTGTTTTGGAGAACAAGTTCTCGCCTGGAACGGGATCCGTCGCTGTGACGGGGCCTAGGGGATGAGGTTGACGGCGGAACACTGCTGGGAGAGCGATGAACTTGCGGCGAGCTTTGACGCTGTAAGTCAGGTTGTTGAAGGACAAAACGAAAGGCAGCGATCTTGTCTCGACGCTGCTTGTGTCGCTGACGTCGAGAATCTGATGGACCGGAGTCTCGTCGCCGGTTTGCTCCTTCCGTACATCCCCGACTCGCTTGAGCAACTGGCCGAGCGTGGGCGACACGCCGGATGCGGCGCGCGTGATGTGGGTCAGCTCCATTGAGTTTGTACTGAAGAACGGCAAAGTGTCTCTTGCGGGCGATGTATTATTCTCCGCAACAACGCGATTAGACATTTTGTGATTTGTGAATTTACAAACTTTTTCAAGTATTTATAGGAGATAATGATTAACGGCGGTGATTGACGTTAATGCCGTGATTGCATGTGTTACCCTGGTTTATAGGGGAGGCTGTTTTTGTTTGTGAGGGGTCAACGGCATTTCTCACGAGACGGGTAGTGGTGGATGATACGGTGGCGTTTCGTAGAGGAAATTGAAGAGAAAGGGCTGTGTATTTTTGTTTTGTTGGGGTTTGTGGGACTTTGTGTATGTATATATAGAAATGAATGTATAAATGTGAAAAGCTGAGTTAGTTTTAGCCTTTAGGGTTTAAGGGGTATTATATTTTAATTGAAAATTATTTTTAATTAATTATTAGAAATTAATTTTACTGTTGTTTGGATAGAAAGGTGAGAGAATGGTCACCTAAATCTCCTAATTTTGTATCATGCCTATACGTCTTTTGTTTCTTGGAGAAGAGAAGAGTAAAGGTTGGGCACGTGGGTAGACGCGATTGATCTGTTCTTAACACGTGGCGAAATGGGGCTGTTTGAACTTTTGATTTCATGAAATTAGGTTGGACGTTGATCTACTGTGTGGGCTGTGGCGTAGCTTGCTTGGTTTTAGCGTAGTTCACTAAAAATTGCCGTCTCTATTTCAGTTTCATGGCATAAATTATTATAATTATCTGCGATAATAACACATATATCCGGCGGCAACTCGAGATAAAATCTTAATAAGAAATATATATATTTTATACTATGAAATTTAACAAGGATTGCGATTACTATAAGTTTATATAAAATACTAACATATATACATATATAAAGTCTACTGTTATGGCCGTAATCCAGCTATAATTCGAGGAGTAATAATAGATTTTTTAAAGAGGAACTTGAACCCATACTTTTACTAAATCATTCGACCAAAGACTCGAGTGGCACTTTAGTTATTATAATTAAATTATTATAAGTGGTTTTATTTGTGCAAATTATCACATTCACTTAAAAATCTTTTTTCTCCTCAATCTAGATTTAGATTGATAACATTATTATGTACAAATATATGTTTAAAATATCAAATTCGTTAATATCATGCTTTGAAAACACAAACTAATTGGAACAGAAACTTCTATTAGAATAAAAATAGGAGTAGAAGTAGCTTAGTCCATAAGAAAGTTTCTTGGGCAGTTGCATTTATTGGAGCTTGAAGGATTTTCCTAAATAATTAATTAATAATACAATAAAATCAATAGGCTATTTATGGAGTGATTAAATTTAAATTCTTAATGTGGACTTTCAAGGGCCTACATTGTCATGCAGGTTACGGTTGGGAACTTAGCTGTTTTAATAAAAATTATTTGAATAATGGTGATAAATTAAATTCAATGTGGTGCCGGTCGTTCAATTGTTCTTGCGAGTAATCTCTTTTTTCTGTTTTAGGGTTTTCTTTGGGTCATCAAGTTTGGAATTGCTCATATTCTACGGTGAATTTCTTATATATGCAACTTAGCTTGAGCCTTCAGTATATAAACTTGCAAATAATTAGGATTATACAAGTAATGACAAGTCAAAGTTTGTAATTAATTGACAAAAAATGGTTGCAAATTTTTCCCTCCACGAAATTTGAAAAGCTCTTAAATAGCTACCAAAAACACCATAATAAAAGTCCATAAGTTTATCAATTTACGGTATATACATGTAATGCAAGACAGCAGCGTTTCTGTAAAATTAATCAAACAAAGGGTTGCTTACCCATAAAAGCATGATTTAGGAAAAAAAATCAATTTTAATTACTTTGACACCATCAAGTCTTTTAGTTAAGGAAGTTATAGATTTCTTGTTTGGTAAATTAACCACTAATGCTTTAATCTTTTCCAAACAAAGGATTGATAGTTTTATTACGCCACCATTTTTGTTCTTTTGTTCTATAAAATTCATGAAGCTAAGAAAACCAGTTTCCCTTGTTGTAATTAAACAAAATTTATCCCATTTAGTTCCATCAAAACTTTATACAAACTTAAAAGTGACAATGTGGTGCTAAAGTTTGAAAGAGCAATATAATGAGAAATATGGTAAAGTTAGAGCCAAATTAATAATTTATCAAAACTATTTCGCTGCCAAGTTGATTTATTCAAAGACTCAAAAGGATGTGAATTTATCAGCCTCACCATAAATAATAAAATCGACGATTCTTGTTTCTTAATGTCTTTATACTTGTTTTCCGGTAATTTGGATAGGTAAAATTAAGATATCAAGAGTTATATATACATTAATGGTGCGTTTACTTCTCGAATTGGGGAATCGTAATTCAGAATCGGAATAATTGATGGTGTTTACTTCGCAAAATAGAGTCGAGAATCAGAATCGGAATCGTAAGGCCCACCACAATTTGAGAATGAGGAATGAGAGATTCATTCCCAATGTGAGGTGGGAATGAGTCTCTCATTCCCGAGAATGACAATTTTGCCCTCACTCAAAATTGAAAATGCCCACATTTTTTCTCATTTATAATTAATTAATTAATTAATATATTATTAACAATAATGTATTAATAATTATAGTTTTTGAATAAATAATCACAATCATTAATATATTTTTATAATAATTATTATAATTAATTAGTATATCATTATAATTAATTAATTAAAATTTTACAATTAATTAATATATTATTCACAATAATTATTAATAATAATAGTTTTTGAATAATTAATCACAATAATTAATATATTTTTATAATAATAATTAATATAATTTATTAGTTAATTAAAATTTTGCAATTAATTAATATATTATTCACAATAATTAATAGTAATAATAATTTTTGAATAAATAATGACTATAATTAAAATATAAAATAATAATTATGATAATAATTCATTAAGTACTTTTTGGTAATTTGTTACATTCTAACTCATTTCGATTCCAATTCCAATTCCAAGATAAAATAAACATATCAATGAGATTCTAGCCCATTTCGATTCCGATTACTATAGGTCAAGTAAACAATTTATTTTAATTCTCATTTCCCTTTCCCATTCCGATTCGTGACAAGTAAATGCAGCATAAGGGTGCCTTTGACACATTATATTATAATTGCATTATAAATATTATATTACGCTATATTTAACTATGTTGTAATGAAATACTATACTAGTTGCCCGAATATGAACACTCACATGCTTCTTTGGAGAAGTCAAGGCTAGGTAGCTGAAAATATTAAATGTCGTTTCCCTTGGTGTGAAAGCACTCATTTATTCACTGAAAATGAGTCGATAAAATTATTCTCAATCGATGTGAGATTTTTATGCATAACATCTATGATGGATGAATTTTTTTGTCTAGTCTGAAGATAGTATCCTAAATTAATGTCAAAATTTAGGAGTCGATAAAATTATTCATTGAAAGTGAGTTGATAAAATTATTCTCAATCGATAAAATTATTCTCTGAAAGTGAGTCAGATAAAATTATTTTCAATCGATTTAGGATACTTTTTCAGAAAATATACTAATATAAGCATGAGTCTTCTTCTACTACCGTAGAAGCTTGAATGAATTTTTCTCTTTAACTGATTCTTTGTGCACATTAAAAAGTGATTGGTCCAAAATAATGTTTACGAAAAATCGGGGACGGGAGTGGCAGTTGAGGTCCAAAATAATTTTATCCAGGCTGAAGGTTTTATATAATATAAGTGATCAGATTGGCTAACCAAACTAGTATGGCAAGCTATGAAGAAAAACGTTTTAACGTAAAATTAAATGTGACAATGAAAGTATGAAACTATTAATTGAAAATGTTATCTTTGTTAAACTATCTTTGCTTCTTCCCCTCTCAAAAAGCTAGGCAATTTGGGGGGGGGGGGGGGGTGGGAGAATGGACCGACAAGTGAGGTAACCAAGAAAGCACTTAAGTAGATAAGCACTTTTGGCAGACAATAGACTCTTCTTGGTAGTTCATGTTAGATAGACGACCATCTCCTCACCGACTTGTAAGCTAACTCACCTGTATTTGGGGGCTGTGAGTGAGTAAAAATTGAAAAAGTCTCAAAGTCAAAACAGAAAATGGTACGTGAAATCATAAATCATGTGCATGTGATTTAGTCGCATGGACATCGGCTTATGAGGGCATATGGGCCCATCTCATAATTTGTAAGCTGTTTAGTCAAAATTTGCCTCTTTTATTTGAATTTCTAAAGGTAAGAGACTGTTTTTGATTGCTGTCCTTGCCGAAAATTTAATTTACTTAGAACTCACAAATGGACTTTTCACATTTGAGGGCAAGGAAAAATAAGCTCAAATTTTCCTTTGATTGCTGTTGCGGTTGTCATTGTAACTTTCTGTTACAGAATTTTCTTTTTGTCCATACTGTATTAATTTGACTAAATTTAAGAACCCATTTCGAAATGCACCTAAAAATCATACCAGTTTTCAAAAGAAATAAGTTAGATCTTACGGAATAGTTCTAGAGAAACTTAATAATTCAATTTATCCCAACCAATAAGTTGATTTTCATGATGCTAAAAGATAGGATAGGATCCGAAAAATTTTGTAAGTAACTGATTTTTTCACCAAGAGTAACATGGTCTCGTATCTCTGTCGAGAAGCTGGAGCAAGGGTATTAGAAATTAACTACAGAAAGCAAAGACTTCCGTAGTATGTTATACGTGTAACGTGAAGTGATGTAATTGTAGCCTAACAGATAACATGGAGCTAATCATAAGTCTTATTTTTCGGATGGTTACCAGGTCATCCCTTAAAGACTAAATCTCACAACATCTCACTTTATGTTGGTCATTAATTTCTTTTAGATTATCTCAAGTCATGGAAACTCTGGTCAAACATTTTAGATCATCACACATACATGTGAGAGCAAGGGTAACCAAGCCCATAATGTGTAACAAGTGTAAAACAGAATAATAGTTGACACTTCAAAAGGATTATTCTTGGACATGACATGTTCCAACCTGTCGAGGGTTCTTGAACAAATGCTTCACTGCAGGTGATGATACTGATCAAAATCCCCTCTCCAGTCTCCACCCACATAAATAGAAATTGAACTTCATCTCTTTCATATTAATTTAAGAGGTCCACTAATAGGAATCAAACTAATTAGCACACATAAAAATCCCCCAATAAATTTTTTAAAAAAGGTTTTATAACCAAAATTATGACAAGAGTGAGGCACTATGAAAATGTTTTTAAGATATTATAATACAATCATAATTCTATCGAAAAAAATTGCTCAGGTGAAAACTACCCAACTACCCAACTCTATGGTTGATTCTATCTATGGCAGACTAGTAGCAAAGGATATCAATGTAAGTGGAACAACAATACAATGGCAGAAACAAGACAAAACCCAAGAAGGGGAAAAAAATGGCATAATGTACTATTATAAAAATACCATTCATTCTAAATCCACCCAGTTGATGGCCATTTCAGTCTACACCCATGAAAACTAACAAAATGATCCAGATTCTTCATGGGACTAATTTACAGATCTAATCCACATGATTAACTAATAAAAACCAGCATTTCCAAGTGACTTAGGGTTGAAACACCAAATCCATTTTCTGCGGAAAATATAAAGAAAAAAAATCATCACCAAATAAATTCTCGCATCAATGCAGCTGAAATCTTGCCAAAATATCTCTTGATGTCCATGAGGCACATTCCAAAAAGCAGAATCGCTTTAAATTTCATCATTGAAGTTGACAGCGAGATCCCAGTAATGTGCAACGCCGGCATCAGCAAAAACCTTCTTGGCAGCAGCTTCAGTCATGCACTCATGCACAAAAAACCTGTTAAAACTCGGTCTTGCGACATTACCCTGCCACACCAGCACACACTTGTTGACAGGTTTATCAGTAGTCTCATCTTCATCTTCATCCTCTTCTTTTACAGCTTTAGCCCAGTCTATGCGCCTAAGCATAAGCTTCCCATATCTCTTAATGGATTTGCTTCCACCTTCAACAACGACAACATTAATTCCCTCACATATCACAGCACATCCAGTTAAACGGTTCTCATGGGCATTGACATCCACTTTAAAGCGGGTCTTCGGGTGGGAAAGGTCATTGATCTTGTAAACTGAAACAATTGTCTCCACTGAACTAGGGTCATCAAATAACTTTCTTTCCTTTTTCTCTCGGCGCTCCGCAGGAGTGAGCTTGCGAGCAATATTCCTGTCAATATGAGCTTGTTCACGCTCAGCAGCAGCGCTACGAATCTCTTTTTCCAGTCTTGTGGGATCCTGGGTTGCTTCAGAGCCAAGGACCTTCATCAAATTGCTCATTTTTACTTTAGGTTTAGGAGGTTCAATCAGGCCTTGTCTTATCATCTCCTGTCTATCTTTTTCCCTGGCCAGACGCCTCTGTGTACGGAGTTTCTTCTGCTCTTTCTTGGTTAGCTTTAGCGGTTGAGGTGGAGGGGGAGCTGGCTCAGCAGGAGGCTCAATAGGACGGGGATGTTCAACATAGATAGTGATCTTCTCCCTCTTCAATTTATCTTCAATTGTAACATCATCAGATATGTCAGCATAAGAACCAGTAAGCAACAAAGGTGCATCCCTGAAATTCAGTAAAACATTCATAATCAGACTCCTAAGAGGAGCATTTCATATACATAATACAAAATTTGGAGCTGGCAAACAAGAAAGGATAGAGAGTACAAACAACAATACAAACAAGAACAACTTTCCCCTTGTTTCATATAAAACTAAAATCTTGATTTTAGACATCAAGAAACTATGGTTAGATGTTATAGCCATAATTACACCAAATCCCATTCCACTTTCCAAACATTAGTCTGTTTCTAAAGTTTAACAGAAATAAGTCCGGGACAGTTCTTATTATATGATCCTCTGCTACAAGTGCTCATCTCAAACAACCATTTATTCCCATTACTGGTAGGAGATTCTAACAAGGCAACACTCCAGGATTGATATCTCTAGTTGTTTATCTGGTTTTGCTCACCATCCTCACCAGGATTGATACTACAGCCTACTGCCTATCTAAAAAATTTCTGTACGTCAAAGTATCTGTGAACCAAATTTGTTCAACTCTCCAATGTCTCAAAATCCTTTGGTGCGTGCATCTTGTTAAAAAAATGAGGACCATAGCCCATTCATATAATCTAATAATCAGGAAACCTGAAATTAAAAAACAAGAGTTTGTAAGGGGGATTTGAACCTCCTGACCTCTTGGTTGGAAACCACAAATCATATTGTTGCATCCACCCCATGAATTTACCAAGTACACTATACTAAAGAATAGCACTTATCAAATAAAACATTCAACATTTTCCTCCAAAAATAAAAGCATATCAACTTACCACCACTCTATTTCAGGAATTGGGTCCTTAGGTTTTTCCTTGGTAATGACTCTTTCAGCTACCTCTATCAAATTCGGATTTATATCAGTCCCTCCTTTAGCTTTAGCTAACTGTGCTTGCTTTGCCTGTCGCTCTTTTGCTCCCGCTTCTCCAAATTGACTCTGATAAACAAATGGAATGCACATATGAAATAAATAAGAAATGATCAAATAAGGGAAAAGAGCAGGAAAAAGTGCAGAAAAATTACCTTGACCCTAAGTATCTCAGCCTCTTTTGACCATTTTCCTTCCTCTACAAACTGGAAAGTCATCCGTTTGGGTCTCAAAAGCTTACTCTTATTTATACCCATCCTTGGGTCAAAATGAGGATTCACATTTGGATCCACTTCCAGCTCAGGTTTAAGAATCTGAAATGCATCTTTCTTTTGCTTGTTGATGTTGACCTGGAAAGTTTAGATGAATCAGCTTAAAAGCACTAACAAGATCAAACCACCCAAATAAGTTCACTATAAGATAATTGTTTTCAAGTGTCAGAAAGCAAACCTTCAGAGTACTTAGGTTGCTTGGTTTAGTCCTGTTCACTACATTTCCATGCTCATCTATTTCCCTACCAAGTGCATCCACACGAAGAACAGGAGCCTTGGTAGGCTTCTGAGGCACAGCAGCATCCACCGGTGGCTGTCCAGGAAAACAGTTTATAATAGGAGCAAATTCAGGGTCCTGACGAAATCCCATCTTAGCAGCAAGTTCCTGAGCCCTTTTAACAGCTTCAATATTGGTAATATTAGCAAGGCCAGGAAAAGCAGGCACTGAACTTGTAGGTGGCTGAACAGAAGCTGCTGCTGCAGCCGCATCAGAATCAGTAGCTGCCGGCCCCTGGACTTTTCCACTACCATCTGAACTTGACCCCTTGCTCAACTGCATAAACAAAAATAAAACCACTTAATGGATGGTAAAAATAAATAAAGCTGAAAAACACAAAAATTCTTCACAACAAAGATTCTTACCCTTGGTATCTTCTTCAATTTTTCTGACAATTCCTTCTGCATTTGTAAAGCTTTCTTAGCTTTTGCTAAAGCATCTAGTGATAGACTTCCACTTTTCCCAGCAGCTGAAGATGTCCCATCTGTACTAGATTTTCCATGAACCTCATGAGACCTGGTAATACTAACTCCCTTATTTTCATTTGTGGTAGAAATTGAAGATACCTTAGTAGGAAAGGGAGGATGACCAGCAGCCATAGTAGTATCAGGCGAAGTCCTCGATGCCATAGTAATTGATTCAACAGCGGCACCCTGTTAATAAAGAACAAGTCAATTGACAACAGCACAAGCTTGGATATGTGAAAATTAACAAATGTGCTACACATGTATCCAAATCATGACAGAAGCCCTAAGGTGCACTTCATGTAGAGTAGAGCAATAATTCACTACTTAGCACAGTGAACTACACAGGAGATAAATCATTAAGTAGAAAATATCAACAATTAAATTAGAATTTGAAAAAAAAACTCACATTAGAATTTGCAGAGCCGCCGGCATTGGTAGAATCATGGCCATTGACTTCTTGCTTCAAATAAATCTCAGAAACATTGGCATTACCGGAAATACCCCCGTCATCCTCTTCTTCTTTGACGAAATTGTCCTCGAACCTTCTCTTCTTCTCCCTCTTCTCATCCAAAACCCTAGCATTCTTCTTCTCTCCTCTCTCCTCACTCTCGTCCCTCGCTTTCCTCTTCTTCTTAACCTCGCTCGCCACATCATCACCATCGTCAAATTCCTCGCGCTTCACTTCGCGAGATCTATCTCGGTCGCGCCTGGAATCGCGCTCTTCGTGGGAGTTTTCGCGCTTAAAATCTCGGTCACGCTCGCGATCGTCGTGCGACTTCTCGCGCTTGAAATCTCGTTCGTCGATCGATTTCTCGCGGTCGCGGGATCTCTCTCGTTCGTCGCGCCTAGAAGATTTGTGATCCGACGATCGGTGGTGGTGATGGTCACGGTGTTTATCGTCTCTGTCTCTGTGTCGATGCCTGTGTTCTCCATCACGGTCACGGTCACGGTCACGGTGGTGGTCATGTGAGCGTTTGGAGGATTTGTCTTTATCCATGGCTAGGGTTTTTCTCTCCAGAGATTTCCTATTCGAGATAGAGAGTGCGTCACACAGAAATATTTGAGGCGAGAATGAGATGATTGGAATATCGCATCATCGAACAGTGCTGTGGTTTCACGGTTTGTTTTGGTGAACCGGGCGGTTTGGTCGTAGCGAGGCAACCGTGACGTCATTAACATCACCATGGAAATTTTGCGCTAGCGTATTTATTTTGTCAAATGGATTTTTTTTCTTTTGTATTTAAAAAAAAAGTGATTTCTTTAGTTTACGTTTAATTTTTCTTAAGAAATAAGTTGATGTACATTTCAAATTCAATTATGATGTATCACATAGCTGAGTTGGCATCTACGTGGCACAAGGGATTGGTTGAAAAATATAAGTAAATAATAAAATTCTTACAATTTATTATACGGCATTTAAAAATTATAGTTAAAATGGAAATCTTAAATTAATGGTAAATAATCTAGAGAGAAAAATAATTTATTTGGTCTAAAATTTCATTGAATGGAATATACCATTTTTTTTTAATTCAGGTGATGATCCATCATCCATAAAATACACCATCGCCCAAAAATAATTAGTAGATGATAAACTCCGAATTTTAATTAATTTTAATGAAAACGTTAGTTTTTATAATAGGTAATGATATAGTCACAAACTCTTATATAAATTTATTTTGTATAAATTAATGTGGTATGATAAGATTAGTTGAATTAAATATCATTTGACCCACGTGATTTATTTTTATTATTTTATATTTTTATTCAATCAATGAACTAATGTCACATCAATTTGTACAAGATAAATTTATATAAGAATTTATGATTGTATCATCATTCTTTTATAATTTAGATAGAAATGTCATTGCCAATCATGAAAAGAAAACTTAAAAAGAAATTCATATGCAGTCAAACTCGTACGCTACGTATTTTCTTTTTCTTGAAGCTTTTGAAACTATTATTTATTTACTTTAGAGTTTAGGGCTATTTTCCTTTAACTATTACAGAAATTGTAAAATATTAAACGAATACAAGACTTATTGGTCTATTATTTTACTATAAAATCTTTCATTTCACTACATTTTTATCAACACTGTTAGTCCGATACTAATGTCGTGCTGACATTATAGAGGCAAACATGATCTTGCAATCAAAACCAATATAAAATTGTACATACTTTTAAATTTACAAAGGCAATATAGTTAATATTGGATTAAATACAGCCACAACTCATTCATCAAAGAAAAAATTCGGCCAATTGGGATCAAAACTCAAAAGCCAGCAGTGATGATAAATTACACAAACACAAAACCAGGCATGCATGTATGTTGTGTATGCTCTAGAACACTAGATTAAGCAAATACATTGCATACCGAGAAATCAGCTGATATGCTTCATACATACAAGCAAAGGTAAATGACTTTGAATCCGAGCGCGTACAAAATGTGTGAAACAACTCTTGAATACACGAGGTTCATTACATCTCCCTCATTTCCTCTCTCACCATTTGGGCAAAAACCTTACTCATTGAAACGCCAGCAAGGTCACCTACAGTTGCCGTACTAAATTCTGTGTTTGATAGGCTGGTTTGCGAATGCGAGTGATTATTTGGTGAAGATGTCTCACCTTGAGGACTGGATTTTCCTTCATCTCCTTGGAGCTGAAGTGCATACTCCAAGTTCCACAAGACATCTCCCATTGAAGGCCGATCAATGCCACATTGTGCTAAGCATTTCTCAGCTATCTCAACAAACTTATTCAAGGAGTCCGGTTTTATTTGACCAGTGAGGGTAGGATCTACAATGTCCTTCAGTTGTCCTGTCTCCTGGCACTTCATTGCCCATTCAACTAAATTCACCTTTTCTCGCGGAAGTGATGGATCAATAACAGGTCTCCCACACAGGATTTCAAACATAACCACCCCAAATGAGTACACATCTGATTTTTCAGTCAATTGTTGCTTTGTCAAGTACTCTGGGTCAAGATATCCAAAGCTGCCCTTCACTGCTGTGCTGACATGAGTCTGATCAAGGTCAGGGCCAATTTTTGAGAGCCCAAAATCAGCAACCTTGGCCATGAGATTTTCATCTAGTAGAATGTTAGCAGACTTGACATCACGGTGAATAATTGCCTTTGTCGAGCCAGTATGAAGATAGTGAAGTCCTCTGGCAGCTCCAATGCATATCTCCAGCCTTTTTCTCCAGCTTAAGCTGGGAAAATTTGAGGCATACAGATGGTCCTTGAGAGTACCGTTTTCCATGTACTCATAGATTATAATCATCTCATTCCGTTCATCACAGTACCCAATTAAAGATACCAAATGACGGTGACGAAACTGAGATAGCATTTCAATTTCAGTCCTGAATTCTGCAAGACCCTGATGTGATTGAGGACCTCCCCGCTTCACTGCCACCTTCGTCTCATCTCTCAAAACTCCCTTGTAGACCTTCCCAAAACCGCCAATCCCAATCACCAAACTTTCACTAAAATTATCAGTAGCCTCTTGGATTGCCACAAAAGGGAAGCGATACCCAATTTTCGAGCTGGAAAAGATGGCAGAAATATGACCTTCTTTCACGGCAAATTCCTCGTTTGCTTTCAAATGACCGTGTGCTAGCCTATTTCTTCTTCTGCACAAGAGGACAAGAACCAAAGCCAAACCAACAGAGATACAAGACCCAGAAGCAACACCCACTATAAGACCGACTCTTGTCTTGGAGCTTTTAGATGAAGTAGATTTGGAGACATCAAAGTCTCCCCTAGAATTGTTTATCTTCATGATCTCCAACCCATTAAGAATGGCATTTGGGAAAATGTCAACCAAAGCAGAGCGACCAATACTTACATGGAGTTTAGGGCTATCACTTTCTCTCGTGATGAAATCCATGTAATAAGGGTTGCCCGCAGCATATGAAGGTAGCTTATGAAGATCAAAATCCAGTTGAGCAGACCATGAATTGATATAAACATTGAAAGCAAGCGACGAAATATTGTTAAAATATATATCACAAAAGTGAAACCGGACTAGAAATTCAAAATCAGGATCCACATCGAAATTCCATGTTACATTTACATTAGAAGCAGGATCAGAAGCAGAGTTCACTATGGTGGCAGTGCCATAGACCTCACGGGGGGCAATATTCTCAGTCACCGAGTCAGTGAAATTGACAATTGAGGTATTCGACACAAACATTACTAGATTACTGTGTTTCAAATATGCATCATCAGAAACCCAACGCCGCCACAAAACATCATTTTGTGGAGGCACATCTTTACCACCCATATTAACCCTTGCAACAGTCTCTAAGGCCTGCCTCTGTAGACTTTGGTTACCAGTACTACTACCTTGAGGGTCAATGGTTTTAGCACTTTGTGGAATGAGCTCATCAGGAAGCGAAATTACTTCCAAAGCATTTATGAAGGCGAATGAATTAGCAAAGGGTGTAAAACTGAGAACAAGCCTATCAGAAGCTATGTTCAACGAGTACTCCTTGACTGAAGAACCCTCTTGTGATTGGTAATCTTTGATAAGGGTAAAGCTTTGAGCAGAAACAGAGAACTTTGCAGTACTCATGTTGTAGGTTTCATGAACAAATGGGAAGAAATGAAGGCGAATAAAGTGCCTCCCTTGTTTTTTGATCGAAAACGAGTAATTGGACGGTCCAGTGAATATTCTAGCAGTGTGATACAAACGCGAATAGTTGCCAGATGAAATAGAATTCAAGCTAGCATTGATCGAAATGTTTTGTGGGGATGACAGATTGGTGAAAGTAGAAGTATGATCAGCTGCAAACACTCGATTACCAGCCGATGTATTTGTGAACGATCCACAGTCTATAAGATAATTATCTACAGGATCAAACGCCGTCGAAACAGAAACCAGACAAAGAACTGATGAAAGACGTAGGAGCAACTCAAAATTCCTAACATTCACCATCATCAAGACTCAGAAAGAAAGGATTTGAGGCAAAACTGTGATTAAAACTGCAAAAAGAAAAATGGAAACAAATGAGGCAAAGTTCAGAAATTTAACCTGAAACAGCTAAACAATTGGCTAAGCTGGGATTATGCAAACTCAACAGAAATAGAACTAAACAGATTTGAGGAAGAAGATAAGAGAAAAAGGTCAAGACAAGAGCAATCCGATTGATAATAACAGGAAAAGAATAAAGTAAACAAAAGGGTCAGCTGGACAATCACCTGAAATATTAAAATGAATGAAGAAATTAAGGACAACCCAAATGGCAAAAGCTAGCAACACTTACAAACCCAAAGACTGACAAATGGATGATGATGATAAAAAGAAGCCGGCCAGCCAGTCAGCCAGGTCAATAACTTGTTTTTCTTCTTCTTGTTGTTTCCATAAGTAAATGAAAAACACTATGATAAAGCAACTCATGCAGCAACACGTTGCGTGAGTAGCTTTAAATAAGCTGAAAACGACTTGAGAACATGTCCTTGTGACTTTTTGTTCCGTCCCTGTGTGCCAACAGTTTGCTTTGACAAATTAAATAGAAAAAAAATTTAAAAAACACAAAATACAAAAGCAAGAAAACAAAAGAAAGGGAGAAGATTATTGGAGTGTACGAAAAAGTTGATAAGAGAGTCAAAGTGGTCGAACAAAAGCATAATTGGAGACAGCTTGCTGTGTGAAGTGGGGTGTGGGTGGCCAGAAGCTTCTTCATGTGAAACTGTGCGTTATTTACGCACGTTTGGTTCATTGATAATTAGCTTGCGTGGATTTGGTTATGCCTTGTTTGGGGATACAAATAACCCTTTCACAATCACTCCCAAACCAATCTTTAAAGAAAAGATTTTGTGCTTTTGGGGATATAAATAAAGTAATTAATTATGAATTTGTTTTTTAGTGATAATGGGAAAGCAAACACGGCCTTATTTTGTCTCCAATTTTATTGTGAGAAGGTTCGTTGAATGCCTCCGCTTCGTAGGGAATAATCGGTGAGCAGACAATTAAATGAGCAGACGACACTAATTGATTGATGATATCTTGTCCTTGTCACCTTACGCGTTTTCTCCCAACAACTCATCTCTGTTCGCAATTGACCGGGCCGGCAGGTATCCCGTGCGGCCAATAGACCCTTCACTTTTTCAAAATTGCAGCCAATGGGATTGTGACACGTTTCTAAGAGTGAGTGCTTGTTTGGGCTGCAAAAATTAAAATGGGTTCATGATCTCGGTGACCCAGACCCGTAGATCCATCCTATATTGTAAGGCTAAAAAGCCTAGAATGCCGTACAATTTGAACTTTGAACGCAAATTTTTAAATCACTTTTGTTTTAAGCAGATGACACGTCACAAAAATTATCTCTTCTCTCTTTTTATATTCACACAAGTGGTTGCCGAACATCGTCTATCATATGATGCATTATATAATTTTATCTATGATTATATAAATGGTTCTGATATTATAGTTTAGTCAAACAGTGCTACCTGATAGTAT
Organism: Citrus glauca; assembly: GCA_029633175.1. Taxonomy (NCBI): domain Eukaryota; kingdom Viridiplantae; phylum Streptophyta; class Magnoliopsida; order Sapindales; family Rutaceae; genus Citrus; species Citrus glauca. The sequence goes on along the minus strand of JAQOOD010000004.1, from coordinate 3,991,889 downwards.
TTCAATATAAATAAAGTCGTCAAATATCTTGACTATCTCAAGTGGTTTTTAATTAATTAAAAAGTAACATTAATAAACAACTTTGAGATCTCATCAGAGTCTAAAATGTGTTATTTTCTGCTAGAAATTTTTCATTTTTTTGTAACAAAACCTTTTAGTCACTCAATCACTCAACTTGACGTGTTAAAATACTCGTGTGAGTAGTTAATTATTTGTCTAAAACTCACCTAAACCATAATTTGATTTGATTGATTTTGTCAAACTTCCTAGGTATTTGACATTATTTTGGTCTAATTAGAAAAGATCAAACGTGTTTAATTTAGTGGTGAATGAAACTACTAGCCCCTGCAAACAAATAAAAGCATAATAAAAGTCAGATTTAGGTGAACTTGAAAGATAAAAGAGTTTTCAATTGTGGCTGGCAAGGGTTATGTTAACCTTGGGTCCCATATTTTTTGAGGTGATAATTTGAGTCACGACACAAAATTAGTAAATTTTAATTGAGATAAAATGACAGCATTAGAAATCTTGTCAAATTTGTGTTACTCATTTAATAATCGTGTCATATTTGTGATCATATTTTTATTTGCGATTAAATCTGATCAAAGATAAAGATGTGTCGTGTTTTGGCATAATTAATAAATATATTCATGTGTTAGTATTTTTATTATTCCAAACTTGAATAACACAAATTATTGGTCATATATATTATATCTTTCACATTCTACAATGTTACAACATCTTTGGATATATATATCTTTACTCTCATCAAACGTTTCTACTTAATTCATCCACATAAAATCAAAAGTGCAGTGGAACATATGATAACTTAAATACTTATACAAAAATATTATTATCACTGTGTATTTATTAGAGCAATGACCGCTAGAATCAAAATGAAATACGAAGAAATGAGACGATTCTGTGTGCCGCCGGTCGTGTTGTTTCCATGAGCCGGATCAAGATCAATCCTCGAAAACACTTCCATTGCGCTGATCATAGGTGCCAGCGTGGACGAATTTGCGGAGACGAGCGTGATATTGACTTTGGGGCCCACGACGCTGACGGGATACAATGTCACCACCTTGCATTTGTTGACTTCAGCTGTCACCGTGTACCTCTTCCCACCGTCGATGTATATAACAATGATCCTGGTATCGTTTGATGAAGGTCTTTTCGCCTGTTCTGTGAAGCAGAATACGAAATAAGCCGTTTGTGGGGTCACTTGATTCGTTGGAAGATCAACGGACAAGATTATCGGAGTGGAGGTGCTGGATGATGCGATGGACTCGCTCAGCACCATACTAGGAGGTTCATTTTCCGGTATTGGAAAGGTGGTAGAATCTGGTAAGGTAGGGACTACAATGCAGTTGGGTGGAACAGCACCTTGTGTCCATATCCTGTTATATTTTTCCTCCGAAAGAATCCCCGAGTACCTGCCAATTATAATTTAAAAACTACAAAAAAAACAAAGATAAGATATTTTAAATTTCTCAAAATGAAATTTCATTTTTATGTAAACCTCACCTTACTTCGTTGCCACCGTAATTGATCCTATTGATTAATGAAAATGTGAAATTGGACTCCATTTGTGGATATAAATCAACCCATAGTGGTACAATCTCTAAAGAAGAAATAAAAGGAAATTCGTTTTTTCTTATCTGTCTCATACAAACGTTAATAGATCCTGAGCCATGGGTCGTATGTAGGGCCTCAGCATATATTGGCCGTCCGATCGACGAAGTGTTGACTGTTGACCATTTCTTGTTATCTATGTAAAGATCGAATGTTGGAAAATTAGAGAGACCATCATAATTGCCGTAGTAGAACCCTGCACGGATCAGATATCGTAAGGTTTGTGCAAATACGGGTAATGTGTAACAATTTTGGTCTGCTTGATTGGGGAAGAATCTGACGGTGGACATTTCTTCCAGAGTTTGTCGTTCTGGGACCCGTTTGTTGATCCCATATTTGGTGAGGTCTTCGTCTGTGCCCCATAGGAGAAGATTGGGCCCTATACGAGGGACATCAGTGCCACAGTCCACATTCAACCATCCGATTGTAGCTGAAGAATATCAGAAATTAAATTGATTTAAAATTTTGGAACAACTAAATCATTATGTACCTGAAATTAAGGTGTGAAATTCAAACCTTTTTCTATTTATGTGTGTGTACTTAAATCGAACACTTAAAACGATTGGAAGCAGAACAGGAGGAAACAGAGTTTTAAAAGCGAAATGAACATCGAGAACTTACTTTGACAAGAAGATGTACGGAATTGAAAGGCCAGGAGAAGTACCCATAATACAGTCATTATGCAGAGCTAAGGTGACGATGTTCACAGGATTGGCCAACCGTCAGAGCCAAATTTTCAATTCTTTATAACCATCTTAACACAAGGAGAAGGAAACTCGCCTTTATATCCTTACCCCTTGGTTTTGTTAAGAATCATCGACAACAAATCATTGTAAGCATCCCCCTTCAACATTTTTTTCACTTTAAAATATATATTTTGTCATTTACAGTAGTGGCTAAGTGGCTTCCCATTTTTGTAAACATTGAATTATTATTATTATTATTATTTTACCTGTAAAGAGCTGTATATTCAAACCAGTACAAAGAACAGGAGAAAGTTGGTCAGGGACATCAGCATTCGTAAATTAACTCAGAATTTGGGAGCTCTAACTCTCACAAAGGCAACACAACTGAGAGTCCATAGGAAAGGACACTAATTTAACATTAAAGAAAAAAAAGTTTGCCAATTTAACAACTCTGCCTTCGCTTATTATTTGGCAAACTTTTCAACTTCTTCATTTCATCTTATCACTAGTTACATTCAACAGTGCTGATAGTCTTTCAGCCAAACTCTTCTTTGCTGCAGGAGAAACACCATTCTTGCCGATCATCGACTCCAGTACTGCCTCAGAAAGCAGATTATTCTCTATTACCGCAACACCATCTTTCGGTATTGAACCGTCTTTGGAGAAGCTGATCTGTTATATATTACAAAGGAATTACTAAATAAAGGAAACACATAAGATCAATTATGCAAGGCATGTTGAAGTTAATTATTACTTACAGTCAATGATCCTGGTGATTGAGTAAAGAGAATTGAGGATCCTGGTGGGAAAATTTCATCCTTGAAGACCTCAGTGAATTTTTCAATAGCTTTGGCTTCAGCATCTGTGTAAATTCCAAAAACTTTCCATATGGCAATGCAATTTTCGGCAACCTTCTCTGAGTATTGTGCACCAGTTAATGGCAAGATCATTGTCACCTTCATGAATTTCTCAAAGGGACCTACAAAGAGATAGCAAAACACAATTCAGAACTATGGATTAGATAAATGCATTATATATATATATATATATATAATTATATATATATTTGCAATGTTGTAGATTTTTTCTTTTTTTGGTTTCTTGCCAATCATCCACATGTAAAAATATATGATCAGATAGCTCCCAGCACGCTTATGTCTAATTCACTTCAAATGCAAATTAGAGATTTCACATTCAGTAAGAGCAGACTTGAATACAGTAGAAATATAAATATACAAATGGTCTTATGAAATTATGAAGCCAGGCACTACTGGTTAGAACTGCGTTTAAGGTAGCACAAATACTTCCTACAGGAGAAAAATTATGGAAAAAAGACATTTTAAATACTAATTTTGAGATTTTTTTAAATAATATAATTTTAAAAAACCTCAGTTTATCAAACAGTGGTGTTTCTTTCTCATATATTATAGACTAAATTATAGAGATTCAAAATTTACCTAATATGGCATATGACCTGTTATAATTATACCAAATTAGTATTTATCATCGCACTTCCAGACATTATATATATTTTACACTCCTCTAGTATATGCGCCCCTTATTTTATTTTTTTTTCAAGCCAATAAGCTTTTAAGGCATGTAGTTTAATAGATTTCAATGCTATTACCGCACGGCTTTATAATGCATTTAAATACTATTTCATTAGACTACACAGCTTAACAGCATGTCTACATAAAAAAAAAAATTATATATATACATAGGCAAATGCTAAGTGAATGTAACTTACACCATTCATATAAACAGTGTGTGAGTCCCACATCACACATGTGAGTGGATGTAAGTCAAATTTAATATAACTTAGGGGCTCTCATATACATAGAGAGAGAGGTCAGCATGTAACACATCAGTTAAGATATCGATTTTGAATCCGAACTTAATAAACTAAACATTACTTTTATCATAACTCAAATAAAAACCAAATTTTCCGAAGAAAAAAATTGAATTCATATTTAAAAAAATTCTAATCACACAATATCATTAAAAATAATTCAGTTCATCATTAAGGAATTGTTCTGATGGCCTGATGGTTTTGCTTTCTAATTCTGTGGAGTGAAGTGAATTCAAGTATATTATAATCAATTATTGTCCACATTAATTAACTTATAATTATTTTGAAGATTACTAAAGAGTTTATACATTTCTTTTTTCCTCTTGCGTTACGTGTAATAATAATAAATTAACAATACAGGTGCATTAAATATTTAAATTCACACTATCCGTATGGGAATCCTTTTCCGTCATAAACGCTGCTTAACGAGTGGTCAACGTCAGTACTTCACTCAAAATCTAAAACAGAATCCAACAGAAGAAACCAACGGCGAAAATCCGTTACCTGTGACGACGTCTCTGAAGAACTCAACGGATTCCGTCAACTCCTCCGCAGTCTTCCCCTTCCATTTGCCGGTAAGTAACGGCACGGCGTTCTCCTCCAAGTACACTCCTATCGCCGTGAACTTCACGAACTTCCCTTCAATCTCCAATCCTCTCTCCCCTGCCAAGTCAGCGTCAAGAGCACCGAGACATTAAAAACAAGTGAAATACAATGATGAAACAAAAGTCAAATCATAGAATCCGCCGGCGGTGTGCAGGATACTAGCATACTACTAACCTGCGCCGCCGAGGAAATGCGACTTTGTTGATCCTGGAGGTTGCACGGACGGCGTGAAAGTGACGTTCTCGACCTGCAGTTCGGTGACGGACGGTGAGGGATTCATTGGTGACAGTCTTTTTGATTAATTTTAGTGTGTGTGTTTTTGTTGGTGTCGACAGCAGAGTGCGTAGTGGTAGCATTTATAATGAGGAAAAGCGGGTGGGTATGAGACTAAAAGGGCGGGTAACTTAAAAGGGGGTGGGTGGGAGCACGTGCGCTGATGACGGAGGTCATGTGGCACTTGCATTGCCTTTCAATCTCATGATTTTCCGTCGATGTATAACTATTAACTGAGGTTCACTTGTATGTTAAAAATGTTTGAATTTGGGGGAAAAAAAAATTATAATTTTATAATTAATTTTAAAAGATTTTACCGAGGATTTTGCCAAATTCCCAAATTTTATATTTTGGAGAACAAAGAATATTTATGATTATTTTTTTAATTGATGCAACGACAAAATTTCGAGGGTACGTGCTGAGTTTGGTGAAACATGTGGCTTGGAAAATTTGTGCCTTTTTTAAGTGTTTTTTTTAACTGTTTATGGCCCCTCCCGGTTTCGTCCATTCAAAGATGGTTTTTCCCTCAAAGATGAACTGACAGGGTCGAAAATCTGAATGACTTTTAAGAATTGAGGGACAACTTGTTTTTTAGTAGTTTAAACTTTAAACTTTAAAGTTTGAAATTTTATTAATTTTTTATTTTTTATAAAAAAAATATGAATTAAAGTAAATTATATATTTTAAAAATATACTTATTAAATATACGTAATTCATAAACTATAAAATTTAGTCTCTTTTTTTTATTTGTAATGATATAAATGTCAAATAACTATATTTTATATATTTTTATTTATAAAAATGAATAAAATATTATTCATATTAAGATATTCAAAAAAATAAAAACAAACATTTTATTCAAACATTTAAATTCAAATCCTTTTAGTTTTTTTTTTAAAAAAGCTATCCAAGTCTTTTTATGTTATCAAAATCTTTTTTATTTTATCAATTAGAATTATGTTTATAATGAAAATTTTAAATTCAAAGATGTCATTTATATTTAGATATTGAAGAAACAATAATAAATATGTCATTCAGACATTGGAATTCAAATCCATTGAGATTTTAAAAAAAAGCCACTTTATTGTAACAATTAGAATTATATTTAGAATGAAATTTGAGTATTTATTTTCTGCAAAACAAAGATGTCATTTATATTAAGATATGTAAAAAACAAAATCAAATATGTCATTTAGGCATTTGAATTCAAATCCATTGAGATTAAAAAAACAAAGCCCTATCGAAATCTTTTTATTTTATTAATTAGAAGTATGTTGAGAATGAAATTTGAGTCCTTATTGTTTTTAGAATTATGTTTAGAATTTGTCTATTCAAGATGATTCGAGAGGGTCGAAAAACCAAATGACTTTCAAGGATCTTTTAGGTTTTATCTTTAAGTAAAAGAATTGAGAATTGAGGAATGATTTATTTGTTAAATGTTTGAAGTCTAAAATTTTATTATTTTTATATTTTTAAATTCATTTATTTATTTTAAAAAGAGATATGAATGAAAAGTAATAAATATTACAATATAAAAATATCTCTATTAAATATACTTATTTTATAAAATATAAAACCTAATCTCTTTTTTTATTTATAGTGACAAAAATGTCAAATAACCACATTTATATATTTTTTATTTATAAAATAAATAAAATTGCATTCATATTTAGATATTAAAAAAATAAAAACAAACATGTTATTCAGACATTTGAATTCAAATCAATTGAGTTTTTTTAAATCACTATTAAAATCTTTTTATTTTATCAATTGGAATAAATGAAATCTGAGTGTTGTTGTTGTTGTTCTTATTATTATTATTATTATTCAGGTGGGATTCACTTTTAAGCTAATATTGTTTAAAATCATAAAGTTAATACTTTTTTAAACAAAACACTTATTTCTCAGCTAATATTGTTTTAGAGCCACGTATAAAATTAAAATTTTAGTTTTCCCCTCGGAATAGGAACATGATCATCTCCTTATTTAAGCACTATTAATTTTTAAGGATTTTTTACCATGTGTCTTTTAGTGGTAGTAAATAAGTAAAATTTAACTTCTTTTATTTTTTATTTATTAACAACTGATTAATAATTAAGTTATTTGTTCAAGACATGATCAGATTATGAGAGAATTCTGACCCCCTCCTCCTCCCTAGTTACGTTGAATTCCTTTTCGAGTGATGAGTTTATTTATTAAATAAAACACTTCTTTCTCGTATAAAATATTAAAAACTTCATTTTGAGTAGAGCGTGTTTTATTTAACATGTAAGGTTGCAAGTTCCCTTTGGAATATTTTTTACCTTATCATTTTGTACTATATTTTCATAGTAATAGTTTTGCAGTTTTCGATGTTTCACATTAATGAAAATCATGGTCATTGGCAATGCATCTTTGTTTTATCACTTATTTGGAAAGCATTGTGTGAAGCCACAAGAAACTAGAGTCCCGGTTTTTTGAAAGACTAGCAAAATAATTTGCCAACGAATAATTAATATTTGATTAAACTTTTGTAATCTCATTCACTGTATGAATTTTTCGACCATTGAACACTTTATTAAGACTAATTTTAGATTCTCGAAATAATTTTTTAGTAGAGCGGTGACAAAATTAAAATTTTGGCTCACCAAAACTAAAATAAATATATGACAAAACTTGCGACAATATCAAACATAATTAAGTTCAATCCTATTTTTTTCAATTCAATCTAATTTAGTTCAGTTTGAAGCGCCAAATGTACTCACAAAGTAGCAATTTGTTTTTATAACATGTTGCCTTTCTTGAACATATCAAAACAAATGGTAACATAAATTACAAATTCCATAGTATAAGTTCAATTTATTCCCTAAAAATTGATATTGGCCTTCCTTAATAAAATAAAATATCAATAAATTTGCAAAAATATCAACCCCCCCCCCCCCCCCCCCCGAGGTGAAAAAAAGAATCTCTGAGACAAGTGGTTTATATAAAATGTAATTATCTCGTTAGGTAATTAAGTTGGTAAACACTCGTAATCGAGAAAGAAACTTTTCTTGTTTGACATTTTAGCAATTTTTGGATGAGTTGCTCCATATTAGCGCGGAATATAAGTAATTCGAATTCAATAAAAGTATTTTCTAAATATTAAAAACATTTTGGTGTCTATATTATTATTATTGTTATTTTAAACAATGTGTTATGTAACTATATTGAGATTGAGGCTTTCAAGCATCTCTATGTACATTGTGAAAAGTAATATATTCCTTGTTCTTCGGAGTATTTTTAAATTTGATTTACATGCTCCTCAATAGACTTTATTTTTGTTTGTTTTGTTTTTTTTTTAATTTTAACCTACACGAGGAAAAAAATTCTTCCTCATTGAACATTGTTTGGAACGAGAATTTCATTAGGTCACTTGTCACAAAAATAGGCTCTTTCTCGATTGAAATAAAGTCGAGTTTAGCTAAAATTTTAGACTTAATGGTATGCAATCCATCTAATTCTATTGTGTGATCTGCAGAGTAAGACAAAAAACATATTCAGGCATTGATATAGTCTAAATAAACTTTTCGGTTGTTGTTTTGTTCCAACGGGATTTGGACTTAAACAATAATGACATGTGCTGTGAACAATTATGTGAAAGTGGTGTATCCTAATGAATAATGGAGAACTAGTAAGTTAATATTAATATTTCTAGGACTGTAGAAAGTGTAATTAGGAAAAATATGAGAAAAGAGAATATTTTGGAAAAATGAATACGGAAATATGTTTAGAAACTACTCTAGGAAATGTTTCTTGAAATGAATCTAGAAATATTTTTTAAAAGAATTCGAAAGGAATCTCTCATAAATGTTTTTGAAATGACACTAAAAATAAACGATTGTGGGAGAACACTAAAAATGCTTTTTTGGAAATGTTTTTGGGAGAACACTAAATTTTTTTATCGAAAACTGTTTTTGGAACAACATTGAAAATATTTTCTTTAGAACTTGTTTTTGAGAAATGTTTTCGGATTGGATCTAAAAGTTATTTTTTTGGATTGGAGAAAAATTGGTTTTAGAAATGCTCTTAATTCACTTTTTACTCTCTTTTAAATTTCTTAACTAAAATGATGGATTCTTAAATGATCAGTGAAACTTGGGATTTATAAGCTTCATTTCTTCATTTTCATTATTTTTAGCCATGCTTTGCATTAAATATCTTAACATTCATTCTAATGCATACTTTTAGATAAAATAATAATGCATGTTTTACATTAAATATCAATTATCCTTAACATTACTTATAATACATACTTTTACATTAAATATCAATGTATGCTTTGACCATACATCTAATCCTGATGCATTTCACGTTGTCAACCATGTGCACTTAATCGTGATATATACCTACCAAAGTGAGTTTCTTTAGCCAATAATTATCTATTAACTCCTTGATTTTTAATTTAAATAAATAAATAGTTTATGTATGTGAGTCAACACTATATGTATGTGATTTAGAATTTAGTGTTTTGAACTAAATTTATTATTATTATTATCATTATCATCATTATCATTTTAAAATAATTGGCTCTCCACGGCAAGGCATTCCTTTATGAGATGAGATCTTCTCAAGTAGGCATAGTTAAGAGTTTAATGCGAATTAAACTTTCCTTTAATATATCCATATTTATTAAAGGGTTATTTTTACATACCTCTCCCGAGGTTTTACATAATAATAGTTTAATGGAAAGTATTTCTGTATTTTTACATTCCTTCCCTGCAGTTTCACAAAGTTATGTATAACATCCGTATACAAGGCTAAAATCGTAAAATCTCATTTAAATAAAAAAAAACTCGAAAATTTTTTAAGGTTCTTATTATTTTTTTAGGGAAAACTATTGCAGTAAAACCCTAACAGCCACATCCTCTCTCATGCGGTCACCCCTCCTAGTGATTCCTACCGCACCAGTCTCGTCGTTGCAGCCCACGATTCCGCTCCCCTAATTCCCAATTTTACAAAGCAAAATGAGCCCTAAGAGCCATATTTTTTCTCATCCAGTAATTCCTCCTGAGCATTCGCCCCGGTCCCTTCTCCCGGGTAATTTGACCCGACCTGAGTCATGAATCTGAACTGGGGACCCGCTACCTATGAATAACCTTAAGAAGCAGGGAGGACAGCTGCAAAAGAGTGGATTTGAAAGGGGAAGTAAGAGGAGTGGAGGTGGGTCGGCAAATGATGACCGGGATAGTGATAATATGAGAGGCCATAAATTGGAGAATAGACACTCTAAAGTCAGCAATGTTGAGATTGAAAAATCTAGGGTAACAGGTATTGCTAACGGTAAAGAAAATACAAGTTTTAATACTGGGGCTTTTGATGCAAGTAAGTTACAAAAGTTAAGAAATAAATGTAGTAAGAAAACTGATACTATTGTTAGCAAGGGTTCAAAACCGGACACAAAGAAAAAGACAACAAAGAAGAACAGAGTTTGGGACGATTCGCCTCCAGAGTCCAAATTGGACTTCACGGATCCTGCAGGTGGAAATGGCGGTAATATCGAGGTTAAGGCAGTAGATCATGGTGAAAGTATGATGGACTAGGAAGAGGTTTTCAGCAGTGATAGTGAATCCGAAGATGAAGAAGTGGGTAAGCACAACAAGCATGATGCTAAGAAGACAAGCTAGTTTTCATCTATGTTCCATAGGTATTTTTCCTTGACGACTCAATTTTGTTTGATTAATCTCTCAATAAATCTGTTTGTTAAAAATATGTTCTTGTTCTTGTTGTTGCTGCAACTCTTGTTTCATATGAGCAGCGAAAACTGGGTATGGGTTTGGCTAGTAATTTTGAAATACAACTTTATTATTAACTCTGTTCTTAACTCCCCTAATTCCCAACTTTTGCATCAAAAATTGTACCTGTCAGCCTTGAAAGGGTATTTTCGTCATCTTATTGGTTCATTAACAGTCAATTGACGGAAATACTAATTGCAGGGGAGGGATGTAAAAATACAGAGATATTTTTTATTAAACTGTTATTACGTGAAATCTCAGGAGAGGTATTTATAAATAACCCATTTATTAAATCACAACTCACAGTGATTGTCAACATAGTGCCTTGGGTTTTACCATAAGATACGTACTTTATGAACTAGACTGAATCATTGGGTCTAGCATCAGTTTTCATTTAGTAACAAACACTAAATCCTCGTATTCTCTCATCATTCGAAATATGGTAATGGTACATACAATGCGTATTCACAATCAATCAAACATCTATTAATGTTTATTTATTTAATTTTATTTATTTGGTGATACTTAATATACCAACGAGATTTATTTATTTTATTTATTTTTCTGATCTGTGAGATCAATTTTAGAAAAGGGGTATCAAAGAGTCACACGAAAAAGGTCGTGACTATAACGGTCCGAATAAAAAAAAGGGTGTGTGTATTTGTTCTCGAAATTTTAGGAATTTATCTGTAAATTAAGACAAATCTTGAGAGCGTGTCGTTTTCGCCGAGAAAAACTTACGTATGAAAGCAGATTTTGTTGAGTAATTAAGTAAAAGGGTCAAAAAAATGGCGTGGACACGGAAATTATCTTGAAATCATTTTCACATTTTAAAACCTGAAAAATAGACAAGTAGGTGGTCCGGTTTAAAAATTAAAACCGAAGCAAAACGACACCTCACTGAAGGAAAAACGACGTGGCCAATCTCACCCGATCTACGCTGACTCTGCTGCACTTCTCTTCTTCAACCCCTAAACCCCCAACTCTCCAAACAAACTAACAAACAGAGAATCCATCAATTATCCGTTCATCCTTTCTCCTTGTAATTTATCCGCTACAACATAAACCAAAACCTAACCTTTTTATTTTATTTTTCATTTTAATTTGAAAATCGTAATTTCAATCCATCAAAATAAAAAAAAATTAAAAATTTTAAAAAAAATTAGGGAAGAGCGAAAACGATGTCGTCGTGGTGGAGGAATGCGGTGAACAAAGCCGTGGAGGTCGGTAACAAGAACAATCTGACGCGCACCGTCAAGAACTACGCCGACAACGTCGTTCATCAGGCCGGCCAGGCCGTCGCTGAAGGAGCCAAAATCTTGCAAGATCGCATTGTAATTACGTTTTCATAATTTCTTTGTTTCGCTCTCAATTCGAGCTCGATTTTAGCTTTGATCATGGCTTTGCAGGAGAAATAGCTGGCTCGAATTGCTTAAACGCAGCGCTTTAGGTTTCTGTTGATTAAATTTTGATATGCTTTTATTTGGAGCTATGTGTCTGGTTCTATGCATGATAGGCTTCATCTTCTTAGACAATAGCAAAAAATATTTGTATTTGTTTTGAGTTTTGCATAAAGTGGGTCATATATGGTAAATATTTTGTATATTTGAAGCTTATTACCAACCGTTTTAGGGTCTGTTTGGGATTGAGTTGATATAGCTTTTGAGTAAAGGAGGAATCCGCCAGTCTAGGGGGTTGCATTATGAAATGGAATCACTAGCTGATAAGAATTGCTTAGTGTTATAGCACCAAAGCTGAAAGTTGTTTATGAATATATTGCTTGCTTTGCATTCATAATGAAGCTGAATCATGATGGTTTCAAATAGCACTTAGTTTATGGTAATTTTTGAAGTTTGTTTGCATTGAATTGAAGTTTACAATCTAGTGTATGAAACTTGTGTTAGTTGTTTGCAAATTCAGGGGGTGCGGAATTTCAAAAGTGTGAACCAAACGATAAGAAGATTGGAGGAAGCCGCGCTTTTCTGTAGGGGACCAGAAAGGGTAATGTTGCTGAGAAGATGGTTGACTGTGCTGAAAGAAGTTGAGAAATTATATGGACTTCTTTCAGAGGATAAAGAGAAGTTGCAGGAGCAACTTGATGCATTTGATGAAGCAAAGGATGGCCCAAGAAAGCCGTCTCTGGTGAGTTATCCTGTTTTTGATAGCCTGTTCTTACATTTCCCATTTTGCTTCAGTAAATGATGTCTTTTTTCACCCCTCTCACATTTTATTATTACGGATAGGTCCTATATTATGATGCTGATTTTGGGGGTGAACCATTAAACTTCCGTGATGTTTTTCTTCAGAGTCAGGCTCTGGAGGCCATAGCAGTATCTATGGTAAGCTAAAATAACCTGAATGGCTTGTGCACACTTGCCTTGACATGTCCTTACTACTTGAAATTAGTTGAAAAAGTAATAGCTTAATCAAATCCTTTGATTTAATTGTGGATATGATGTATATGCTATGAAGCATTGATGCACAATCTTTTGCAAGTGTTATATTTGTTGAGTATTCTTAGGGTGAATTTTCAGGAATTAGCAACTTGAAATATATTTACCTTGATGTCACACCATGCTTTCAATGCAATCATGCAACCATAATATCAGTGTGATTTTAATTCAGTTTCTTCATTTTCTGGATTTTTTACTGGTGGTTGACCACAGTTTAACTCTTTCTAATGATTCAGATTCTTGAAGCACCAAATGAAGAGGAAATTTCTTTACTCTTGGAGATGTTTGGGTAAGTTGTTTGCTGTCACAAAAATTATTATTCCCTGATTTTGATTTGGAAGTCATAGTGTGTATTTAAGGTGGCTCTGGTATAAAAGTTAACATTTTCGTTGTTAATAGATGATGGTAAAAATTTCAATACTTTTGGAGAATTTGCTATCGGTTAGTTTCGGCATGATGATGCTATACTTTGTTTCATTTTTGAGTTTGTTCACATCTAGTTGGATATTTTATTATGTCTCTTGATGTATTTATGAAATAAGTTGTGAGTAGCCAGTTATTGGAGTCAGCCAGCCTGAATTGGATGTGGTTTATTTTTCTTTACACTGTGCTTGTAGGCTTTGCCTTACTGGAGGAAAAGAGGTTCATCATGCTATCACCAGCAGTATACAGGATCTAGCTACAGCCATCTCAAAATACCAAGATGAAGTATTGGTAAAGCCCTTAAATATCATATCCAGAAATTATTTAATTAGGAATTAGGTGGGTGCTTAGTTAATGGACGCGTGATCATTGCATGATGAACATCCCTAAGTTCAACAAGATCTCTGAAAAATTTCTCTCATTTCTGTACTTGGGTTGAAACTAAACTAAACTAAATTAATCACAAGATCTCAGATACTTTCTGGGCATCTTTTGGGCCTTGGGAAGATCTACCACTCAATTTAATCACGTCATGGCTCCCTTACATAATCTATACATGGGAAATTTTTTTTTTTCTATCTTTGGCTTAACAGTGAAGATTTCTTATTCGACCTCCTTCTGCGCTTCTTCCTTCTCATGGTGTTAAATATATAGGTGAAACGGGAGGAATTGCTTCAATTTGCACAAACTGCCATTGCAGGGTTGAAAATGAATTCTGATATTGAAAGGTATTTATGAAAAAAGGAATTTCATTTCTTGCGAATCATTCATTTCCTATGTGTCTTTTCAGCTCTTGTGCATTACATTTTGGTTTCAGGTATCAGTCTGAGCTTTGATTGGTTTTTCCTTACCTCTTTTTATGTTATTTTTTGGTTACAGGATAGATGCTGAAGCCTCCGATCTAAAGAAAAGACTTGACGGAATGAAGGCTTTGCACAACTCTTCAAATGAAGCTATTGAGCAAGCATCCGAAAAGACAACTAAGGCAACCATAGAGGTGAGTTTGGTTATTGTGGTAGCCTGTTTTTGTCTCCTTTTTCTGGTCTGAATATTATATTGCTAAATGATGATGTTACATCCTTGTTAATTTGTATGCTATTTCTTAATTTATTACTATTTATTTTTAATTTTAAGAGATTTAGTATATTCAAGATGGAAATTAAAGATTACAAAGTGCACCATGTGTCCTCAAGTACAATCATAATGAGAGAAAAGGGAAGATAAAAAATCAGCACGAAGTGCATCCTAGCCCCAAAGAAACCATCCTTCACCAAACAAATAATAGCCTATACAAAAACATCCTTGGGATGCTAGGTGAGGCCAAAATACTTTTGAATAGCAAAATTCAGTCCATAATTGTACTGAGTTATCTAGCAGAGCATTATAGGATATTTTGTACTTTTGTTGATTATTTGGCTTTTGACTGTTAAGTTATATTATGTTGTTTTGTTCAGAATAATGACTTTGTCTTTCTTCATGTGGATTTTCCCCTATGAAGCCCCAAGGCAATCTTTTAGTAGGAAACTGACCTTTCTTCAAACTTATTTAATTTCTATGTCAAGTTTTTTGAGAAATTATGGTTAAATCTTTAAAGAAAAACCAGTGAAGTGTGCTTGCAATGTTGTAGACATGAGAAAGTAAACAGATTCTCCTGTTGATGGGATTCGTAGTCATTTTAAATTTCGACCTGCAATCTGAAGTTAGTTGAGATAAGATAATATTGAAGAGAAAATTTTGGTTTCACTGTATGTAATGATATTTCTATGCTAGCATACATTTTGAAGCTTTCATGGTGCATCAGTATTTGCCAGTCTTCTATATCCTGCTTGTGACTGGAGCTCATCCAGTTTATGCTGTTAGATTGATGAATAACAGAATGCTTGAATTCCATGGAACCTCCTCATATTTTTGGCCAATCTTGCAAAGTACATTTAATGCTTTTAAGCAATAGAAAATATCCATGCATGTATTGAAAATCACCTGTAATTTTCAAATGTTTTGTTGAGGTCCAAATTAATGGAATCTAGTTTGAGGTTCTTGCTGTTGACATATGTATATGTTTGGTGGAGCATTTCTCGACCCTTTAATTGACTGGAAAGCTAATAAACCATGAATCTGACCATATGTTCTTTATAACAGGCTCTAAAAGAAGCACTTGCACAAATTAGAGTTTGTACCAGATTAGAAGGGCTTTTGCTGAAAAAGAAATTGTTAAGCTATGGAGACTCTCCTGAGGTACATGCTCAAAAGGTGTGTTTCTTTGTTACTATTCTATTGTTCCTTGCTAATTTTTTTAACAACTATGTTTATTCTTGGCTCCTTGTTTTCTGTTTTCAGTATAATTCACACGTTTGTTGATTGTTATTAATATGCCATGTTATCTTGCCCATTGAAACCTATGTTTGTGGAGAAGGACACAAATGCCTATCTTGGCAAATGCTGAATTTCACTTGATGGGACAAAATCACTGTTACCTATTTTATCTTTTTATGAAGCAGGTTGATAAGTTGAAGGTTCTATCAGAGTCTCTTTCTAATTCCTCTGTAAAAGCTGAGAAGCGCATTTCAGATCACAGGTATCATTTTGTACTGAATTTGTCATAAGAAATAACAACTCCCAGTTATTGCCAAATTTTGTGGAGTGAAGCATTTTTACTAGGTTTCATGTACAATTGAAGGAAATGGGACAGTGCAAGGGAGTTGGTTAACAAACGCATAACCTTTGCAACCCGCTTGGTGTGCTTGTACTTTTCATAATCTATGTCCAACTTTAGGTTATAAAAAACATTACCTTAGCTTTCCCCTTTGAGTTGTGTGATGTGTTAAAATTACTATAGAAATGTTTGATTGATCTTTGTTAAGTTTAGTTGTTAAGTTATGGGGTTGTACTGAGTAATGTGTTCTTCTAAATGGAAGTTGTTTGGCTCAAAGAAAAAGATGGCTATTATTGTGAGATTTAGCTTGTAATTTGTCTTTCTACTGGATATTGGGTACCTACTTGTTCTAAGAGTGGGCTTATCTTTGGAACTTTTCAATGCATTTTAACTTGCATGTCCATAGTGACCTTTTGATTATGTTCGGACTCGTATTTTCAGGTTATTTATCTTCTATGATAGCAAGGTTAGCATTGGATAACAAGATATTGTACTAAAATGGTTCTGTCATTATCAAGGAAGATGTCTGGGTTGGCGTCCAAATAATCACATAAGCATTCTATGATGGTTAATCTTGTGAAACTTAATATTTCACATTATGATTGGCAGATCACAAAAGGAGGAAGCATTAAAAGTTCGTGTTGTCAAGGCAAATGAATCTAGTGAAAAAGAGAAGGTAATCTGCTACCGCATTGATGCTTTATTGGTCTTTCCTCTCACCAACTACAGAATTAAGATGATAGGATAAGTTTTACTCTTTTTCAACTTTAGTTTATGGTGACACAAATTTTGGGTACAATGAGTTGTCTTTGGAAGATGCTGCCACCATGTAGTGTGAATTAAGTGTTTGTAGGAAGCTAGCTTAATAATTGGTTGGATATTTAATTTTGAGAGGGAATTTATTATGGATATTTAATTTTGAGAGGGAATTTATTTTATGTTCCAAGAAAATATTAAGGCACATTTTTTTTTGGGGACGTGTCTTCTGATTTCTTCCATCTCTTAAATTAATGCTGCTTCGCCTTTTATTTTAATGGTTAGTTTTAGCATGGCTTTTGCTGTTTAGGTAATGTGGTTATTATCACTGAAATCTTTTGTGTCCGGAAAAACATTCTGCAGTCGTTTACATAGGAGATCGGGAAAAATTCCTGACTACTTAATCCATTTAGTCTATTAAAATTTTTCTTACTTCCATTTGTTTCTTGCTTAATGATACTGCACGGTCATATATTTGGTGCATATTATATATGGGGATTACCATTTATAATTTACTGAAACTCTAATGAGAATTTGATGATCATTTGACTATTGGGGAATGTTGAGCTTTTGTTTTGGTGTTTGGTTCCAGGAAATAGGAGCTGAGATCTCAGAACTTGTAAAACAAAGAGATCATCTTGAAGCTGAATTGAAAAAGGTCCCTTTGCGCTGTTTTTACATTTTTCAAATTATTATATGTGGTTGTCTTGAGTATGATATATCTATCCTTCTTGGGAGACGTTCTCATCATTTTTATTCCAATAATAATACGAATTTCATGACATCTTTTCCTACTTGTCTGCATTCTGAGTTTACTTATGTCACCAAATGTTTTGCCATATGAAAAATGTTTACTAAAGCACCCCATTAAAAGTTTTGGGTATGAGAATAAGCAGTTCCACCTCATTATACAAGAAAATGTTTTTGTTTTTCATCTGCTTGCTGCTTGAAATGCATTGTGGTAAGCAGGTGCTCTATAAATATTGTTTTTTCTAATTGTAGTATGATCTCATATGAAATGGTCCGAATGGTATGGGTGGAAAAATCATTTATACTGCTTTTAAACTTTCTTGGATTTAACAACTTCAGTGTGCATTTACTTTATTTATATATAAAATCTATGGCATTTGTGGCCTTTACACCATTTCCTTTCCAAGCAAATGTTTTATGAGGCTTCATTGGCCTTGTGTCTCTTCACTTAGTTCAGTTAGTTCAGTTGTAAACATTTTAAACTGACCAATGCGGTGTAGGTTAATATTTCCCTGGCAGCTGCTCAAGCGAGGCTTCGCAATGCCCAGGAAGAGAGGGAACAATTTGATGAGGCTAATGATCAGATTGTTGAGCACTTGAAAACAAAGGTTTCAATCTACTGATGTGATTTCTTTCTGAATTCTGATTAAAGTGTTTAAAAATTGCTCTATAGTATATTCTTCATTTTTCATTATCTGAAGTATCATTTTTCATTTTTCCTGTACTTTGTAGGAAGATGAGCTCTTGAAATCCATTGCTGCCTGTAGGGTAGAATCAGATGTTCTTAGTACATGGATTAATTTTTTGGAAGATTCATGGGTCCTCCAGTGCTCGCAGATGGAACTGAAAGAAAAGCAGGTCAGGTACGAGCCTCAATTTTGCGTTTCCAATAGTGGCCTTTAATTTTTAGTTAGCACCCTTTGAGTTTCAAGGATGGAAGTTATGAGTTGTGCTTGTAATGCTTTCTCGTCTTCCATACATTGCTCATTGGAGTACATGAACTGTTTGGTTATTACTTGTTGCTTCTTTGCAATTTCAAGTGAGGAGTTGGAGAAACATGAGGACTATTTTGTGAACTTAGCCATATCTCTTCTCTCCACTTACAAGGTATTGATATACTTCTTAACTAAGGTTTATCTAAGAATGCACCTATTTTTCTGAACAATTTTCTCTTCATTTCTCTCACCTGTTTCCCTTTGGATGCAATTATGTATCCTTTTTTTGCAGAAAGAGTTGGGGCCTTCCATATCTCGAATTGGGAAATTTGTAGAGAACCTGAAGAATTTGAGTGAAGGGTAAATTTTTTCATTGATATTATCCTCACCTATTTTGATGCAGTTTATTAACTTTGTTACCCCATGAGACAGGTCAGAGAATGCATCCAGTGGGGATGATGAGCATTCAAAAGAATTAAACCCTAGGAAAAATCTTGAGGAGGAATATCTAGACTATGAAGCCAAGGTACAGATAACGTTTAAATTCAGCCTTGATTTCAGTTGTTCTCATGTTAAGCTATCAAGTTCCTGATCTACTTTAGTGAGAAAAAAGAATTTAATTTATAATTGCTAAGAATATGCTCAATTGCTGGCCTTAAATAATTGGTGCAATCACCTGGTTCGGCTGACATGTTTATTTGTGTGTGTTGATTTTATTGTCTTCATTCAGATCATAACCACCTTCAGTGTGGTGGATAACATGAAAGAGCAATTTTATGCTCAACGTGGAGCAAATTCCAGGTTTGATATTCTGGTTGTGTGCTGGTGCTTTTTCCTTACACGTCGTCGTTTGCGGTGCTTATATTCCCTTTCAATTTAAGTACTCAATTAGCTGTCGTCCCTTTCTGATCCAGGAAAGATGATCCAAGGGTTAAAGAGCTATTTGATGATATTGAAAAGTTAAGACTGGAATTTGAATCTATTGAGAGGCCAATTTTAGAATTGGAGAATCCTAGCCCAAAGACTGGCACTTCATCCAGTGAGATGTCACCCAAAAGTCCTTCCAGTCCTCCTCCTACACAGAGAACTACAACTCCAAAACCTGATATAAGCGAGCATCGTGAGAAACCTGTTCACAAAGGAGAGCAGGCACTCGACCCTGAAGCAGAGTTGGCAAAGTTGGAGTCTGAGTTTGGAAAAGTTGGCCAAGACTACTCAGCTGAGGAAATTGGCGACTGGGAGTTTGATGAGCTCGAACGAGAATTCAAAACTGGTGATTCTGCACCAAGCAAATAGCTCAATTCACACTGCCAAATTAATAATTCTTGATATTAAAACCTGTTAACAAGCAACAAAAATGTGTTATATATAAATCGGTATCTGACCTCTTGAAAAGCTCCTTTTTAGTAGATCAGGGACTTTTTGTAACTTCGTTGTAAAACTGGATGGTGTCTTATTTATTGATTCTTCTGTAAATTCTCAAATCTTGCTTTGTTGTATTATGAAGTTAATTAAACAAGTGAATCAAAGGCTTTGTTTGGATGTTCAAGTTGGATCTTCTCTGAACTTTTAGATGTCACGGTTAAAAGATTCGGTGTGAATATGATAATTATTCTTTGCTTTGAAGATGAAGATGAAGATGACCCCTCATGCTTTCTTGTCAAGGAATGAAGGAACCAAGAAGAAATTGTGTGGATCAGAATTTTATATCTTTCAATTGAAATGCTTGGTGATTGTGAACCCAAAAGAAAACATTTTGGGGCTTATTGAAGTGTTTTCCTGATATGGAAGTTGAAATTTTTCATCTTTAGAGAAACAAAATGATTATTCACTACCTTCTATGCCTTCAACTCAAGGGCACAGAAGCTAGTGGGCTGGGAACCCCTTCATCCACAATTTCTTCTAAAGTCAAGTTTCTAAGATGACTCAACAAAATATTTTGCTTGGAACTGTTTATGAGCTGTTGCTTTTTCTGCTTTTGTTAATGCTGGTGGGTTACCCAGCAAAAAATTTCGCCCACAGAGGCTCTGCTTGTTGATCCTTCAACCAAGCAAAGAATTCTTGCACCCTGATTTTCTGGGGTAGTGGGTCATTTTGATTGATACATTTATGGCTATCTTTTGCCCGTACTTTTTTCTGTTTCCTGAAAGAAATTTATGCCCCAGCAAGATCTTCATCCAATATCTCAGTGTAAGAAACCGGATATTGTAATGTGATAGTTACAAGTAGAACTTTTAAAATAGAAGGTGGCTAATGAATTTTTGTTTTGTATTATTGAAATGGTTTAGACGTGGAGAATGAGAAAATTCTTGTGCCTATTGTTATTGTACCGCACATTAACACACTTCTCTTAAGAAGAACATAAAAAGTAGAATGGGTGTTTATACTTTCAGCTTTTGATTTTTTGGCCGTCCGTAACACATTCTAAGGATTCATGGAATTCATTTCTTCAGAAAAATTCAAAGCTAAACATCAATAGCCTGTGGCATCCATAAAACTACATTTCCAACAATACCAACACTACACATGTATGCAAAGTGCACAAAGAAACCAAAGTTGAAAATCTAACATGTCATAGATTATTAAACAACTATGTAACGTCTCATCGAACAAGGGTACCTTGAATATGGCTTAAAAGACTTGAAATTATCAGTTCCATTTGTGTTTTCTTATGCCTGTTTTCTTATGAAAACAGATACAAGGACCGGTTTGGATTTTGAAAAAGGAGGGAACCACTTTTTTGGCTTTACAATTAGTGGTTAAAAATGAGATAAGAGGAAAGAAACTAAAAGATGGAGAGTGTGTTAAAAGAGAAGACAAAAAAATAAGTCTTGAGCTTTGCAGAATGCAGACATTCCATCCCCAATTCCCTTAATCCCACCAAGATTTGTCGGTTCATGTGTTGTTTTCTTGTAAGTTATGAAGTCAACAGTGCATTTCTAGGGATGACAATGGGGAGGGGAGGGGAAGGGACCAATTTCCCTGTATCCATCCTAATATTTTGTGTATGTCCTCATCCACTCTCCATCCTCGTCAAAATTATTTAAGAGAATTCTCATCCCCTCTTCGAATAATAACAGGGGATCCTTGAAGGTCCATGATCTCTGAATAATTAATATATTTTTTTGTTTTCGATTTTAAGTTATTCATATTAAAATAAAAATTCAAATAAAAGTAAAGTTCGAAATATATCTTACATTAATATCCATTACAAATGTCTTACATTAATATCCATTACAAATGTCACATACATTAAATTAGTAAGTAACGCAGCATGCAAATGATATAAACTATCATGAACAAATTAATAGCCTAATACAAAATTATTACAAATAAAATCAAATGTGGATTCAAAATTAACTTTTCAATGGTGGCGTGGACACTTTATAAATGTGTACTACTCTTTTTACAATACAGTAGTCAAGTCGAAACAAATCAAAAGCAAATATTATATTAGATTAGATATTAAAATTATAATTTGCTGTGGGCAATTATAACATCTAAAAATAAATAAAAAATAAATTTAAGAAAAATAAAAAATAAATTTAAGTTTAAAATATTTAATGAATATTAAAATTAAAACAAAGATTTTGGCTAATAGATCTGTCCAGTCTTTTTAATGTCCTAAATAAAAATTTAAGACTTTAATTAGTTAATTAGGCCTAAAAGTTTAATAATATAAATATTTTGATATTTGTTATTTTTGCCAATACTTATAATTTTATAATTCAAATTTTATTATTTATTTACCAGTAATTTTAAAAAATAAAAAATAAAATGGAGAAATTGGTAAGGGATGGAGATTCCATCTCATCTCCGTCCCCTCTCCGAATAAAAAATTAGGTAGAAAATTTTCTTGCTCCTTCTTTGAATAAGAAATTGGATATGAAATTATTCTCGTTCCCTTTTTAAATGAAGAAAATCTTCGAAATTATCCGTACCCGTGAGAATTTTTGGGAGAAATGAATCATTTCACCTCTCTTATCTTTCCAATTATGTGTCACTTTAGTGCACAGGACATGTAAGGTAAAAACTATGACAGAAATTGAGCCAAAAAAGATGCATCCACACGAATGATCGGCATGTATCGGCTTATATGAGACCGTCATTTGGAAACTTTCTATAAAATATCTGCAAGAGAAAGTAAGATAAACAGACCCAGGAATCCAGTAAAAAGCAGTAAAAAACTAAGTGAAGTCTAAAGTGATTCCTTGGCTATTATTATTTTACTTAGCAGAAAAGCACCCTTTGTGGATTTTTTTTGTTTTGGTTAGTCATGGCGCACAGAAATGGAACATAGTGAGTATTATTAATGCATTGAGAATGCAGAAAACCGGGTTTTGAGATCTGGGCTGCGTTCAAATTTATGTCTTTTTTGGTTTATTCCGCAGACGATACGAGAATTATCTATTAGTTTTCATGTGCACGCTTAAACTATTGAAATAAAAAATATTATCAGAATGTGGGGGCTTGTATCCCTCTAGACTCTTGGTGAGATAGGCTTCTATGACCTATTTCAAATATAATAGGCACTTCTTTCTAACACAGTTCATAGCATTTGCTAGGGTTTAAAGTAATCTCTTGCAACATTACGGTGCTACCTTATACATTAAAATGTGCACGAGTTTCTGGTAACAGTATTTACACAGCTCAGCTGAACAAGGCCTCACTCATCCTTCGTAGCTGCATAGGTGAATACAAAGATCATAAACCCTTAAATCATTTACGAGATGATAGTCATACCATATGAATTCCTTTTGATTAAAGTTTTACCCCCAAAAAATTAAATTCGGTACTTTGATTAGAATCAATGGATTAATAGTAGTACTGGTCTAAACAATTAATGAAGTCTTAATGATGTCAGCCACATTGCTTTAGAAGAAACCTGAGTCCCCATTAGAGAAAGATCAACATGTTTTAAGTGCATGATTTCACTTTCAAAATACTTTTATCATTCTATGGGGCCTGTTTCAGTATTTGTAAATGTGAAAAGCAAAGAGAAATAAACCACAAAAATTAATTTAAGTTCCAAGAAAAAAGAAAAAAGAAAAAGAAAAATAATGCAGAAATGTGTCAGTGCTGGGCCATTAGAAAAATTCCCATAATGATCTGTATTTTATATTTGGAAGCATTCAACATTCTGTCTATTAACCAACATCCACTCTTTCTTTTAAAAGAGTGCAATTCCCTTGATTCCTTTATCACAAAGCTGAAAGCTCAAGCTCTACCATAAGAGAAAAGAGAGACCTTATCATAACATTATAGTGAGTTTCAAGCTACCAGCAATGGCTGTGAATTTCCTATCATGTGATCCTACTGATGATGACTATATCGACATAGAAGTTAGCTCATATTCTAACTTCTTTAGCCACTCCAGAAGATCTCCTCCTCATTCTCGAGAGTTTGAGTTCCAAATGAATTCAAGTTGCCTAGACAAAGAGCCGACAACTTCTCCGGCTGATGAGCTCTTCTACAAAGGAAAGCTCCTTCCTCTTCACCTCCCTCCACGTCTGCAAATGGTCGAAAAGCTCCTGGAGAACTCAACTTGTGCTTATGATAATAGTAAAGATATGTTCGAAGATTTCTATAGCACTCCTTTGATGACAAATGCGGCCACAACACCAACTACAACTAGTACTCCATTTGAATCCTGCAATATCTCACCTGCCGAATCCTGTCAGGTTAGTCAAGAGCTGAATCCGAATGAGTACTTGTTTGAGTATTCATCTGAAGTGAGTGGATTCATTGGTGACAATCCGAAGAAGTCCTGGACCAAAAAGCTGAAGCTGATCAAGCATTCCTCACTTGGTTCAAAGCTGAAGGCTTCCAGGGCTTACCTCAAGTCTTTGTTTGGTAAATCCGGTTGCTCTGATGAGTCCTGCACAGCTGCCACAAAAGTTGCTGATGAGGGTACAGCTTCAAAAGTTAAGGAGACTCTTAATTTTAGTAACTACGCAAATATGGAAAAGAAGAATTCGTTTGGACAAACTCATAAGGGCAACAGCCAAAGTTCAGCTTCTCTAATGAGGAGCTTTGACAAAGAAAGGATCACTGAGAGTAGTAGCAGCTGCCATAGGAGATCATTCTCAATGGTCATCAAACGGCATTCGACAAACAAGTCTTCATCATCTTCATCATCTTCTGGCTCGTCCTCTTCTTCAAGCTCAAATGACTCCAATGGTTTTAATGAGCTGCAACTTCTCAAGAGATGCAGTAGCAGTGTTTATTCAGAGACTGAGAGTTCTATTCAGGGAGCAATTGCTCATTGCAAGCAGTCTCAGGCTCAGCAGCTGGTCCATTCAAGAAAGACTCTTGGTGATGTTGGTTTTCACTCACTCAGTCACTCTCAGCTTTTGAAGATCAAGAAAGAGCAGGCCTTTACAGGGGATAAAGAGAAATTAACAAAGAGTGAAAACAAGTACACGGTTCATAAATTTTGATTGGTTTCTCATGTGTTCCTTTTTCAGTGTTCGGATCCATAGCATGAATTAATCCATGATTGTCCTGAATTGTTTAGACATGATCAAATTCTGTAAATGTTTCTGCTGAAAATACCCAATAAAGTTCTTTCTCTTTAACACAGTAAGTGCTTATGGATTAAGTACTTCTCAAAAGTCACTTGCAACCTTCAAATCAGAAACCTAATAATCAACAATCTAAGTTGACAAGTCTTTTTATCTTACACAAACCACATAATAATAATAATTGGTAGTCATTTTCTAAGAAAGGAGATTGTGACACATTGTTCCTCAAGTCAATTGGAATTCTCTTCCTACTCATGCATTCAGCTATAATACATGTCTCATCACTCCATAGGTTTTTAACTTCAACCTTTCAAGGATGCTAAATTTTGACAAGCAGAAAATCCTGAAACTAATTAATCAAGGTGTGATTTACTTTATATTCCTATCTTTCACAGCAAATAAAGGAAACTGTTTCAGTAATATATTGCCTTCATTGTAATTTTCAGCTTTACAGTACAAGATATGGTACAATAATAGAAACATTTTCACAAGTTTCCCCTGAAAACTACTGATGACTCTTGGCTGTGGGCCAGATTTTGATTTCTCAAACAAAAGGGTGCATGATGTTTTGCAGACTACTCAGTAGAGAGGCTATTGGCAGATTCCATAACAATAATGAAATGAATGATTATGAATAGTATAAAAAGAATTTCCAAGCCAAGTATCCATGATTTCACATAGTTATTCGGAACAAGTCACGGCATTGTTCACGTAAGCCCACGAGCTTGTTTCCAAACGATAGCAATAAAATTAAAGATTGTATAAACATGCAATCTTAGGCCACAAATTAACAAAAAACTTCAATGACAAGGAAACAAAATGGATGAAACTATGAAAATAAAAAAAACTGGTATCTTGAAAATTTATAATAACATTTTGATAATAGCAGAACAAGTAGTTTTTTAATCAGGAATCTCTAACTTTGATAAACTCATGTATTAGTTAAAAGACAAAAAAAATTTAAATTTTAATGTACTACATGACAAAATATAATGCAATAAAATTTGTATTTATTTTATTTTTTAATTAATTTCTGACTTTATTAAAATCAAGAATCCTTGATTCTAAAACTACTCATAGCAGAATTTTAGTTAAAGAGTACTACTCTAGCACATAATATAAACGATGTTATAACATTGCTTACCTGTGAAGCTACGATGAATCTTTACTTGTTATCAATTGAAAGAGCAAGCGTGGCTCCCCTGAATTAAATATATAATTACAAAAGTAACTTGAATTAGACAATCATCATTATGTTGCAACCAATCTTCGGATAACAGAATTAATCATGAAATATGATAACAAAAACCCACATGTCTGCCTCTTAGAGCCACTAAAGGACGGCTGCTTAAGTTAAGAATAATAATTAACCTGATCAACAAAGTGTTTATTTTAACTAAGCAATAAAAAACGAATCAACCAGGCACTTGTACATGCTCTGACGGTTGAATCAAGGATTAAATATTAAGGAAATGAAATCTTGTAAATGCAGACAAACAGTCTTTAAAGTGCTGCTTTTTTGCCCCCCTTTTTTTCTTGGTGGGTAGATTTTTATAGTGGGATGTCATCAACCTTAAACTAAGTAAACCTGTCTGTTAGAAATTTGACAGGATTAGACTCAAAGAAAGCAGTGAAAGAAAATAAAAAGGCTACATTGATGTTGTTCGGCACTAAGAGGAAACTGATAGCCTTATAACCAGAATGCCTTTTTCCCCACCCAACTTTCATGGATTTCCAAGAAAAAGAGGGGGGGTGGGGGGAAAGAGGCTCACGTTCCAGCTCAGCTGGGATACTCAATTACATCAGTTTGTTAATAAAAGTTTTTTCAAATGGCCCCGGGTTTAGAATTCCAGATTGGGGAATTCTAAAAGCTTTTGTAGTTTGTTAATAAAAGCTTTTTCAAATGGCCCCGGATTTAGAATTCCAGATTGGGGAAGGAGATACTCAAGAGATGCGTGTGTAGTAATGACTTAGTGAGCAATGTTGCTCGTATTATGATATCCAACATTGTCACGTAGTGCTGCTTGGTTAATTCACTCAGAACTTTAACATTATTTACAACGGACTTTAAAATGTAATACGTATTCAATTGCTCATTATATGGTGGGCGAAGTTTCAAACGGGTCATTTCTGTATTCAATTGACATAGACAATTTGCTTTAGATATTCTGTTGTTGATGTATGCGTTTGAGAATTATTCTATCTCTTATAATTTAATATCTCACTACCATGATTGTTGTACCTGACTTAGTATAATGTGCTTTGCCAGTGACTTGTACTCTATGCAAAAATATCCCAATTTTTTTTTAAGTGAACAAAAAAGAAACAAGCATTATGCAGCTAAACATTGACATGCCCAAGAAGAAAGGGAAAAATCATTAGCAAGAGCCTTTGCCTTGCTTAGAAGATGCAACGTTACTGTGACGTTCATTAAGCAAAAATGAAATGTCAAATGAGGTGCGGACAGCAAAATGACTGCAACAAGAATTCTATCGTAGAGCAACTGGAAAAATGTACAACTGGGAACTGGGAACTGCGTGTCAAATCAAACAGAAAAGAAACTTTTTGGTTTCTTTCTTCATGAGTCAGCATAGGAAAAGCCCACTCCATTTTAGGACTTTTAGGCTTCCCCATAAGCCCAATGGAACATCTCAATCAAGAATGCTTCCTTAACCATCTCGTCTATTTCTGTGCTCAGACCCACCAGGGGCGGCGCCCCCACCCCTCTTGGTTAAAGATTAGTGGGGTGCATTAATATCAGTCAAAAAATGAATATTATAATAAAAATGTTATATCAAAAATAAAATAAATGGCTTGGACGTATTTTCCTACTAGTTAGAAGTAATGCAAATTTATTAACTTTGTAATTCAGTTAACATAGTGTACACATGCCGGACATATAATTCATCATGTGGGAGTGAGATGATCTCATTTGTAATCACTAATCTTACGTTAGTTTGTGATAATATCACGTCATATGACAAATCAATTAAAATACAAGTTTTAATGTTTTATGCATAAATTTTTGTTATATATAGCATTATTGTAAAATATTAGTTATAAGTAAAATTATTTGTGATTGTATCATCAAACAAATATTTGGTTGATAAAAAAATAAACGAATTTATGTCTCGGCATTATAACACTATTTTTCTTGTCATTGTTTGAGATGCAATTATAAAAATGAAAGAAAAATGAAAAAAAAAAGCACCATATTACTAAATTAATATTAGGTACTACCTATGATGTATTACGACATCTTTTAATTTTATATCATTACTTTTTATTATCATAGCCAAGAATGTTTCTTTCAATCTCTCAATTAATTATTTAAAAAAAATCAAACCAGATTCTCGAACCCATTGGCCAGAATCATGCTTTACTACAAATCCAATGATTTTTTGGCCTGCCTGCCGTGGACAACCAGGTGACTGTTGTTATTGATAAAGAGCAATTGGGTTGATAATATTTATTATAAATTAATAATTTTCTGTACTCCAATAATTGCTCTTCAATTCTTAATGAACAGCCGCCTTGGTGGAGCCCTTTTGCCACGTGATTGTAACATTTTTGCACGTTCAATTTCTCTCGTCCAAATTAAACGTCTTGGGCAGAAAATTAGTCTTTGAGTCAACCAAGCAATGTTCTTTGTTTTACACTCAGAAAAGTCCAGCAGATAAATTACAATGTAACACGCTAGGTGTCATTTTAAGGTTAGCTACAGAACCTTAGAGAAGTAGCACCTCTTTGCAAGCAAGCTGCAGCTTCGTCTCTCGTAGCCCGATTCTAGCATGCGGCTCAAAATGATACCAACAATGCACCAGTGATTCAGGCAAGACCACCCCCATTTTTATGACCACCAGCCTGGGCCACAATGGCATTCTCAGAGCTGAAACCTCTCTGGTGCTTAGTTAGATATATTAAGAGAAACAAACTTAAAAAGAGTACGAATATTTCCTTCATTCTCCTTTTTCCGGCTAACATAATGTGCTTAGAGATTAAGACAAAAAGCACGCCGCGAAAGTGATCGCATCAAAAGTATCCAGCTGTATTAGGCAGGGATGCCTGAATACTTCTTTACATACTTGTTCAGGATACAATGTTCTAAGTCTCTACAATCGGAATAATGTTGCAGACACACTCACATCAAAGGGCATAAATTCGATCAATTTCTGAATTGGAGTAGTCAGAGGGATACCATGAGTTGGATCCACTCCTCATCCTTGCATTCTTCTCCCTCTTCCTAGTTAATCGAACCCTCTTAGACTTCACCACATAATAAGTCATGGTGCCGAGGACTCCAGCCATTATCAGTCCCCCAACAACTGTAACCAAAATTGCAGCCCACTCGTGTCGGCGGCCAACCACTATGTAAGAGGAGGCAATAAATGCCACAGAGGTGCACACCGAAGCTAACCACATCAACTTGTTAATTACCTCCACCACCCGTTTCTCTGCTTTTGTCTCACCTCTGACCAGAGTGATTTGGACAACAACAACAGCTAAAGATGTAAAGAGTGCTATTGCATTAAAAATGAAGAAGATTTTGAAAGAGGCACGACGGACGACTACAGCCACCCCGTGATCATCATCCCCACCAGGCACAGTAAATATAGCTGCAAAAGCAACCGTGGCAAATAGTACAGCCACCACAGTCACTGAATTGGTGGCATTGTTGATGCCTTCGCGATGGAGTTTCCTGAGCTCTTTAGAAATGTTATGAACATTTTTGTTCGTTCTTCTGGTTTGTTCAAGCTGTGTATGAACATCTTTCTTGATTTGAGTCACGGTTTTTCTCAACTCGTCCCTTGGCTGGTTCAATTCATTAGCTCTGACAGCACCACAGCGAGCAAGGCAGTCCTTTATTTCTGAAGCTTCTTCTGAGGAGGGAAGCCCTTCAGCTATGTCGAGAGCTGTTTTGTGGTCTCTGGTTAGTGCATTAACATTGGTGTCAGGGAGGGATAACAACTCAGTCACTATCTGCAAGGAAAAGGGGAAAAATCATGCAAAACTTCCTGAAACCAAATAGTATTCCATACCAATGTCGATAAGTAAATTGTACTTCGACACAAAGAACTGGCATATAAGATTGGATAGTTCATCTTAGGTGTATTAACAAACTGAAACCTAAAACCATCTAACAGTAGAGATCAAATCATGATAATATTAAGGGAAATGTAGGATTTGTTAAAATTTGATAAAATTCAAGCTTAAGAGAAGAATAGAAGATGCAAATGATTAAATTGGAAGGCAACTAGTCCAATTAGATGTATCAAGGAAACTGAAGACAAACTTTAATCCTTTGGCCTGGTGGCCTGATTCAACTTTATTTAACAACACAACTGCAACTGCAGCATACATTGTTGACTATTAAAGAGAAATGATAATCGTTGACCATTCAGAAGATAGCACACTGTAGACTATCAAATTGGAAGGTACAGCAGTCCAATTTGATATGCAGATGATGGAACTCTTCCAGAATAATTGCACCAAAAAAAAAAGAGGCTGAGAATCAATGACACCATTTCTGGTTTTAAAGGAAAGGAAAAAAATGAGAAAATTTATACCTCTGTTCGTTTTTTCCTGGTGGCTACATGTAATGCTGTGTTACCAAACTTATCAGGAAGCATTACAATAGCAGCATCTGCCTCGAGAAGCAATTTCACCACCTCACAGCTCTGCCCTTTTACAGCCATGTGCAGTGCAGTCTGCCCTTTCTTATCAGTCCTTCGAGCCAGTTGTGGATCTTTGCTCAGTAATGCTTTAACAACATCTACATGGCCTTGTCGGGCAGCAAAATGCAATGCATTTTTCCCATTGGATCTAGAAATTTCTAACAAGCCACCATCCTTTGATAATAGTTCATTGACGACAGCCGTATGCCCCCTAGTAGCAGCAGATACAAGAGGGGTTGCATTTGAAGGGCCAGTTGTTTGGCTTAAGCTGGGATCATGATCAAGTAACACTTGGACAATGGCTGCAACAAATGAGTAATTATTAGTGTGAGACTCTTAGAAGTTTACAAAACCAAAACTAGAAATATCACCATTTTACTATGAAATGTAAGACATCTCATGCCATCACATTCTTAAATGATATTCCACACAGAACTTTGACTCTATGTCTTTGCTAAGAAGGTACTTGGTGGGTTAAATGCTAAATAGTAGCTAATCATACTAATTAAGTACATCAAAAAGAAAGAAAAAAAAAGGAAGCCTTCTTTTTAGAGGCCCTTGAAACCATGATCAAAGATTCTCAATTTATATTCATCTTGAAATTATCATGAAATAGACTTGCAGTATCCAACTTAATAATTGCATTAACACATATCTAAGAAAATGTTCTAGTTCATGGCAACAACAATCTTTAAAGTAAACAAAGGAAGTGGCTTCACAGTTCACATGCCATATCTTCCATTTTCCAACACTGAAAACTTAACAAAATCAGATGAAACATAAATTTAAAATCAGTACCATGATGCCCTTGGACTGCAGCAATATGCAATGGATCAAACCCGGACCGATTCTTCCTTGTAAGACCTTCTTTGGTCGAATACTTCAACAGCTCATTAAGAATCTCAATATGCCCTTTATCTGCAGCTGTAAATAAGGCAGTCTCTCCCAACTCATTCACCTCATTCACAACCGATGACCTTATCTCTGCAACTTCAGTATCAAATTCAGCCCCACTTAAGTTCCCCACCATTTGTGAATCTATGCCATAAAGAATCTGTTTCACTGCCCCCAAATCTCCTCGCTGAGCTGCCAAATGCAGCTCCGTATCATTATGACGACCCGTCACTTGTTTAACATACTTCTTTTTCCCAGCTTGGTCTATGCGTTTGCCTGAGTTGGACAACACCAAAGCCGGTGCAGTTGCTGAAGAAGGTGAAGGGGAAGGTGACGGTGTTAGTGATGACTCACCAATTGATTTTTGGCTTAATTGTGGAGATATTATTCCCTTTTCAAGGTCTCTCTCAGCTCCTAAAAACAATAATCATATAAATTAATCAGAACTGATTCAAGCAAAATACTCACGCACCTCTTAATCTTAAATCAATCACAAGTACGAAATTTTTTCTTTAGCTCAAGCTAATCAGCCATAAAAATCTAACAAGTACCCAGAAATTTCTTCAGCTCAAACTGATCAATCACAAAAGATAACAAATACCCAGAAATTGTTGAGCTCCAACAAGCTTCTGATCAATTAATTACAGAATCATAAACGCAGATCCCACAAGAACAAGTTTAAGTTTTATGAGAAAAAGAAATTTTTTAGGTCAAAACTTCATTAAACTAAAGTCTTCCCTTTTACTTAGACTGAAACAGAGGGACGAGATACTATATAGATTCATTAGCTAGATTCATGCTACCAAAGACTAGAACTAAAAGACCCTTAAATCTATTATAAAAAGAAAAAAATACATGTAAACAAAGTACCTTCTACAATAGATGAGGCCATGGTTGATTAGAAAGAGAAAAATTTAGATATCATTCAAGAGAGAAGAGAAATGAGAAGGTTCAAGAGAAGTGTAAGAGTGAGAGGGAGATAAGATGAAGGCAAAAGGACATGAAAAATAGAAAAAATAAACAGAGGAAAGTGGGAGGAAGGGTGGTGGAAATGGAGGATGAAGTGGTTGGCTTGGCTTGTCGTTAGTAGGAGAAATAGCCTTTTGTTTTGTATTTTTCCTGCGAGTGCAATGTGCAAAGACCGCGGGGATTTGTCCGTGGCATATCCCAAATACAACTCCATACTCTATAATTTTTTATACATATTTTTTTAATATATAATTATAAAATTATTCTAATTAAAAATTTAAATCATCTAAATTACTCTATACAATTAGTCACAAAATACAATTCTTAATTCTCTCTCAGGACCAGCATATACAACACCTATTTTTACCAAATTTAAACCTTCTTCAAGATTGAATCCAATCCAAGCAAGTAAAAAAGAGTGAAGAGTTGTTTGTCAGGCTCAATTGTAGTCCCTCTGAAGCGCCATTAGATGAGGTTAACGCCAATGACGCTAAATTTCTGTGACCTTGAAATTTAGTAGCTCTCTTGTTGTCACTTCCAATGATTTCTTGAATGAAATGGCAAAAGTTCAAATTAATTTGAAATCACTTGCTACTTCTAGTGATGATTTGTTAAGAAAAATGGCCGAAAAAATGAAACAAAAGTTTGCTTAATATTGAGGTGATTCTTTTGATCAGGTTAACATGTTATTATTTGTAGCAAATGTGCTTGATCCTAGATGTAAATTGGAGTTTGTTACATTTTGTTTTAGTAACATGTATGAATCTAAGAAAGTTGAAGAATTGAAATCTAATATTAAGGAGTTGTTGATGGAGCTATATAATAGCTATATTGGTGGGAGTGATGGGAGGAATAGTGGTGGTGTTTGTTTTGGTGATATCCATGATGGTGGTGGTGGTGGTGGTGGTGGTGCCGGTGCCAGTGCTAGTGCTAATGCTAGTGCTAGTAGTAGTATAATGTCAATTGATCTTTTTTCATCTTTCAAAATGATGAAGCAAAGTTCAAATGATGACATTAGTTCGAAAAATGATGTTGAAAAGTACTTGACGGATGATAATGAGAGTACTGGTAATGCCCATTTTGATATTTTGACTTAGTGGAAGTTGAATGGGCATAGGTATCCGATTTTGTCTCAGATTGTCAAGGATGTTTTGGCAATTCCAGTGTCTACTGTAGCTTTGGAATCGACATTTAGCACAGGAGGGCGTGTTCTTGATCCTTTTAGAAGTTCTTTAACTCATAAAACTATTGAGTCATTAATTTGCACTCAAAATTGGCTTCACTCAACTCTATTAAGAAAACGGATAATACAACCTTCTCAAGAGGAAACTAAATTCTATGAAGTTATTGAAGCAAGTAATATATTACTACTATATTTTCATATGTTGTTTTGATTATTTCACTTTTAACTAATCATTCTAATTTTTTTTATTTTGTGAATGTTGAATTTGGTAGGCCAATACGAGCTCAACAAGAACAAGCAACCGAGGAGTAATTGAGATTATGATTTATTTTTATTTGAACTTGTTATTTGAACATGTTATGTGTTATTTGAACATTGTTCGAGATATATTTTTGAATTTACATTTGTTCATTTTTTATATTTGTGCTAAATTTATTAATTTAAGGTTTTAAATTTAAAAAAGTCCAAAATAGGCCCAATAGGCCCATAATCGAAATGATTGAACCGAACCGAATCAAATTATTTCAATTAATCGCGTATTTGATTATTTCAGTAATTTAATTAATTGCGATTATGATTTTAAAATAATCGTAATCGAACAATTATGAAAATTTAGTAAAAAACCGAACCAAATCGAACCGCGCCCACCCCTAATATTTTTTACACATTTACACTCTTGAAGCTCTAAATGTATGTAAAATTTTATAAATAAAACATTGTGTTTATATTCACCTTTTTAAAGAATAAAAAAAATCATCTATAATATTTGAGTTTTAATTATAAGAATATGTAAATTATTTTAAAATAGAAAATATAATCGGGTCATTGATCGGATAAATAGATTAAGAATTTTAACCCTAACCCGACATGGGAAAAAATCGTGTTGATCCGGACTCGACCCATTCAATAATCGTGTTAAATTTGATGACTCATACCCATTTATTTATGTCATGTTCGTGTTGGGTAATCGAATCGTGTCAAATTTTGCCTGTTCTGATTTAGACAACCAGTTTAGTCCACAACATTTGGCCCAGTTGACCCACGGCATCCCAAGCACCTTCTCCCCTCTTAATAAAAATGAAGAACTAAGAGCATATTTCTCCTCCTATTATTTGTGAGAGTTGATTTTTAAATTAATATTTGTTGGATTTTAGATTGAATGTCTATGAAATTTCAGTAGCGTTTAAATTCTAATATATATGTAGAATTGTAATAAATTAAAAAAAGTTATTGTTATGAAATAATTATAATTTATGTGAATATTTATTAATGCAACATTTTCATTTCTTCATGAATAGTATTTAACTTTCTTATAATTCTCATTATCTTCATAATTTAAAGATTATTATCTCTTATATTTATAATGTATTATTTATCACTTTGCGGTTGTATCATTATAATATGAGGCCTTTACTCTTTATTTGTGCATACTTGAAAATGAATAAAAGTGATATGTAGATAATTATTGTGTCCATTATTTACTCTCTCTCTCTTATAATATTGTGTTTCCTAATTGATAAATAATTTAATAATTATTAATAATTACTCTTAGACATGCTAGTAGTTATAAATTTAGAATTGCTAGAATTTGTTTTTATTACAAATAATAACAACAAAAGTTAACAACTGAGTGTTTTGGTCTTTAATTTTTATTGTTTAATAAGTAATAAATTTTCTCTTTTTACATGGGAGCAAGTTTCAAATTTGAGACTTTATATTATGTTTAAGATGTTTAGTAGTAAAATTAATTAGTATCCTCAGAAATAAAAATGATTTATTAACGTAAAAATTGTAAGTAGTTAGGGTAAAGATTAATATTTTAAGGACCTAAAAGATTTAGCAAGGAACATAAAAGGTTCGGCATTTTATAGCAGCGAATTGATTATTTCGTGTATAACTATAAAACAAGCAAATTATTTTAGTAACCTAGGGCTCTAGTTTTGTGTACTTTTAGTATTAATTTTATTTCATCGTAGTCATATGTTTTTTTTTTTTTTTTTTTTGAGAATTAACATTCTAAGGCCTAGAGGCAGGGGGAATGTACTAAAAAATTTTGGGCCTTCCCGGAATTTCCCCCAACATTTTTCGACCCAAATTTGAAACGAATTCATGACCCAGGTTTTAGGCCTACCCAACCTTTTACTTTAACGGCTGCACAGCCTCAAGAAAATACACCACGGACCATAATCGCCACGAAAGGTTCGAGGGAAACGGCAGAATAGGCGAGTGCCGCTTTAAGCGACAAGCACACGGTATTCTTTAGTAAAAGGCCAAAGAATAGTTCGGTCTGCGCTCAGCGCACGGCTCAGGCTAACAGCCGTTCTTTATAAGGAGATGGGCTTGGCTGATTCTTGCTGTTTTAAATTAAACCCATAATAAAGCTCAGAGTCTCACCTCGTCCCATCTCCCTCTCGTACTACTCTTCAACAACTCGAATTCTTCAACGCGATGCAGTATTTTATTTTTATACCAAGTGATGATTATATATGTGAAAGTGTGATGGATTAGCATTTTTCAAAGTACTTGTCCACTTTAGCAATTTTATTTTGGTTTCTTGGAATTAGATTTCATAAACCTTAAAGCAAGCCAGAAAGGGTACAAGCTACTTCACGACACCATCGACTGATTTAGTATATGAGATCTTCGTACAGGTATTTACAATTGAAATATGTTAACCCATGCATTACAAAAAGTCAGAATTTCTTAATACTATAATACCCTAAATTGAACCAACATCATCATTTAACACCTCGAGATAATTGGTTTATAACCTTACAAGAAAAAAAAATCAAGAATTCACTACCAAAATTAGCCTTAAATTAAAACACAAAACGAAATCAAACCAACCGAGAGCACAAAAGAAGAAGAAAGCATGAAAATTCAGGAACAAAATAGAGCAAGCAAAATACCCTTCGCCAATCATTTTCTCAAGCAAAATAGAGCAAGCGTCAACAAGCACGCCCTCATGAGTCTCGAAAACAAGCTTGCCAACTATGACTACTTGCAGTTTAATACGTTAGCTATCCAATTCATCAACTGAACCAGCAACCACCATCAAATTTGCCAAAGCCACAATCTACACAATACCCATTGCTAATCACAAAGATAATTTAAAAACAATTTTTTATAATAATTATTATGAATAATATAAAAATAATTATGAATAATAATAAAAATTAAAATCATAAGCGACAACAGAGATGAAAGAGATGACCGCTAACAGCTCAAGAATGTCCAAAAGCTACGATGTCAGAACAATACTGACAACGTCAGCTGTCGGCGGTGTGTGGGAAGGGTGCGTGAGTGAGACTGTGAAAGTGAGTGAGTGGGGCTGGATAGCTACGGCTGGGGGCTGTGCATTTGTGCCGTCGTTGTGGAAGTAGATGAGAAGAGAGGAATTACCGTAGATTAAGAATGGGAAATCTGAAATTTATCTTATGAATTACTTAAATTGGGTTCATTTTTAATCCAGCTATGAAATCAAAAAAAGATTTACCACGATTAAAATTTTTTTTATAAATGTTTTAACACAATGATAACATTTAGTTGATTTTTGACGAAATACAAAAAGCTCAAGTTTATCAAACTCAAGCAAATCAAAATTTAGTGTGCCTTAAACTGTGAAACCATACCTTGAGTTTTAGTTTCCTCTAATGTCCAAAGTGATTTGTTGGTGCTATCCATTAGAGTGATTTGATGGTGCTCCTACATTGTTGGTGCTAACTGTAAAGGTGAGGTGCTTTTATATTATTAAGATTTATACGATCGAGAATGCATTTCAATACGGCATCAAATATATTTGGCATGATAAGTGGAGGGTGAGCTAAAAAAATAATTTTAACATGAACGCATCTTAACATAAATTATAAAAATCTTCAAAATCAGATTTTTTTTTTGTTTTTTCTCAACCATAAAAGTAACTTTCAACTATGCTTTGGTCGGAGCATTTGCAGATTAAAAGTGGTGATCGTTGAGGACAAGGGTTATTCTTTAGTAAAAGGCGAAAGATAAAAAGAAACGGTGGCTTTTCTCCAATCATTTAATAAAAATGGTTTTTTTTTAAAATAACTAAAAAAAATTCGGTCTAACCCAATAAAATAAAGTCAACATTAAAACTCTATCATACATTTTTTATACACACAAAATCTTTCATAAGTGTATCATAAATTCTTGATAGAAGAAATTCCTATCATAAATTCATTGTGAAAACTTGATAGACTCAAAATCTATCACAAAGCTGTCGTATGTTCATGACGATATAACTAGACCCCACGTTAACAAAATTTTAAGTCTTCAATATAATTATTAATTTTTACGTGAGTTATTTTATATTTTATTGTAACCACAAGTTGTCTATGTTGCTTGGTCATATTTAAAATTTGCATGTATTAGTTCTAGTATTTTGTTGTAAGTGAAGCTGGCAACATAATTTGGTTCATTTAGAGATAAAGTTCAAGGACTAAGGTATTGGTGGAGTCAACATCACATGACACGCACGAGGAGTTTATTTTCCTGGCTATGACGACTAGGGCAAAGAAAGAAGACATCGGCGTGTATTAGATATTGGGACCACGTGAAGCTTATTATGAAGAGGATACACATAGAAGTTATTTTCAAAAGATTGGATCATGATCATCTTCTTGATAAGGCAAGATTAAATGATTTTCATTTTTAGAAGTCAAATGTTTGAAAATCGAAGATGAACTCGCTTATTGGATAGATTCATTCCGATCCTTAGCGTGTGGGCCGGTCATCCACCAAAGAAGAAGTTGTAACCCATTCAGACATTTGAATACAGAGTAGAGATGATAAAAATTCCCACAGAAATGGGTACTTTCGGAGATTTTTCTCATTCGGGGAGGGTATGAAGATAATTTTATACCTAATTTCTTATTTGGGGAAGGGACGGAGAAATTTTTTTACCTAATTTTTTTATTCAGGGAAGGAACGGGGATGACGTGAAATCCCCATTCTCTATCTATTTTCTTATTTTAATTTTTAATTTAATTTTTATTTTTTAAAATTACTAGTAAATAAATAATAAAATTTGAATTATAAAATTATAAGTATTGGTAAAAATAAAAAAAATCAAAATATTTATATTATTAAACTTTTAGGCCTAATTAACTAATTAAAGTCCTAATTTTTTATTTAGGACATTAAAAAGACCGGACATGTTCTATTAGCCTAAAATTTTTGTTTTAATTTTAATATTCATTAAATATTTTAAACTTAAATCTATTATTTATTTATCTTAAATCTATTATTTATTTATTTTTAGATGCTATAATTGCCCACAGCAAATCACAATTTTAATATCTAATCTAATCTAATATTTATTCTTGATTTGCTTCGACTTAATTATTGTGTTGTAAATGGAATAATCCACATTCATAAAGCGTCCATGCCACCATTGAAAACTTAATTTTGAATCTAAATTTGATTTTATTTGTAACAATTTTGTATTAGAATATTAATTTATTCATGATAATTTGTATCATTTGCATGCTGCGTTACTTACAAATTCAATGTATGTGACTTTTGTAATAGATATTAATGTAAGATATATTTCGAACTTTACTTTTATTTTGAATTTTTTATTTTAATATGATTAACTCAAAATCGAAAATAAAAAAAATGTATTAGTTATTCGGGGATCGGGGATCATCAGGGATCCCCTGTTATTATTCGGGGAGGGGATAAAGATTCTCTTAAATAATTTTAACGGGGATGGGGGGAGGACGGGGATATACGCAAAATATCGGGAATGAGTACAGAGAGATTGGTCCCCTTCCCTCCCGTCCCCATTACCATCCCTACTACAAAGCAAATATTGTGATATGTCTCTTTGTTATTTGTGCTTGTTATAACAGAGTAGACTTCAAGTCTTTATCGTTCTATATGTCTATTGTACAAGCAAAGTTTCTTCACATATTTGATCTCTTCAGGAGAGGAGATCATTTGTTGTAGTGGAGGGATTCTACACAGAGGTAGCAAGCAGTTCGGCGTGGTGAAGTGATTTCACAGAAACACAGCAAACAAAAAGACTAATGGTGCTGGCTGAATATTCATTACGATGGTTACAATAAGATGGCAGCAAGACAGTAAAGAGGGAGTTTGAACATTGGATAAGTATCCAATAGGTAGTATTCATAGATCTCTTTATGAATTATTCAAATTATAGGCGTGACCCGGCGAAAATAGGATTTTGAACTCAAAACCACGTAAAATCCTTTTGTTTTCTTTATTTTCCGCACTTTTAATATCCTTGTTATAACTACTGAATTAATATTTAATTAAGGTTGATAAAACTATGAAATCTGATCTTTCAAATATCTTGAAATCAAAATATTTGGCATTAAAAATTAAATTTAGGTAGACAAATTCATAGTCATAAAACTTAAGTAGAACTATACAAACATTACACAAATTTATTATTTTCAGTGATCACATGATATTGACATGTTTTAGAGACTTTTCTAATTTGCCAATCTAATCTTTAATGTTACATATTACATCGCATTTAAACGTTGGCAAACCAATGATAAAAACGCTTGGTATCTGGCTAGTACTGATTGGTTGATGACATAATTATTACAACATGTGATCTTAAGGAAGGTGGTTCAGCAATCTTTTTCCTGTAATTAAAACCTTTATTATGATATTTGAGAGAGAAGATGATCAAATTAGTATATGCTTTTAATCCATTAGAGACTCGATCACATTCATTATAATTTGATGCTATGTTTACTTAGTTAAAAGCTAATGCATAGTTTATCTCTCAATTAATGTGTCATTAATGTAAATTTATTATTTAAATTAAAAATAATAGGACTTAATAATTATGTATCACTTGAATTAATTACATAATGACATATCATTTATCACATTAGTTAAAATATAAATTAAGTATCGTAACTAAGTAAATATAACATTATTATAATGAACCTTGGGTTTTCTCTTTATGTAATTATAGTACACTTAAGCCTTGTTCAACTTCACATGCATGCAGTAAAGTCAAATGGTTAGTATTCTTGCCATTAAGTTGGAACAGGACTGAAATTAAGATGGTTTTATGTTACTTTTCAAATGAATTCAAGATCATTTCACTTGGAGCTAAATGTTTTTTTTTTTTGGTTAAAAAAAAGGCAGTTGTTCCACTGGTTTAAAGGTGTGGGACATTCTGTTGTTGAACTTTACACTAAAAAACCTGCTTGGCACATATTTTGTTATAATTAACAGAGTGGACTTTCAGTCTTTATTGTTCCATGTCTATTTTACAGGAAAAGCATCTTAACATATTTGATCTCTTTGTGAGAAGCGTTCATTTGGGGTAGCCGAAGGATTGTACATGGAGGCAGCAAGCAGTTTGGCGTGGTGAATAGATTTCACAAAAGCACAGCAACCAAGAAAACATATGCTGCTGGCTGAATATTCATTAGGATGGTTACAGAAAGGTGGCGGCGAGATAGTAAGAAAGAGTCCGAACATTGCATAAGTATCCAATAGATTGTATCCACAGATCTACTAATGAATTATTCAAATTATAGGCGCGGTCCTCTGGGTGTTGGAATTTAAAGTTCAAACCACATAAAAGCCTTTTGTTTTAATATCATTATTACGACTATTTAATTAAAATTAATAAAACTATGAAATCTGTTCTTTCAAATATATTGAAATCAAATTATCTGAATTAAAAATAAAATGTAGGTTGATAAATTCATTGTCCACATGACATTATTACAAAGACTTTTCTAATTGTCCTCATCTGGATTTCTACGAAACATCGATGTGTACATTTCATATCATTCAATGCGATCTAATCTTTAATTTTAGATATTATATTGCATTTAAATTTTAGGAAACCAATGATAAAAAGTTTTGGTATTTCCGCTAGCATCGATTGCTTGATGACATAATAATTACAACTTGTTGGTAGCTCTCGAGTCTTGAGGAAGGTGGTTCAGCGATTTTCTTCGTGTAATTAAAGCATGATAATTAAGAAAGAAGAGGATCAAATTAGTAAATGCTTTGGTCAATTAGGTATTGAGTGATATTCATTATAAAGTGATGCTATATTTACTTAGTTTGTATTTCAACTGATATATCACTAATATAAATTTATTATTTAAATTAAAAATGATAAATTTAATGATTATTTATCACTTGAACTAATCAAATAGTTACACATTATTTGCTACATCATTTAAAATTTAAATTAAGTATCTTAACTAAATAAATATAATATTATTGTTCATTATATAGGATCGTAGAAACTTGTGTGTTTATATTATGGATTATAATTCTCTCTTGATCTGATCTTTATTTGAGCAAATTTTATTAATATGATTGGTGGTGAATAAATTAAAAAATAATAATTAAATCTTAATAATCCACTAACACTAAAATACATGTGTCACAAAATTTATAAAAACAATCAGGAGTACTCAAATCATGCGAGGATCTTTAT
Source organism: Citrus glauca (assembly GCA_029633175.1). Taxonomy (NCBI): domain Eukaryota; kingdom Viridiplantae; phylum Streptophyta; class Magnoliopsida; order Sapindales; family Rutaceae; genus Citrus; species Citrus glauca. Next base: position 3,949,402 of record JAQOOD010000004.1, on the reverse strand, counting down.
CCTTATATTATACTGAGGCCTCACTCAACTTCACATGCATGCACTGAAGTCAAAGGGTTAGTTTTCTTACCGATAAATTGGAATTGAAATAACTTTATGTTCCTTTTCAAGATCAATACATATGAGATTCCCCGTTAGATTAGCTAATGATAGTTGGACTCATGGTGATTAATGTTGAAAAATATTTAAAATAAAAATTTATGTTTCCCTGTTTTCAATATCCCTCTAATATTTTTTTAATTTCAAAGAAAGAGACAAATCATTAATGTTTTTGTTTCTCTCTCTCACTTCATCATCTCGTGCATATTCTTTTGTTCTCTCTCCAATCTTATCTCCATCTAGTGGCTGCTATCTTTAAGAACTTGTGGAGAAGAAGATTTTCAGTAATGAAAATTATTTTACGTGGATTAGATATAGATTTATTCGAGAAGATACTTTTGGTTTATTAATGGCTGCTGTTCTGTTCTGCTGTAATTAAAATTCTGCAACTATTGATTCTCTCATCACCATATCTTTGCAATTCTTTTAACAATATGTTTGGCAAGATTAAGGCATAATTTTTGCTTACTCTTTATTTTGTAAAAACATCAGTAAAGCCACGCTGTAACTAGCTATTCTTGCTAATTAAAACATATGACGAATGCCTTTTCCATGGAAATGTTCACTACACCTCAAACAGGTTTTATTTTATTTTATTTTCCAAGAAAATATTTATCACTTTTTATTGGGGGCAAGAAATTCTAACTCTCTTCGATTTTTCATTTTTATAAAAGAATAACGTTATTAGTGGGTTTAATGGAAATTGAGATGTCATAGAGCTTGCTATTTGATCCTGTGATAATGTTACGTCATTGTAAGATAAACAACTTTAAATATATAGTAAGAAAATCCAAATGAACTAGTAAAAAAAGATACATTATTGTTCATTAAAATTCATTAATAATATGAATAATAATAAGTTTAACAAATTTAGAATAAATCCAACACAAGCTTTCCGGCAAAGAAAAGGGAGCTGCGGTGTCCATTGAAGGAGTAGCAGATATTGCAAAATCTTCTTCATCGTCGAGCATAAAGAAATATGCCGCTGCTTCAGTGGTAGTGACATCTTCATCATAAAAATTCTTTTTCTTCTCCACAAGGTTTAAAAGATGGTAGCCACTGTTAAGAAATTAGTGGGTGAAGTAGACACGCAACTAAAGGAAAATTGTAAGAAAATAAAGAACAAGCATAAAAGAGGACACCAAAAATTACATGGTTTGGCTTTTAGCCTACGTCCACGAGCGAAGACAGAATGAAATATTTTACTAGTAAAAAGGAGTTACAAGTATTGTGGTATTTTAGCTCACTTCCCAAAACCCCAAAACACCCAAACTCTCAGAACACTAATAACAAGAGCTTATAAATTCAAGCTCAAAATTCTCTCTCAACTCTCCAATTCTCTCTATGGAATTGAATGGAATTGGATGCTCAAATGAGGGTGGAAAGCCCTCTTTATATAGCCAAGATTTTTTGCTCTTTTTTTTCTAATGAATTGGCCAACACGGCACCAGTGGTGCCGTGTTGAATGGATGGCACCGGCCATCTAGATGGCCGGTGGCCGGTGCCGTCCTTGACCTTTGACATTCTCCCACTTGGAGATTAGATTGAAAATCAATCAATCTCCACACTATCCTTTCTACTTCGCCATAATCATGTTGCCTACGTTTCTGCTAGGCCACAAGATGATCTACTCCAAATAAACTTGTCAGCATTTATCAGCTTGCTTAAAACATCTGCTAGGTTCTCCTTAGTACGGATTTTCTGTAAATCCACACTTCCGTCTTCTACTACTTCTCGAACGAAGTGATACTGAACTCCTATGTGCTATGTCCTGGAATGAAAGGCTGGATTCCTTGCAATGTGCAAGGCACTCTGACTATCACGAAACACATAAATTTCTCTTGTTTGTGCCCAAGCTCCTCCAATAACCTTTGTATCCAAATAGCTTCCTTGCAAGCTTGTGTAGCTGCCATGTATTCTGCTTCTGTTGTAGATAAAGCCACAGCGGTCTGCAGTTTTGAAACCTAGCCTATAGCTGCTCCCGCAAGTGTAAACACATAACCAGTAGTGGATTTCTTTTATCAAGGTCTCCTGCAAAATCCGAATCCACATAACCCCTGACAGTAAACTCTGATCCTCCGTAACATAACGCAACATCTGAGATTCCTCTGATGTATCTCATAATCCTCTTCACAGCTATCCAATGCTCTCCACCAAGATTCGCCATGTATCGACTAATTGTTCCCACTGCTTGTGCAATGTCCGGTCTTGTACATATTATAGCGAATTAAACTTCCCACTGCTGATGCATACGGTACTCGAGACATCTCATTCCTCTCTGCTTCATTACTAAGACACATACTTGAGGATAATTTGAAATTAACAGGAAGTGAGGTAGAAATTGACTTACAATCTTGCATGTTGAAGCGCCGCAAGATTTTCTTCAAGTAATTCTTCTACGAAAGCCAAATCTTCCTTTTATTTCTGTCTCGGTGAATTTGCATCCCTAGAATCTTATTTGCTGGTCCCAAGTCCTTCATTTCAAACTCCCTAGCCAACTGGGCCTTCAATTCTTGGATTCGATCTTTGTTGGGGTCTGCTACCAACATGTCATCCACATACAACAACAAAATAATGAAATCATTATCTTCAAACCTCTTGCAATATGCACAATGGTCTGAACTGAGTCTGTTGTATCCAAGGCTCATAATGAAGGAATCAAATCTCTTATATCAATATCTCGGCGCCTGTTTGAGACCGTATAGAGATTTGTTCAACTAACCAAGTTCTCCTTTTCTGTTTCTGCAAAACCTTCTGGTTGGAGCATATATATTTCTTCTTCAAGTTCTCTATGAAAAAATACAGTGTTCATATCTAACTGCTCAAGATGTAAGTCAAATGTAGCACACATTGCCAAGACTACTCTGACTGTTGTGAGTCGAACCACTGGAGAAAATATCTCGTTGAAGTCAATACCTTCTTTCTGAGCATATCATTTCACCACCAATCTCGCACGATACCGCTCCACTTGGTCATTGCCATCACGTTTGATCTTGTAGACCTATTTGTTTCTAATGGCTTTTCTTCCACGTGGTACTGCTGCAAGTTCCCATGTCTTGTTCTTGTTCTTGTGTAGAGCTTCAATTTCTTCCTGCATTGCTGTCATCCGCAAAGTAACATCTGAGCTGCTTAAAGCTTCATGAAAAGTTGAAGGCTCTCCATCCTCTATTAGAAGACAGTATGCAACGTTGATCTCTGTGACATACTCCGAGTGCCATGTCGGCGGTTGTCTCTCACGAGTTGACCGACGAACTTCTGGAGCCTCGGACTCAACTGGTTCTTGTTCCTCATGCTCTGGTGCTGCTTCAGAAGAATCTAAATCTTCTGGATTATTTTTCACATATACCGGTACAGTCTCTGACTTTTCTTTTACAGTGCTATCATTATCATCTTTCCTTCGCAGTTGATCTTTTATAAAGATAACATCTCTGCTGATGACGATCTTGTGGGTAGTGGGGTCCCACAGACGATACCTCTTTACTCCATCAGCATATTCTAAGAAGATACATCTTCTAGATTTTGGATCCAGCTTTGTTCTTTCTTGGGCATTGTACATCACGTACACAGGACATCTAAATGCATGCAGGTAGGAATAATCAGCTGGCTTTCCAGTCCACATCTCCATCGCCGTTTTCAACCCAATAGCTGTAGATGGCGACTGATTTACTATATAACAGACAGTTTTGGCTGCTTCTGCCCAAAATGAATTAGGTAGGCCAACAGTCTTCAACATAGCTCTTATTCTTTCTGTAAGAATTCTGTTCATCCGTTCGGCCATTCCATTTTGTTGAGGAGTGTATGCCACCGTGAACTGCCTCTGAATACCTTCTTGCTTACAGAAAACAAGAAACTCGCCGTCTATATACTCTCCACCATTATCTGTCCTCAAACACTTGATCCTTTTACCAGATTCAAGTTCCACCAGCACTTTGTATTCTTTAAACACTAGAAATATATCTGACTTTTTCTTAATTAGATACACCTAACATCTTCTGGAATAATCATCAATGAAAGTCACCATGTACTTTGCACCTCTCATAGATATATCTAGTGCTTCCCAAACATCAGAATGAATCAAGTCTAGAATGCATTTACTTCTAGTAATAGATCTACTGAACTTTAATCTATGATGTTTACTAATAACACAATGCTCGCAAAATGGTAAACTTACCGATTTGAGCCCCGGAAGCAATTTTCGCTCAGAGAGAATCTTCAAACATTGTTCCGACATGTGGCCAAGTTTGAGATGCCACATTATCGTTCACTCTCCTCCATTTAATGTGACACACGCATCAACCTCCTGTAGTGTTTCTCCTTTAAGCATGAATAGATTAGTACCGATCTTTTCTGCCTTCATCAATACAAGAGCACCTTTAACAATCTTCATAATTCAATTCTCCACATGAGTTTTGTACCCATGACTATCTATTTGTCCCAAAGACAATAAATTTTTCTTCAGGCCATTGACATATCGTGCCTCCCCAATTGTGCGAATTATACCATCAAACATTTTTATTTTGATAGTACCAATACCAGCGATCTCCAAGGCATGATCATTACCCATATATATAGATCCTCCTGAGATAGGTTCATATGTGTGGACCATTCTCTCTGAAAGGTCATGTGCCAAGTAGCTCCTGAGTCTATAAGCCAGACATCAGACAGTTATTTTCTGCCTTTTGAAATAGTTGTTACCTCGCTGTAAAGAATTTCGTCATCATCCAAGGTACTTGCTACACAACTCTGAGCATTTGATGACTCAGGTTCTTTGCCCTCTTTTCTCTTCTGATTACTCCAACACTCTTTCTTGACGTGCCTTTTCTTGCTACAGTTGTAGCATTTCGCATTCTTTTTACTTCTGGATTTTAATCTACCATGATTTTGACTCACACTGGGGCCACGTTCCGTTGATCTCCCTCTCGTCACCGATAGCGCATCCGCTTGCTGCGAACTTACTTGTCTGTTTTCTTTATTTTTCCGCCGGCTCTCCTCATTTAATACGGAAGTTGCAACGTCGTCGAAAACTAGACTATCCACTGGATTATTGTTCGTCATGTTGATGATGAGTTGATCATACGAATCTAGTAGACTTTGAAGTAGAAGCTTTGCACGTTCATTTTCCTCTATATTATAACCCAACGTTGTGAGTTGTGAAAATAGAGTCTTCAAGGTGTTGATGTGGTTAGTCACCATTGTAGATTCCACCATTCAAAGAGTATAGAATTTCCTCTTCAAGAATATTTTGTTGTGTAGCGACTTGGTCTCGTACAATTTTGTAAGAGTATCCCATATTACCTTTGCTGTGTTTTTCTCTGCCACACTAGATACTACTCCATCTGCAAGTGCCAAGTGTAGATCAGAAATGGCATTGCCATCTACCTCATTCCACTTGTCATCAGTTATGTCCATGGGTCTTTCTTCAATTGCTGCCAAGCAATTATTTTTCCTAAATACAGCTTTCATCTTCATTTCCCACAACGAAAAATTATTTCTGTTAAATTTCTCAATTTCATACTTTGCCGCCATTTTATTGATAAATACTGCACACAAGCTAGTATACCACCTTGAATAGTTGTAAGTATGTGTGAGAATGCACACCAGGAAAAACTGGAGGGGTCACAACGGTCCCACTTAAAACCCAGACTCCTTAAGCTCTTATCGTCTTTGTGACAGAACTTTCCTAGACATGTATAAAAAACCAAACAGTTGTTTTACTCACACCACTATTCCCTACTTTGCACTACCAAATTCTTGGATCGCTCCCACCGTTTTACGTGAACAGTATCATATACGTGAATAGTATTGTATACGTAAATAATACCGTATATATAAATAGTATCGTATAAATAAATAGTACCGCTCCCACCGTTTCACTTGAATTGTAACATATACATGAACAATCTAAATGGCCGGTGCCAACCTTGACCTTTGAGAGCCATTAGAATAGAGATGAAGATTGGAGAGAGAACAAAAGAATATGCATGATAAATATGAAGTGAGAGAGAGAGAAATATCAACATTAATGATTTGTGAAGAATATTGAAAAGGGGGAACAATAAATTTTTATTTTAAGCAATTTTCAACGTTAATAATCATGTGTCCAACCATCATTAGCTAGTAATTTCACATTGATTATGATGTGAAATTTCAGATATATTGTAGAATTTCCCTGCGATTATTGCACCAATTTAAAGATGTGTTATATCTTTTGTTGAAGTTTACACTAAATTTCCTCAGGATATAAGTTTGGTCATTGATGATAGTGTGTGGTTAAAGATCTTTGTTTTTTTCCGTAAAAAAAAAAAAAGAAAAAGAAAAAATTGAATGAGGCGACCGAGGTGATTAATCAGAAGTAGCCAGCCTGGAGAGTCAATGCATAAATAAATAATACGCCAGAATCTTCAATTGATTAGATGTCCATATTTGGTGGAACTTTGAATTTGAACAGAGTACTGCTCCATGATTTCAATATTTCAGATTTAGCAACCTTGAACTGTAAAGCATGAAAACATGATCAAATAATTAATTTTGGGTGGGCAACAAATGAGAATAAATATAATTTGGTGGATTTCGTAATGAATATGTTAATTGATCACCAGCAGACATAGTGCTCTCACGAGCAGAAACATGGTTACTTTGTTAGTACGAATGCGGAAGCAAATAAGGCAAGTAGGTAATGGCAACTAGCTGGAAAATAGATAAACATAATTTTGAAATTTTTTGTGTTAAATTTTTTACACAAATTTTAAGTCATTAATTTCAAACAATTCAATAATAGATGGATAATCATTATTAAATGTTACTTGACTTTCAATATTTACTATTGAATTACTTGAAATCTATGATGTGTTTATTTGAACTGGGAACTATAATTCAAATTCAATATATAATTCATTGATAAATCTAATAATAGTTACAAATACATGAGATCTCCCATGCATTTATAACTTTACATTGAGGTGCTACAACTTTATTGTAGCAGTAAATGCAGGAATGAGAGTACGTACGATTCGATAAAATACATTTGCAGCATCTCTTACTTAAACTTAACATCAAAACAGAACAGGAGAAATGAACAAGCAGCAGATACAGAACTTGAAGCTTCTTTAAAAAACTTTTAACCTTTTTTTTTTCTTTTTTAATTAAAGCCTAACGAAGCTCAAATACTCATCATTGAGCCAGCTATACCTCTCCTGGAAAGGATTTGCAAGCGATTTCGGAGGGTACCGGTCGATGCAATCTTTCCAAACATTAGGATCCTCCAGGTCTTTCATAACTTCCCAGACACAGTTGTTGCATTTAAAACCAGCTCCAAGGCTAATCATCAGGATTCTGTCACCTTTTTTAAGTCTCTTTTTAGCTTCCATGTAGCCTAAAACATACCACAGGCCACCGGCTGATGTGTTTCCGAATCGATGAAGCGCCATTCTTGCTGGCTCAAGATCGTATTCATCCAATTCCAAGCCCTTTCCAGTCCCATCAATCACAGCTCTTCCTCCAGGATGTAAGCAGAAATGCTCAATTCCAGCTTTCAGGTTCAACCCTGCTCCGAGTACTGCTTCAGGTTTAGTACTAGAAGTGCTTTTTCTGATTCTGTTTTCATAATAGGATTGGATTACATACCGAAATTGCTCTCTGAGAGGCAATATTTTCGGAACAAGAACCTGGAGATTCATTGTGAAAGCCAGAGCTGCAGCTTTTGTTAGCTTTTTCGTCAGGCGAAAGCCGGGGTGCCCTTGTTGATCTTCAACTTGCATACAGCATTCATAAGCTTCATCGTTTGAGCCAAAATGGGTTCTCACTAAACAGTTCAACTTCAAGATTGCTTTGTGCTTTAACGCTCTGTTGTTCGTCAAAAGCATTGAGCACCCACCTGAGCGGAACAAAATATTCGAAAGCATCATAGATTTTTCTCTGCCGCAGTACCAGTTAGGTCCCATGGACTCTGTGCTCACAACAATTGCAAGCATGTTTTTGTAGGTTCTGAAGAGCTGCCGCACAAGATCAACGGCTACCACGCTTGCACTGCAGCCCATTCCGGATAAATTGAAGGCCTTAATATCGTTCCTCAGGTTGTAGCGATTTATAATTCGAGATGTAAGAGAAGGAGCAGGAGAAAATAGCGACACATTCACGACAAGAACGTCAATTTCTGATGGAGAAATATCTGTTCTTGCAAAGAGCTTGTCAAGTGTGTCAAAAATGATTTCATCCATTTCTGAAAATGCCTCAGCTAAAGAAGGTGACTCTTCTCTGCCTTCAACGACGTTTCTTGGGCCGTAAGTTTCCTCTCCGATGCCTGAGCTGACCATGTTCTTTAACAGAAACCTGTATTCTTCAAGCCCCAGTTTCTTGTTTCTCCAAACAACTCTTGCACAGGCTTCAGTGTCAAGCCTCCTGGTTTCATCACATGGCTTGTAGCACTCATAAGCAAGCATATAGCAGCACTGGCCTCTTTTCTGAAGAACCCACTGATACAAGTGAAAAATGATATAAAAAAGAGCTAACAAGTACAATAATGCCATGATAAAAGAAAAAAAAAAAAAACTCAATTGACAGAGAGAGAAGGGAGGGAAAGAAAAAAAGAAAATCTCTAGACTTCCCTGTCTTTCTTTACGTAGGAAGTCGAATTTGAACTTTTTTATGAGACAAATTTTATGCAACATATAGTTTCTATTTATAATCAATAAACTCATATCTGCTTCAATTTACCCCTTAATAATTGAATTAGAAATCTTTAACATCATCATGCTGATGTGGTACACCAGTCGCTCAAAATATAGTTGGGAGATTAGCATCCATAATATATGAAAAGTGCAATTAATTTTTTTCACGTGAAATGTTGGTCGTCCGACAAAGAATTTTCTTCCCACACACAATCTCATGGTATCAAGCTCTGGTTTTGTAGCTTTCAGTAGTGATTTTCTGTGTACATTTATGTACATAGTAATTAGGGGCGGGTACGGTTTGGTTCGGTTCGGATCGAAATTAAGCAACACCGATTTAAATCGGTTATTTTATAAAAAGAACTAAATAAGAACCGAATTCAATAAGAATCGAACTCAAATGGATCTTTTCGGTTAGGTTCGGTTTTTTCAATTATGAGCTTATTGGACCTATTTTGAATTTTTAAATTTTTAGCCCATTGAGTCTCATGAATGTAATAATTTTTTTCAACAATTAGTTCATCTTAATTTCATTACAAATATTAATAATAAATACAAAGTTTTCAAAACACATTTTATCATAAAGTTTTCAAAATACATTTTATCACTAATATCTTACTAACTACTAATAAAGTACTCACAAAATATGAAACATTAAGATTTCAAAATACATAACCAAACTCCAATACTCCATCTACATAAATATAATCATAATGTTGTAAAGACAAATAAAAATAACAACAGTTACAACTTAAAACACAAAATAAAAATTGTAACACACACACACACACACACATATATATACACTATAATCGTGTGTGTGCATACTTATTTTAGTTATGTTACTCAACTAATTAAAATTTAACACGTGTCTATTTAAATAAAATTTAAAAAATAATTCAGTTTTTTGGTTCAGCTGAGTGAAGCGAATAACGAACCTATATTTAGATTTTTTTTTAAATTAAAACCGTTTCAAACGGTACGGTTCGGATCGGTTTTCGCTAGTGCACGGTTTTTTTACCCACTCCTAGTACTAATGCATGGAGTCCTTTATCAACTACTAAACGCCTTGTTAAAATTATAATGAAAATAGACCGCATAAAGTCAATGCGAAGTATATGCATGTACTTTGGGGAGAAAAATAGTGTTTAAATTTTGGTGTATCTCTCCTAAAATAATAATATTCAAAATACTCTCAGATTATTATTGTAAATCTTAACTTACTTCTATTTTTATAAAGAAAATAAAAGATTTTGTTTATATCGTTTGGATAATCCGAAATTTTCTCTGAAAATAATCATTAAATGCAATACTTTAGGGTGAAAGTAAAAATATAAAGGGAATTGCAATAAATTGATAGGCAAAGTTGAGAGTTGATATTAAGTTTCTTCTTCATTTTCTTTTTTCTTTTTTCCTGAAAAATTAATCACAAGCAGTCCCGCTAGGCTGCACAGTATATGAAACTTTCTAGCTAGTAAAAGACGTTCCGCAGAGACTCAACCACCACAATAAATGGATCCGGACAGTGTTTCAAATGCATGTCAGTGCTATAAATCACATCACTCGACCTCTCCTGATAATAGACAAGTGCAAATTAATGTTAATCTAAATTCAAGGTAACATAAATATGATGTGATATGAACACGATATATTAAGAAAAATTGCATGCAATTCATTATTCAACTCTTTTTCACAGTGTTAGCGAATAAGACTTGCGCAGCCAAAATTTGACCTTATCTTTTTTCCAGATTCAGACATTTTTTATGTAGCGGTTAAACCAATAAAATTACTGTATTTATATACTACTTACGTTAATTAAGAGATATTAAACCTCCATTATTCACGCCCACACCATTTGAAATTATAAAATAAATAAATAAAATTTTCTGATAAATATCGTGTACTAGATGACTAATTTAAATATTGTAATATTCTTGAAATTTTATGTTTTATTTCGGAAAAAAATACTTTCTGCTCTATACAGACTAATCCTAATTGTATAAAATCTTTAGGGATAATATATTTCCATAGTTGCCCAGTATACTTATCAACACGACAGAATATGACACATGCAACATTTGGCACAGTAAACTCAAGTGACTGCAGGTATGTTTGGGATTGAGATTAGGCATGTGTAGGTTAAAAGCTGTAGCACTAAAGTGTTTGGTAAACACTAGCTGTTATAACTTATAACTTATGTTGATATGATTTTTCACTCGTATAATGAAAAATTTATTATATTTTTAATAATTTAATCAAAATTATTATTTAAAATTTAATATTCACTATATATTATTAATTTTTTTTATAGTTATAGTTTTTTTCCATAGCCGTTGTAACTTAAAAGTTACAGCACCTTAATCCCAAATGAGACCTTCATTCTTTTATTTGATTTTCTGCTAATATTGAATAAAGCCCTTTTTTCTAAAAAAAATAAAAATAAAGCAAAACCTAGGGGAATGAAAGGCTGGAAGTAGAATACAAATACAAATGTTTGTTACGGAAAACGAAGTTTCTATAGGTCTTGTTCATATTTTATTTATGTTAATTGAAATTTATCTTATTTTCTTGGGAACTCAGATCTAAGTTCCATTTTTTTGTCACTTTATTTTGAGTAAGTAGAACTTTATTATATAAAAATAAGTTGTGTTTGCATGTTCTAATGAATTCACATTTATTTAAGTTCGGTGTCAAAGACAGTTATTTTTATAATCATTAATACAATTTTTCTCTTTAAGAAAATTAAGTTTCGTTTCTATCGCTTTCCTTCTCTACTCAATAGTTCTACCAAAACTAGTTCTGATCAACACAATGGCGATGAGGGAGCTTGATAGTCTAAAAATTAGCTTCGAAATTGAAAAAAGTTACCACCCACATGTTACCATTAATGGAGAGCAAGCCCTTCCCTCAAAATTGCAAAAGGAAGGTGAGGCCAAATGAAGAGGTGTTTCTTGATATATCTAAATCTATAGAGTTCATCTATTGTACTACTATATATGTGTACTCTTTATAGTAGTCTTGTGTTATAATGATCTAAAATGAATAAATTAAAAATTTTTGACTGGATGTATTATAAGATAGGTTATATTTATGTTAGAACTAATTTACGGTGGAGTACGAATTTCAGCTACACATGCAAAGTGATAAGTGATTAAAAAAACTCATTATAATTTTAATCGTATGATTATGAAGGAATGCTCTATCTTAAAACGATTTTAACATAGCCGAACCCTATAAGATATATGCAACTTGGGACATTCCTGGAGAGGGGTTTGAATTGGGTTAGTGTTGTCAGATATGAGTGTGTAATATGCAATTTTATGCTGATAAATATGTTAAAAAGAAAAATTCCTTATTAATATGTGTTGATTTTGAAATCTGATCGTCCTTTACTTTGCCCGGCCAAATTATCTCAACAACGTTTATACTGACAATGACTGAAATAGTGCACTCCCAACGCCTTCTCAATTACACGAACCTCAGAGACTCAAATCAACCACCCTCTTCCTTCGTGACCTGCACTTATAGAAACAAATAAGAGACGCCGATGATTTTTTCGGCAAAAATCCTCCAATGCTTAGATCAGAATGCGGAGTTTTCGGGAAAAATATATAGTTTAGGCTTATGCAAACTAATAACCGATGAATCAAAGAAAAGTGCTTTAAAGGCTTTTAATGAGGTTGAATTCTCATAACAATTTGGCAGAGTTTTTCCTCTTTTTTTTTTTTGGTATCCTCTTTTCAATCTATTTTTCTAGTTTTTATAGGCAATCACTCCGTATTCCTATAAAATTTCTCACGCCTGTCATACTCAGGCGATCAAGGGCCCTAGCGGGTCTCAACAATCAAACGTGGGCAAACATGGGGCGTCATGTTCTCCCTTTCGATTTGGGGCGTGGCGAATCGTGTCCCTCTATCTAAATAACAAGTTTATGGTCGATTCGAGTTTCTGATCGGTCGTTACGTACTTCATGGAGAAGACATCACCAGAAATCTATTCACACCATTCAGCCGACCAGATTGGCCCCCCGCTAGGAAATGGGGATATACTCGACTGGCGCTTTTTTATTACCCAACCGTATATAAAAGATATTTGTTTACCCGTGATAAAGAATTATGACGTATAAAAGTTATGCTGACGTGTCAGCCGGACCCGCGTTTTACTCGCGAACCGAAACAAGAAGCAAGAGTTTCTCCTTTTTGACCCCGTAAAGCCTGGATATAGCAGAGTAACAACAGAAATGGTGACGCTTCCGTACGCTCAAGTGGATTCTTGCCTGAGAGCATTGGCCGGCCAGGCTGAGGGTTTCGGTCGGTTCGCCATCGGTGGGCTTCACGGCCCGGTCTACTTTGTCACCAATTTATCCGGTTCTCTCTCTCTCTCTCTCGCACTCTTACACGTGTCAATCTCATCTCAGTGTATCCATTTTGCAGATCTGTTATTCAGTCGCTTTTCCAATTTAGATTTTTCTGTAGTTCGGATTTGGATTGTTCATGTATTAATATTTTACTTTATTAAGTGATTATGATTTTCAATTATGCGTTTTAGAAATTTAGAGAAGCATTGGAATTTTTTTTTATCAAATCCTTTTTTTAGTTAATTTTTTTATACTGTTGCTCAAAGTTTGTAAATGGATTGATTCGGACTTTAGTATATTTGGAACTCCAATTTAAACATTTACTGCGTGAATACTTGAAAAGCAGTGTTTTTGATGTTTTGTATCAAGTGATTGTGTTAGAATATACGTGTTGGATTGTCTGTGACTGTTTATGTGCCTCTTTATAGATGATGGTCCGGGATCGCTTCGTGAGGGATGCCGGAGAAAAGAACCGTTATGGATTGTTTTTGAAGTTTCGGGTACTATTCATCTTTCATCTTACTTGAGTGTGTCGTCTTATAAGACGATTGATGGCCGTGGGCAGAGGATTAAGCTCACAGGGAAGGGGTTAAGATTGAAGGAATGTGAACATGTTATTATATGCAATCTTGAGTTTGAAGGTGGTAGAGGACATGATGTTGATGGCATTCAAATTAAGCCGAATTCTAGGCACATATGGATAGATCGGTGCAGCCTTCGTGATTATGATGATGGACTTATTGACATTACCAGGCAAAGCACAGATATTACTGTTTCTAGGTTAGTCCCCGGTCATTGGCTAATGGTAATTAATAGTGTGATTAATACTGGTTCCTGAATCCTGAACAGTTATTTTGACTTTGGCGTGCTAGATGTTACTTCACACAACATGACAAGACAATGCTTATTGGAGCAGACCCTTCTCATGTCGGAGATAGATGCATCCGAGTTACCATTCACCATTGTCTTTTTGATGGGACACGCCAAAGACATCCACGCCTTAGATTTGGGAAGGTTCACCTGTACAATAATTACACTAGGAACTGGGGCATTTATGCTGTTTGTGCAAGTGTGGAATCCCAGGTAAATAATCAACCCAGGTTTTTAAGAAAGCATATGCAATGTTATTCATCTAGAATGCTATTTTGCTCTTAGCTATTATCAAAATTATAATCTTAAATTTTTTGTCACTTCTTTGTTTACCAGATATACTCCCAATGCAATATATATGAAGCAGGACAAAAGAAAAGGACTTTTGAATATTATACAGAGAAGGTTAAATTCACATTCTTTTACCTTATTTGCTATGTTCTTTGTAAACATTTTAGGTCTCTGTGTGTGAACATATTGAGCACTAACTGAGGATAGCGATGCAGACAAATTGCAGATTTAGCATCTCAATTATTCTACCTGATGAACTCAACCAGTTTATTAAAGTTTCAAATATCTCACTTTGACTTTATGGTGAAGGATAAGCATATGTTTCTTCGTTATTAATGGCATAAGGAGTTGGGTAGCAAATTTGAGTCAAATGGTAACTAAGCATTTTGTTTCAAGTTCAAGCTTAAATTTCTACTAGCTGCTGTATTACGCAATAGCATTCCTAGAAGCAACAAGAAAGGAAGTTGTTTGATTGGCCAAACTATCCAACTGTTTTACTATCTTTTCTGATACTGATTAAACATAATACATGAGATAAAAAATATGCAAATTTTAGTACAATTGAGGAGCTGTTATTATCAGCAGTCCCGTATACCATATGACTGTAGAAGTACCACTAAGTAGTGTCTCTGTAGGGATAGGTTTAATGAGTTTGTTTCTCAACTGAACATTTACCTCATTTTGCAATATATCTCTGTAGATGCAATCCATAAGTTCTTTATAGTATCAGCATGCAGATAATTGAAGCAGAACCTGTAATATTCCCTTTAAATCAGAAGTGCAATGGATAGTGAGCAATGATGAATGTGTCCTTACACATCAAAAGCACCAGTTGTGTTAGCGTACTATCACATGGAAGGTGCCATCACTTGCAGGAGATCTTACTCTTTTTGCGGTACCTGAAATTTAACAATTTTGTCCGTTACTGTCTGCTTTCATCTTCTGTGAAAGCTTACAGTAAACAGAGGGGAAAAAAAATTGTTATCTTAATGAAACATAAATCCTGTGCTTCATGTATACTTCATATGTGGGTAGTACTCCTATTGGAATAGACTAAGAACATATTGTATTATGGTCTTTTGTAATTATTGTCTACATCTTTTATTAAATGTTCTTATAAAACTCAAGACATTCCTGTTTATTGTTGTTGCTGAAAATAATTGTTTTACCCCAGTGGAAGTGACTTGATTTGTTCGAACTGCTGCCTTTGGGATGTATTTGTAGGCAGCGGACAACCTGGAGGCAAAGTCTGGCTTGATACGATCAGAAGGAGACATATTCCTGAAAGGAGCACAAGCACAATTATTGACAGAGGTAGGGGAAGAATGTGTATTCCATCCGAGTGAATACTATCCAACGTGGACTATGGAAGCACCCTCAGACTCTCTAAAACAAATTCTTCAAATCTGTACAGGCTGGCAATCGATTCCTAGACCAGCAGATGTGATGATAGCTAATTAGCTTTTCAATATCTTCATTGTGCCCACTGCATGCATGATGATATGTATATGTCCTGCTTTGTTGCTCTTATTTTTCTCTCAGTAGAAGGGGAGGGAAAAAAAAAAAGATATTGAACTTCCAAGGGCTATAATTGGCTGCCTCTTTTGGCTAAAATAATATCTTCCGTTGGCCACAACTCCAAATATGAAATTACTGGGTTGCTTTGGGAATTAGATTAAATTCTTTGTCACGTTCAGAATTTTTCTTTCTTCTCTCTGTTTCTGAGATTTTAAATGAGACCTATTATAGTTTTCTTTAAAGTACCCAAGTCACACATAAAGTTTTGAGAAACTGGTTCCTTTGCCAACAACTTTTAACAACTTGAAAGAACTGAAAACGCTGGTATCAATTATAACATTCACTTATATTGGCCCGAGAGCTTACATTTTTTACATCATGTGCACCAACTGTTTACTTTTGATAGGGTACGCGTCCCTTTGGGCTGCGCGGTAAAGGTATTGAAGAAAAACTACCTAAAATGGAAGAACTATGAAACAGGTCTGACAATTGATTTTCCAAGTCATCAGGTCCAAATCTCACCAACAATTCCAAAATTTTTTCCCCACTTAGTATCACCCGATATTCATCATAGAATTCTCTATATGCTGGTACAAGTTTCTTTGCTATTGAGACTTTCAATTCATCTCTTAGTTTCCTATTTGGTACAATCCATGATGTTTGTTTCACATATGCTTCTTCAAATGCTGCACTGAACCTCCGGAAACAGTCCTTTGCCACTTCAGGTGGTACAGGTGAAGAACTTCTCTCTGGCAAAGATGAGAAGACTTTGTTCCAAGCCATGCTTTCGTAGTTCATCGCATATTGTTTGAGCTTCTTGGCATGCGTACAAAGCCAGTCATCACCAAGAAGGTGCTTCAGGACAGATTTTCGAACCTTCTCGATGATGAACTGAAGATTGTTGGCTAGGAAGAGATATGACAAAGCTAAATCTTTGTATAGTGCTGCTTTTCTATCAAGCTTGCACAAAAGAACCAGTATGAGCCAAGCTAGGTGGAGTGAGACTGCTGATCCTCGACTGTTGTGGGAGGATGGACTCTCAAAATAAGATTCTGGAAATGATGAAGTGCATGGCGGTGGATGATCAGCCACAATGTCAGCAAGAATGTTACCATGTTCTCCCAGTGAAGTTATGTAACTCATGACTGATCGAGTTAACTGGTGAACCCCTCCACCAACGGCTTGTGTTTTTGAAGAATCCTTGTGAAGTGTTGATTCGAAGTCAGATATAATAGCTCGAACAGAGTCTCCGAGCTTGTGCATTGATGACAGAGCTTGCAATTTAACGGCTGAGGTTGCTTCAGAGTTGAATATCAATTCTATCTCTGGAAAGAGTACATTAAGCATATTGTGAAGTTCCATCAGCTGGAAAATTCTTTCTGCCGATTTCTTGCTCTTTGCAACTAGTTCAGGAAATTTGAATAGATTTAATGCTTCTTTTTGGGTTATATCACAGAAGCAAGCCTCTCTGATTTTGTCAGATGCTGAAAAGACATGATCACAGAAAAATTTTTCTCCGCTGAAGAGTGTTTTGACTGCAATCTTCACTGCAGTCAGCCAGTTTTTGATCATATGTTCTAATGCTTCCCAGTTTATTTTCTGAACATGAGAAGCCTTGAAATGCTCAATTCCCAGCTGATGCAGCCCTTCATCAACAATTGATTTCCTTGCCAGTTTATAAATCTTTATACACTCCTTGCCATAGCCACAACCAATCATAACATCAGCAATTGCCTTTAAATCCGCCATTGCAAGCTGTGAAATTCTCCCCATCTCAGTCAATGTCTCACCAGTTCTTCTCAACTCATCATCATCTTCCGATCCGTTCTCATCCTCATAGCCCACATAGCTTGATGACCCGTCTGAGGATCGCCCTAATGAAATTGACTCAGCGTCAAGTTCATCTCGATATCTTGACAATGTCTGATAAAACTCATGCTCAAGCCTTTTCATGGCAGTTTGCATGAGGGTTTGTGCAAGCACAAGCTTGTCAGAAGTTGAATGCTCAGAGACTGAATAGTGCATGGCACAGCGCAAGTCCTTGACACATTTCAAGAACTCTTTGGCCTCTTTTCTGTTGTGGAGAAACAAAGAGGTGAGTTTGGTGATTGAGGGAGAGTTCATATCCCATTTTTTTATCATTGTCGCTGCATTTGCTATGTTCTCTTCCACCATTGCTTCAGAGAATGTGTGTGAGAATGCGGGAGAGGAAGGAGTTGATGGTGTACGGGGGCTAGAAAATGAAGACAAAGAAGAGAGCGTTTTATGAGATGAGAAGAAGTGAATTGACATTCCTTTCCCTGGCATGTTTTATTTGATTAATGAGACAAAGAGAATTGCAAAATGCAGAGTGCAACGCAGGTTAGTTGTTTCTTGGTTTTGTTTTGCTTGTGCTTTGATGGGGGTTTTATAGAGAGAGCCACCGAGTTTTCAGTTAAAGAAGATCGGCTTTTTTTTTTTTGGTCTTCTTTTCTGGATAAATGTTATTTTCCTTTTTTCCTGTATGAGAAAAAAGAATAAGAAAAATCAAAGGTTTATATGGGTTCACAGACCAAAAATGTTAAAAATTACGTTTACATGTGTTGCTGGACCAAGAAGAATCATTGACTGACCAAACTTTATCTGTGACTGCCCATTTACAAGACATGTAAACTCCATAAGGATACAGAATGATGCTATGCAAGCACTCACGTCTAGTTTAAAATTGAGATGCCATAATTTTTTACAGTTGTTGTAAAATAAAATTATAATTATGAAATAAAAATTAATAATATGTAATAAATATAAATTATAATTTTAATAAAATTATTAAAGATATAATATATTTTTTATTATACAAGTAAAAAAACATATCAATATAATTTCTAAATTACAACAGTTAGTGTTTACTAAATACTTTAGTATTATATTTTTAAGTTACAATTGTCCAACTTCAATTCCAAACGCACCCTTAATGGTGTTGAATCTGTGGTTGTTATTGCGAGCAAAGTCACGCAATAGTTCGTTGCAGATCAAATCCTAAACTGTTTCAAGAATGGTCATTTCTTAGCCACTCGGCCTTTGGCCGAGTGGTCAGGGCTACTGCCCTCCAACTTGGAGGGCAGCAGTTCGAACCCCCACAAAAGCATTGTAGGGGTATTTTCTTCCTCAATGAAAAATTGAGTGAAGATTGTCTTCTTCCTTATCCATAAGTGAGGAGTGGACATCCATTGAATATTTATGAGGGTTAAAAATCTGAACAAGGCTCTATTATTATTGATGTAAGTTGGTTCCAATAATAGTCTGATTTATAAATATGAGTTATATCTCATATAATAAATTGTAATATAAGCAATAGTCTCATGTAATAATAAAAAAATAATTGTAATTTCTTAATTCATATTTCCCAAGCAAGGTCTGTTTCGGGAACGACCTGGAAAGAATGTGTTTACATAAAAGCCGGCCTGTCACTTTCAGCAAGTCTTCCCTTCTAGTATTTCTAAACTGATCCAGTGACTTGACCCGCCAACATTAATCACAAAGAACTATTAAGCTTCTAGTTTTTATTTGCCTTCATTGTCAACGATCAAAATGTTATATTTCTTTCCTGGCAAATTCGGTTGAATTTTGGTGTCTTTTTGTGCAAGATTAGGCGTATGTTTAGAACTAATGTAGACGAAGTGAGTAACTGAGGTAGGGCGATTCCGTTTCTTGACATTTTTAAAACTAAAATTTGAAGTTTATGACAAAAAATAAATGAGGTGGAATGAAAAAGTGCGAACTTGTAACGGAAAGTGGAATTTATAATGATCAAGGTTTTGAACAAATAGTAATTTGACTGGGGGTGGCATTTGTATTTGTTTCGTTTGATACCTTTTGACATAAGATAGTTGATCAAGATATTTGATCAAAATAAAAAATTGTATGTTAATGTGTGTTTAGTATAATTTATCTAATGGTTATAAGTATTTATTTAATACCATAAGTTTTTTTAAAATATTTTGTTGTTGTTTCGTTGTTTTTTGGGATCCAGCTATGTTGCAATAGTGGTACGATACCACTGTCACTTTCAGCCATTAAATCTTGCTAATATAACTGTATAACTATAGATCCAATGGTCGGTTGCAACTGTGGTACCATACCACTATTGCAATATAGTTTTGCCCTTTTTTTTAAGTGCACATTTTAAAAATTAAATATGTTATTTTATCTCTATTAGAAAAAAGTTCAAATTTTAGGATTTTGATAGCACAGTTTGAATTTTTATAAATATTAAAATATATAAAATGTCTTTTACTTATTTGATAATCTTGTTTCATTCCTTTCATAATATAACTTTAAAAAACTTCTCTATTAAAATAATTTTAAATTTTTGATAAAAACTCTTATTGACAACTAAACGATTAAATTTTTTTTTTGGTGAAATCTTCACTTATAAAAAATCTTCTAACAAAAACTCTATTGAGATAAACTTTATTTGAAAATTTTTACCAAATCGAGTCTTAGCCCAAAGAAGAAAGCAAATCCTATGGTTGTTTATATTACAACCATAATAACTTCAAATTTAATTCAAAATGAAACCTATGATTTTAAACATATTCGTTCTCTAACTAATTGGGGTTCTGTCCTGTGGTTGAGAGTGACAAAATCAACTATGACTTCAAACTGATGTCAGCCTGAAACATCAATGCATGATGAGCTAATAGGGAGGATTAGGGTTTGTCTCCTTGACGTTGTCAATTTGCATTATCGATATTCTTTTATTTCTTCTGTTATCATTGTTTCATTTTTCTCATTTCATAGTTGCAATTGTCGCGTAAATAATTTGATGTTTAGTCTGTGCAAGCTTACAAAAATTTCCAATTAAAAAATTTAGAGGCTGATATGCTCTATTATCTAACTTTGACCAATAAGCTAAATAATCTGTTAAAAAATAATGAAACGGTTTATCTGTGATGATAAGAATGTTGATCTTGTCTAGATAAGGGTATGTAACTATCCAACTCATAGAAATATTGGCAATACTTTGATGGAGACAAATACGAACGAGTCTATTATATTCGAGATTCTTTGAAAATTATGAGTCCATAATCTGTTGTTATGAAAAATCTGTGAAGTTTACAAAGTCTGAAACTTCAATGTAAAATCTGTAATTTGCCACTAAGGGGCCTGGCGGATGTATTGCAAAGCATTAAACTATTTGGTATAACTTTTCAGTTTTCTCCACTCTTACCTTATTCTTGTACAAAAGAAATAAAAAATAACACTGGAACTGAAACAATGACTTGAAAATAATATAAAGTTTAGAATTTGATACGTATAACAGCGAATCACGTCTTATATGCACATATATATTCTTTTATTAAAAAAGAAGTAATTTTTTTCCAAAAAAAAAATGCCAATACTTAATTTGTAGAATAAATATTAAACTTTTTTTTTGTTTAAACAACGAAGTGGTTCTGAGTGGGCTACAACTGTGGGAGATACTTTTAAGTCCGTACCACAATTTAGATTAATCACCGCTCGCACTGGGTTGGCCTGTAAGAAATAAAATACTGGCTAAAGTGGTGATTCTATACGAGAGTGGAACTTAAATCTATGACCTCTCTTAAGGAATGAGAGTGCCGAAGCACTCATTTTGGTCTAGAAATGCCTTTATATACGTGCATATAAGACGTGAAACGCCTTTATTATACATGCTCTTTAGTCATGCATTCCAAAATCACGTGGCTGAAAATAGAAATAGACTTCAAAGAAATTCGGTCTAGAAAACTGTGCATTGTTTTTTATTTATTTATTTTTTGTAAATATATAAAAGTCGGCAATAAAATGATATTGGAGGTAGGTGTTGAATATGAATTGGTAGAAAATCACAAGTCTTGTAGTTCAAATGGGACACAAAATCATGGGTAGCCGCTATTTACAATCAAAATTCTATTCTTTGAAGATACAAATCACGACTTCATTTTGGTCTAAATCTAAATTTGGGACCAAAAGTAGCCACTGCAGCAATTGCAAGCAACTATTTCAGACCATGGTATAAAATAAATAATTATGAAGTATTTCAACTGGGATCATGAAAATTCTTTTTCGTCTATTTCAATAATTATCCTAATGTAGACAAAAGATTATGAACTTGTTTGGGTTAGCATTTGCTTTTACTTCTACTTAAAAGTAGAAGATAAGTGAAAGTTATAACTTATTTTTACTGTTTGGATGACCATAGTAGAAAAGCTTTTTTTTTTTTAATAAGAAGCTCTTTTTGAAATGTTTGGATGTCATAAAAAAAGATTTTTTAATCATTATAAAATCATTAATACTCTCAAATATTGAGTCTAACAAATATTTATTAAATTTTAAAAGTTGATGACAAATAAAATAATTATTTGATCAATCTAGTTAGACTTTTACAAATTAAAGTACCGTTTTTCTTTATAAAAAAAAGAACAAAAACAACTAGTTTAAGTTTATCTAAGCATAAATTCCCAAGCAATATTTTCACGAACTGCTCCCATTTCACTTGCTTCATTTTTATCGACATTAATGCTAGTTGATAATTCTTCCTTTTAACAACTAGATGAAAGTACTTAATTTTTTAATGATAGTAAAAATATTGAGAACCAGTCTTGATAAGCAAATAAAATAAATAATTATGAACTATTGGTTATACCTTTTAACAGATACTCTGATAGTTGGTTTAACGACTAATGGGTTGACAGAAATAATAATATTGATCCAGAAATGGTTGATTAATCTTAATATTTAGTCAGATTAGTTTGGATCCCATGCTTGATCTTCAAGCTATCTCAAAGTCCGGCAAATGCTTCATAGAAATTATAAAATCAAATTCAAAGAAGTTTTCATTTTTGTCGTTAGGACTCGGTCCAGAGGATTTGGAAGCCACAGATCCAATTCGTATAAGAGTTTGAAAAATAATATAATATTAATTAAAGATAGATAGGCAACCATTTCTTTAACAAATTTCTTTTTTTATTTAAAAAAAGGAGCATGAAGAATAATTTGAATTAGTCAAGATAATATAGGATGAATTATTTTAAGGAAATTATCATCGTACCATTTTTTTTTTTACTTTATATTCATCCAACCACCACAAAAATCTACCATGTTCTCTACACCATATTTATTTTGAAATTTGTATCAATTAACCACTTTTACACTAACATCATTAAATAATTTAAACGAAATATCAATTTTACCCCTAAATAAATTAAAAGATCATTTTATCTTGTAAAAGTTTTGAAAAAAAATTATAATTATAAAAATACCCTACATTTAATAAAGAAATAAATCCAAAAATTAGAATTTTTATTTTTAAAAAATTATTTTAATAAAAAATTATAATTATAAAAATAATTTCAAAATTTTGGAATTTAATAAAAATCCCCTAAATTATTAAAATTTTGGGATTTATTAAATAAATAAATTCAGTTATTTTTATTAAAATTTTACAAAATTATAAAATTTTAATAAAAATAATTATTAAAATTTTGTAAAATCTAAATTTAATAAAAATCAACTGAGCACCTCTATTTTGGATTTATTTTTTTAAATTTGGGGTTTTTTAAAAATTTTTCAAAGCTTTTTAAAAGATGAAATGGTCGTTTAATTTATTTAGGGATAAGATTATCATTTCGTTTAAATTATTTAATGGTGCTAGTGCAAAAGTGGCTAATTGATACAAATTTAAAAAAAAAATGGTGTAGAGAACATGTTAGAATTTTATAGTGGTTGGATGAATATACGGCAAAAAAAATGTGGTGCCATGGTAATTTCCCATGATTTTAATTAAACTAATATTGAGTGCTTTTGTAATGGTTAGGTAGATGTAATGCTATAATTTTTGTTTATATTTATTAAATATATACACACGCACACTACAAGAAATTTGAACCCAAGACCTAAATCTTAGTAAGGCTGTGATGTAGCAAAAAGTATAATAAAAACCAGCAATAGATTGATGGGAAAAAAAAAAGTTTCAGTACTCTGTTTAATATAAGGTTGCCCAAAATAATAGAATAAATTAGAATTCACGTGATTCTAAAAATACCTATAAATCTAGGTTGTTATATCTCATTAATTCCACAGAATGCCGAAAAATAGCAGAAACTCAAAACTCATACAAAGTGTGAAAATAAAATTCAATATTAACCACACTTTGATTTTAAAGTTATGAAAGACATATTTAAAATGATTTAAACCTAAAACTCTTGCCTAAAATAGACTCCATTTTTGGATATATTATGAAATAGTCTGCTTTATAAATGATTTGGTTATATGTTCGATAAATTTAGATTATAATATAATCAATTATCATATAATTTAGCATGTATATTTAGAAAAAAAAAATCAATTATAAAAGGAAACAAGTACGTTGAAATGACAAAATGGACAAATGTTACTATTTGGTCATAGTAAAAGTTTATTTCAATGTAAATTATTCACTAAACAATGGTATTATTTCTTTCAAATCTTCTATTTATATTTTCTATAAATCATTATCATTAAATACCAATTCAAATTGTTCTAATTTTGTTTAATAAATTGAAGTATATTTTAATGGAATAAATATTGATATCCAGAATAAATTTTTTTCTATATTTCAACACTGTCTCGGCGATGAGTTGCCGGCGTCAGAGTCGTCGCGGTTAATAGAAATATTCATCGTCAATCCACGTGAAAAGATGCTATCAGAACGATAATTTCATGATGTACTCAATAATGGCACGCACTCATGTTGGCATTGGAGGCTTGGAGGAGGAACACGAGCTTACAAAGTGTGCGGTGAAATAGTTAGGCGTCTAGCCAATGGTGGCTAATCACAGTAGAAGACCACTTGAATTTTAGTGAAAAATAGATGGCTTATCTGGTTGTATTTTATGGGAATTAATTACCAAGCATGCTAAGAAATTGACCAAATATTGAAACCTAATCAGACTACAGACGAGTTTCAGACTCGGGATCCTTTCCACAATCACTGACATTCTAAAGGCAATGCACTACATTACCCAGCAAGAAATAAAACAAAGAATTTACCAACAAATGTCGATAAATAAGAACACTCAAGAACAGAAATCCTATCTTGACTGCTATTCCATCACAATCTAGCACATCTTGTTTAGGTTGAGATGCAATCTTCAAGTTTTACACACATAAGATTGAACAAAAATGATATTGGAAAAGGTAACAAATTTATAAAAATTTGTCAACAAAATAGGTTCGTAACTGGAAGATACCAAGATACTCCTAGAAAAAGATTCTAGCCTACACCTTAATAGCGTACTTCCTCATGGGAAAGTACATCTCCCTCTTCTTCTCCCGCTCGGTCTTCAGTGAAGCCTGGGCACAGAAAACAGAAACAATGTTTAGGAACAACCTTGCTCGTACACAGGCATGTTAAAAAACAGTAGTGGATGCATGTAATAAGCAGGGTCGGGCAAAAATGAGAAAGGTTAGCAGGATTTCAACAAGTGTTAGTATCATAAAGAAATCCTCATCTACAATTAAAACAGAAAAAACCACCCATGTAGAGACTTGAAAATACTAGATACTGAAATGATTTAATGACTCATGTACATTCATTGGTCACCAGTAATAGACCAAAACCATAAGTAGCAAATAATAAAAAAACCATGAAATAAATAGCATCAACAACACAATTTCAAAACAATACAACTAAAAAAAAAAAGTAGAAACAGTACCTGGTGCTTGGTAAGCCTTCTCCTGATTGCCCGGGTCTTCTTGGGACGCAGATCAAGGGGCAAGAACTTCTTATTCTTGTATGCCTCCCTTAATGCAGCCTTCTGCTTTTGTGAAATGACAGTCAACACTTGTGCGATCGACAACCTCACCACCTTGCTGCATCCACAACACAAACCAACAAAAATTTAATGATAATTATACCCCAACAAAAAATGCCAAGTAATGAAGAAAAGATAAAATTTAGGAGAATATGAAGACAGATGAGTCATCAATTGATAAAATATTCCAAAATTTCATGCTCAAGCCAAATCTTAGCAGCACATGCTTGATAAATATATCACTCTACCCAAAAAATCATGCTCAAGCATACAACTCAATTCAAGTATGAACAAACACATGTTACATTGGAATAGTTTTCATCAATTTAATAAAAATAATCCTAATTTTTTTGGAAAGCAAATCAGCAAAACAATTTTTAACTTTACTAGGCTATATCAACACTAAAGCACAACTAAGCCAACAGAAAAATGAATAAAAAGATAACGAAAAAATCTTTCAAGCGAACAGAACTTTAAAAGTGAAAAGTAAACATTACCCAGATCTTAAAACAACACAAAAAAGCAATTCAAATGCATAAACCAACGCGATCAATGTAATAAATAATCTAACTAGACAAATATACAAACAAGAACAGTGAGCGAGAGAGCGAGATAGTGAGATAGTGAGAGAGAGAAAGTATACATCTTGGATAGCTTGTTAGGGGCGCCGCCGGTGACCTTAGCAACGCGAAGGAGGGCGAGCTCAGCCTTGAGTTCCTTCAACTGGTTCAAAAGATCCACCTTCGATTTCTGCCTCAGTTCATGCACCTTGATCCTAGCTGTCATTTCATTTACCCGTTTTTATTGTTTTAGGAAAAAAAAAACCCCAAAACACAGTTTCAAAAAACGCAACAATACAACAACCAATCGATAGTTCTTTGAGTTCGTGGCTTACCCATTGCTACGTTTGGTGTCTCTGCTCCTGCAACGGCGGCTTCCTCTGCTTAGGCGTATGGTTATGAAAACCCTAAAATTGAACCAGCCTGAGATTTAGGTTTATATATTAAGATGGGCTCAATTATGGACCGGGTCGGGTTGTGCTGGTCTCTCCGGTTTAGTCTGATATGTAAATAAGTGATTCTTAAGCTTTTCTCATTACACCCTTAATTTTCAACAGCGCACCAGTTTTTGCTGGGTTGAATCCTGGCCATGGGTCGAGCCAGGCCGTGCTACTTCGGGTTTCTTTCATTGAGTTCGAATAGAGTAGTAATATTTGATCTCTCAATTTATCTCATCAACCTTTATATTTTAATAAATATTATTTATTTTAGAATTTTAATATTGAAAAATAAAAGAATAATAAAAAATAAATATTATTTTTTCTCTCCCAATAAATTAACTTTGGGTAAGATTATTTAACCTTCGGAGAGATTATTTGTATTTTAAAATATATTTTGGACACTCATATTTTCATAATTTACCATTAAGGACCCTATTTTTATTTTTGTAATTAAAAATCATAACTCAATTTACCATTAAGCACCATTCAATATTAAAAATAAAAGAATAATTAAAAATAAATATTTTTTCTTCTCTTCCAAGGTTTCAATAAATAAACTTCTGGTGAGGCTATTTGCATTCTAAAATATATTTTGGACGCTCATATTTTCATAATTTACCATTTAAGACACTATTTTCATATTTTTTAATTACAAGAAAGCCCATAACTCAATTTACAATTAAGGACCATTCAATATAAATAAATATAACAACAATACTACTTTCTAACACCCATTTATTGTAAAACTATTACATCTCAAACCCTATAAAACATTATTCCTCAACATCAAATCTAATTCATGGTTCAAAATTGTATTTTAACAAATAATAGAGCAGAAATCGAAAAACAATAACTTTGGTATTAGGTGGTGGTGAAGGGAAGAAAAAGCAGTTGTCCGAAACTTAAAAAGGAAATTGCTGTTATTAAAAGAGATAACAGACGAAAATTTTATTTGAAAAAAAGAAGTAATAGTAAACAGGTGCAGGGGAGGGAAAAAAAAACAATGCAGCTGTAGAAGATAAAAATCATTAATTAGTATTTTATGCATAAGCATGGGCTTCAAGGGATATTGGTATATAAAAGTAAAAAGAGTAGAAAGGAATGCAGTGGAGGACTATTTTGGTATTTATAAGGGTGTTCAGAATAAAAAATATTTTCTCAAATTTTATAAATGAGTGTACATAATAATAAAGTGTTAAAAGTATATTATAGAGTGCAAATAGTCTCATGCATTAATTTCTCATCTCGCACGTTTCTCTCTCTCTTTTTATTTTTAATTGGTTCACAATTTAGATCAAATTTGAAATTGAAATTTAATAAAATCTTAGATTATAACACAAAACTAAAAGCAATATCATCACCAACGAGTGGTTCATAAAATCTTAAAACCCAATATTAAAACACATCATATGTTGCTCGAGGTGATAAATTAATGGTAAAGAAGATAGGTGGTTGTGATAGTAATAATGAACTTGTTGTCAACGAAAATAAGTATTGGGGTAATTGTTATGCTAGCAAAAGAAGGGAGGACAAAGAGAATAAATAACATAAAAACAATAATTTTTTTAATTTTAATAAGGATAATTCTAAGAAAATACTAAGATAAATTAAAAAATATGAGGCAAGTGAGATAATTTAAGGGTGTCAAATATTATATATTACTCTTGCTTCAAGCAATCATCGTCAAATCAAGCCTGACCCTTACCCACCGCTGATTACTGTCATGTAGACATATCCACGGCCACACAATAAAACTATTTAAAGACTATATTATACACACCCACACACACAAAGATATAATTTTTTTAAAAAAAGGACCCTTATCTAATTTATTTTACTAAATTTGCTTTGATTTCTATATGAAGAAATATATGTATATATCAACTATTTCTTTTTTTTTTAAATATTATACAATAAGAAATCTTTTGAGTGTCCGAATCATATATAATAGTATGCTGATGCCAATGAAAGCGAGCGATATCATTTGGTCTAAGATTTCGAATTCTAGTTGAGTTTACATACTATGCTTTTTAGTCTAGTTGGACGTAAAAAATTTTAGATCCAGTTAAATTGGATCAACTTCACGGTAGAGCATTGATGATGACCACACGATCATATAAATAAATATTAAATTTACGCTTACCATTATGATTTGATGATCAGTGCTATGCCGTAAAATTAATCCAACTCAACCATAGCCAAAAGTTTTTTTAGCAGAATTTCAAATTTAACTATGTTTCCGTAAATTTTATTAAAAAAAAACGATTAGTACATAAATTTTCTTCCAACCCTCTTCAACTTTGAAAGTTTACATATCATCCCTCAAATTCAGACACTTCACAATTTAATGTCGTCTTAAAATTCATTTTTGTTACATTTTGGCCCGTAAACGAATACTTCACATTCATCATTAACGATTATTGTGCGGGTCGCAGTCAAGAAAGAAATATACATCTCTTTCTAGAAGAAGAAAAAGGAGGAATCTCCGAGAAATATCGAAGGACCTTGAATGTGAATTATAGCTAGCTCATATATTTTGACTAACAACAATCAGCAATAATTCCATATGGTTGATAATTATTAACAATAAATAATTAGATTTTCACTTATTAAAATACTTGGTTTATGATTTTTTTTCCTATGCTCCATCATCCATTTTTCCAAACTAGTCACCAAAATCATAGTCACCCCATATCGTATTGTTGTCGATCCATATCTTTTAAAATTCAAATTCGGAATTTTACAACGTTATAAAAAAATTATACGTGTTTTTATTTTTCAATAATTTATACTATTGTAAAACTTCATTTCAAAAACTGAAGGGCGCTTATATCTAAAAATAATTATATAAAGCATTATGTTTGTCGATTAATACTTTTCAAACAAGGGTTTGTCATAAATGTTCGTGGTAATAATTTATTATAAAAAAAAATTCTATCTTAACCTCTTTCATCAGTACATATAATTTGTGGAAATACTTTCAAATATTAAAAACAAATTATTATTTTTCTCACTAAAGCACTAATACCCCTCCCAATTTCTGTTTATTACCATCTATGTGATGGTATTATTCTTAACTGAAAAGTAATTACTGATTTCCAATGTTAATAACTTGTATTATTCTATCTTACAATATCATACTACACACTATGATGTTTCAGCTTCAATGGCCTTGTAAGGGGAGAGTGGAATAAATATATATAGATGGATGAGTACTGTAAGCAGCCACAAAGATGATGATTTGTGCTAGTATCCTCCTTTGCTCTTATCCATTTGGGTTTCTTTACTGCACCCGTGCATGTATCAGAGGTTACGTCGCCCAGCCAAGTTGCGACGCTTTAAATTTATTATCCCCAACCACAAGTGACAGATTTATGGTGTCCGTTTGAACAAAGACAAACAAATGACAGGTTCAATGAGTTTAATAATTTTGACTCATGAATTAGATTTTTCGTTTGCACTGACTATATATTTTATTCGCCAATAACAGTTTACTTGTACACAATTTTAACAAAGTCTTCACAGGTTGCCAGCTCCTTTCAAGCTTTCAATCCATATCAACAATGGCGTTCTAGACTTTTAGGTCGCCTTTTGAGCAACGTCGGCTTTGGGGCGATGTTGACAAATAATATCATTAATTTTAACATCATTTAAATGAAATAAGATTATGGGTTGAAAAAACAAAATGAATCCGGATTTTTCCGTGACGTGTACTTTCTTGATCAAAATAAATTAAAAAAAAAGTATAAAAATACATAAATCTATTGTAATTATTATACAATCTTTAAAAGATTCAAAGAGTGTTTAAATCTTCATTTCCCATTATATAGTTATAGAACGATTTTAGTGCCACTCATTTGATTCGATTTTTCAATTCTTTTGTAAAAAGGCTCATTTGAAGAGAAATTTGTATGCCCGATTGTTACTTGTTAGGAACTAAGAGTTGATGGATTGGAAAATAAAATATAAAATAACTGTGTGGTGCATACTCGAGTCTCATCTTGATTTAAGTAATTTTGATTTTTTTTGTTCATAATTGGAGGATAAAATGCATCTTTGAACTCGAATGAACTGATTAATAATGCAGCTATTAATTTTTTGGGTCAAAGTTGGGCTGCCCAAAAAAAAAAAAAAAGGTTACATCACCCACAAGTGGTGACACTTGAAATTGAATGTGAGTAACCTTAAATCCTGGTTGTCTCTTTTCGAGAGAAGTGAAATTTGGCGTATACCTTAACTACTTGCATTATGGTCTTGTGGAGAGAAGAAAAATACAACACTCTTGATTGGTTGTTAATATTAAACGAATGAAAAAAAAATAGAAACGAAAATTAACCATAAACAAAAATTGACCATAGATTATTGTATAAGTACGTATTCATAGATTATGTAATGAGTTAGCTCATAATTTCCCTCTAAAATTGGCTTTATTAACCCAGAACAAGTGCATACGCAGAGGACAGCTCAAATTGGATTTGGAATCGATCTATTTGTCAAGGATTTTTTCCCCTTCAACGCAATGAATTTAATCGTTTATCAATATTGCTCTTTTAATCCTGTGAAAGCTCTAGTTAATTTAAAATAATGTTAATAATTATTAATAATCAAATGTTTTGGCGTTTAAAACATAATAAATCTAGAGCTTGTTTATAAGTAAAAGAAATCACATTAGCTACCTGTACAATAATAAGATTCAAACGACTTGTTTTCCATGAAGCAAGTGTCTCTCTTCGTGTAGTTTTGTGAGAAGAAATTTGCAACAGAAATCAAGCAATCAAATCATGACAAGAAGACAAAATATAATAAAAAGGATGTAAAAAGCAATCAAATCTAGAGCTCTTTTAATCGTCCCCTACCCACGGAAATTAATGCTGGCCATGAATTGATCAATTTTGGCTGTGAGAGATGAAGACGATGTTGATGATAAGTCCATCAAGCCACGGACACTTATATGCTCTGTTTGCGTGGCCTCGTGATTTTGGAAGCCTGCCTAGACAAGTACCTACTGACAAATTCCAATCAATAATAAATAATTTTTGTCAATTTCCCATGAAACACATGAAATAATATTTCCTATTAAGATGCTACAATAATTAAATGTTTCCACGATTTAGTTGTTTCCAAAATATGACGGGGTAGGTATTAGCCAGGCAGTGCGAAAATTAGAAACTCCATAAAATTTCATTGACTTTAATCTCGTTCCCTTGACATTGATTGATCGATATAAGACATACACAGTAGTTTGGAGTGAAAAAAAAAGATATATTAATTGAGGTTTTAGTTACTTTACATCATAATGTAAGATATATAATTTTTTTCACAATTATTCGATGAAGATCTAATGGTTGTGAAAAAAATAAGATTTTGATATTTTATATTTTCACAGTGGTTGGATTTTTATCAAATAATTATACAAAAGTTATGTATCTTATATCATAATAATATAAGATAACAAGATCCATTAATTAATAGGTAACAATGGAGATGAAAAAATTTAGTGCAGAGACCAACTTAGTGTCTTAGTGTCTGTTTGGAATTGAAATGTTGTAGTTTAAATTGTAAAAATTAATAATATATAATGAATATAATTTTTTAATAATAATTTTAATAAAATTAATAAAAATATAATATATTTTTCATTCTATAAATGAAGAATCATATAAGATAACTTGAAAGTTATAACAGTTATTATTTACTAAATACTTTAATATTATAAATTTTAAATTACAGCTGCATAATCTCAATTCCAAATATACCGTTATTCTTCGGTTCTAAAAAATCAATCAAAGTCAAGATCTTCCCATTCTTTGGTTTGGTTTATTTTGCAGAAAGGATGTGTAAAGTTTACTATTTATTATTATTGCTTCTAGATTATCAATTGACTGTAGATTTTTAATATACGACAAATTGCAAGTTGGACGAAGAAGGAAAAGGAGCAGCGGCTGCCAGTGAAATTAATTCATTTAAAAAAAAAAAGGCAAACAAAGAGTTTGGTCAAAGCTGCCGTCTCAGATTGATTTAACGCGCTTCAGATTGAAAATCGTATTGCCAGTCACTTCCCAATTTCTTTTACACGTTTTTCACGCTCGTTTTTGTAAAAGCTGGGTACTTAATTAATTTATCCTTATTACACTAATATATGCTTATTGGAATTGAAAACTTCAATTTTATTTTCAAAAACCACACTCACTAATTGGTAATTAATAAAGTGATTAAAAAAATGTGATCCATTCGGGGAAAAAAAATAATTCTGATGGAACATGTGGCAAATATGTATGAATTGTAATTGCTTCGCGAATAATAAACTTTATTCTATTATCACATAATTGGAAGAGGAATTCTTAAGAAAACTTGTGTTTCTTTTAGATTCTTTTATGGGTTAATTTCGAATTATCTTGTGAATTGATTATTTTAAAATAAATTTTTATGTTTGAAAACTTTAGTTTATCCTTTATTTTTGTTAAGAACATTAAAAAAATTATCAATTTTGTTAAGAATATTTTAAAAAAATTATCAACTCACCCCTATTTTTCTCTTATCTCTTAAATAAAAAATAAGAGTAACTCTAAGTTTTTAAAAATAAGGAAAGTGATTTAAAAATAAATAATTTATGAGGAGATTAATCCAACTTAACCTCGTTTGATTTCTTAACTTCTCTTATATTCTTTCCTTTCCCATGTGGCCATGTCCTTGTTTTTCTTTTAATATAAATGTAAGTTTGTTTTCAAAGCGATACCTTCACTCTCTAAATGGTTAGATTCGTTCAAATGAACGGCTAGGTATTTTAAAGTATTAAAAAAGATAAGATACTTCTGATGTAATAGTTACGTTTAAGATTTTATCTCATTTAAAATTAGATTTATTCAATATATGTTAAAAAATAATCAATAAATAATATACTATCAATGCCTATGTAACAATCATTGACCAAGTTCATCAAATTGAGAGAGTCATTGATATAGTGGGTTATCAAAAGTCCACTTTATATAATTATATATTTGAAAGCATGAACTCAGCATGAAATAGACATGCCGAAATACAAAATAACAAATTGACTATCGAAATTAGTTATGTGTCCCTTCCTTGGAATATATTTACACATATCCTCTCAGGATTTGACAGATCTTATTATAAAATTAACAAAAAATAGTAATTTAATCAATATGACTTAACGAATTTTGAACTTGATCAACAAGCTAAGTAATCTGAATTATCCCATTGGCCTGTAAATTTCAAGTGGGGTTGCAGCAATGCTGAGCACATGAACAGCACCGGCCAGTTAACCAGCAAATTTTTATAATAATTTTTTTTTGGGTTATTAAGCTGAACGTCTAATGACTCCTTTACGTGTCTATGTATTGGATTAATTTTTTTTTCATAATCTGATATTCTATTGAATAAAAATAGATGTGGATGATTAGCAGTATAAAAAGATATAAGTGATAAAACTAATAAAAAAAGATATTATCATTGTATTATCAACTAACATATCATGTCAGTATTATAATTTATGAAAAAATATATTTTACTACCAAACATTTGCGTCGTTATCAATTCACTACT
The DNA here is from genome assembly GCA_029633175.1 of Citrus glauca. Lineage (NCBI taxonomy): Eukaryota > Viridiplantae > Streptophyta > Magnoliopsida > Sapindales > Rutaceae > Citrus > Citrus glauca. Next base: position 3,915,241 of record JAQOOD010000004.1, on the reverse strand, counting down.
ATTCCGTTAAGAACATTAAAAATTTGTTGATATCTTACTAATGTCATAAGGGCATTAAAAACATTTCTAACTGTAAGAGTAAAATTGTCTGTTAATTTGATAGATATATTATCATTTTACCATCAAGTTTTTAGGGGAATTCTCATTTTATCACCAAAGTTGTTCTGACATATAATGCTTAAATTATAACGGGTAAAATTGTCTTTTAAATTATTGGGAGTAAAATCGACTTTTAACTTAATTTCGGTTAAATATTATGTTTTCTTAACGAAATAATAATAAATTGATTATGGAGTAAATGTTTGGTAGTAAAATACATTTTTCGATAAAATATGATACCGACATGATATTTCATAATAACGTTGGTAGTAAAATACTAATTTCTCTAATAAAAGATATTAAGTTCGGGGTATTATTATTATTATTATTTGACATATAAATCTATAAAGTTATCGAAGTGTGCTAACGTTTCCCTTCCCTGTTATTATAAGAATCCATGCACTAGCGGAATTTTCTCATCAGATTTCATTCCTCTTTCCTATTTCGTAGCAACTTTCTCTTTCTGTTTTCCAACTTTCCTCTGCAGACTCAGTTTCGATTTTGAAATTCTTTGCTACCATCTTTTATTTCTTTAACAACTCTGCTTTTTCTCCCTTTCTTCTTCCTTCTCTATAATTCTATCAGAAATTTAAAAAATTCGAAAGGAAAAGAAACAACGACCCAGTTTCTGTTTTTTTTTTTATATCATCTGGAGATTTAAAAAATCTCTGTGTCTGGTTTATATCTGCCGTCCTTCAATGGTTTGTTCATCTTCTTTCTCTATTCTTTATTCTTGTTTGTTTTTCATTTTTTTATTTATTTATAAGTTTAACGGTTTCTAATACTTTTCTTTCTGGGTTTTGAATATGTATTTACAGGCTTCTGAAATTGATCACAACATCAAATATGATGAGGTTGTTGTCCTCATTTTTGTTTATACAGAATTAGATTGATTTTTTAATTTGTTTATACAACCCTTTAGTTTAGCTAATTTATAATTTTAATTTTTTTTTTTACTTATACAGGAATTTACCTTGAATTCTCGAGGAGTAAAGCTCTTTACATGTAGCTGGATTCCGCAGAACCAAGAACCAAAGGCTTTGATTTTCATATGCCATGGCTATGCAATGGAGTGCAGCATCGGAATGAATAGTAAGTATAATATTTATTTTGACTTTGTCAAAATTTAATTAATCAACTTAATTACCCTTACTTGATTATGAATGCTAGTTAACAAGTGTCATTTAATTGTGGGGGAAAAAAAAACTCATCAGGTACCGCTATTAGGCTAGCTAATGAAGGCTATGCATGTTACGGAATTGATTATCAAGGCCATGGAAAGTCAGCTGGGTTGAGTGGTTACATCAACAACTTTGATGATCTTGTTGATGATTGCTTTAATCATTTTACAAGCATCTGTGGTAATTAAAATTCAATCCTATCATCTTTTTAACTAAAGGGCGCATTTAAAATTCTTCAAATACCTCCTCAGTTTATTCATGAACATAATTTTTTTTTTACTTTATTTATTTTGTTTGTATCTGTTTCTTCAGAAAAGGAAGAGAATAAGGAAAAAATGAGATATTTACTGGGAGAGTCAATGGGGGGAGCAATGGTTCTCCTGTTACACAGGAAAAAGCCAGATTATTTTGATGGTGCGGTATTGGTGGCTCCTATGTGTAAGGCAAGTACTAATTATTAATTATTGTCAAGTCCAAGTGTGTGCTTCTTATTGAAGCAGCTTCTGTGTGTGCCTATTATTTTGTTCATCTTCTTTTTGTTTGTTTGATTCTCTTTGATGTGTGGTGCACGTTTGTTTGGTAGCCTGGAAAAAAATATGGGGTCCTGGAAAGTTGGATCCAGTGCACCTATTTACTTTCTCTCTCTGGTCTTCACTTTCTTTTTTAAACTGGAAAATTTCTTGGGAAAATAAACAGCGCATGTTTAAAAAATGGCACAATCTTTTAGCTTAGTGGGTGGGTGACAGGGTGAGTGACTGAGTGAGCCCCATGTTTTTGTTTTTTTATCATTTTCTATTAGACTACATAGAAAAATAAATTATTCTTCAGAGTTGTTATGCAAAAAATTTCTTCTACTGTTTATAGTGTTTTATTTAATTTGAAGATAAGTAATAGTTTCTAATAGCTGATGAAGCAAATAAATATAAGACAATTGGCATTCACAAGTTTAAAAAATAGATGTATACGTAATTTGAATAACAATTCTTAAAGAATATTTACAATAACGTCTCTCACTGTCTGGGAAAAGCCTGGAGCTGTTTATTATAAACTTCCAAATTTTTCGATGAGGAATTTAAAATTTTTGCATATTTATATAATATATCCCAAGTTCATTAGAAATAAAAATTTGGGGCCAGCAACGAAAAGTTTGAGGTTTTCAATGGAAAGCTGTACCATATTGTATTCATTCTATGTATACTTTTTTGTCATCTTTACTTTAGATTTTTTTTTTATATTATTAATCAGTTCATCTTATTATGTATCAATACATTGACTAGTTATTTTAGTACCAGAGCTTCAGTGACATGTAAAGTAGCAGTTAGCTTCCTTCTTAATCAAGCTCACACCTCTGACTTTTATCTGGGCCATTCAAATTTAAACTGCTACAAATTGACTTGTATGCTTATGATCTTGCTCAAAAGCTGGGTCAAGAATGGGATCATTTGGACACGTGTAATTTAATTTAGTTCTGCCCTCAGATTTCATGTTATTTAAAAAAAAAAACAGAGTGTTTACTTGAATTTAATTAATGTCACATTATTTAAGTGCAGATTGCTGAAAATGTGAAGCCACATCCTCTTGTTATCTCTGTCCTCACCAAGCTTTGCAAATTTATTCCAACTTGGAAAATCATCCCAAGTCAAGATATCGTTGATGTTGCATTTAAATTACCTGAGAAAAGAAAAGAGGTAAAGAAACTATGGTAACAATAACAACCTCTTTTAATTTAGAATTTGTATACAATTCTTTGTTTAATAATTAATCTTAAGTCAATTTACAGATTAGAGCAAATCCGTATTGTTACAAAGGGCGTCCTCGATTGAAAACGGGTTACGAACTTATGAGGGTCAGTATGGATCTTGAGAATAGACTTGACGAGGTATGTTCTAAAAATTTTAACACGAAAGCGTGACTTTTAATCCACAACTGTTGTGAATTAACGGCCAAGAAAAAATTTATGTTTACTAAATCCTTTTAACTGTCATTCTCAGGTTTCAATACCGTTTATAGTTCTCCACGGCGAAGAGGATAAAGTGACGGATAAAGCTGTAAGCATTCAATTATTCAAAGTGGCATCGAGCTCTGACAAGACCATGAAGCTTTACGAGGGGATGTGGCACGGTTTGCTTTACGGGGAGCCAGAGGAGAACACACAGATTGTGTTCAGAGACATTTTGAATTGGTTAGATGAGAGGGTTGCCACGGGCAATTCAAGAATAGAGATGGAACTAAAACATAACAATGATGATTTGATAAGTCTGAAGTGAATTGAATTATTGAAGCAAAAGGAAATCGTATGTGTTCGCTTGCCCAGTTGAGTTTCAATTGGATGATAGGTGAAAATGGAGATGTAGATATAGAAATTGTATATCTTGTGCCATTGCTCTGGCTTTTCTGTGTTTTGAATGGATGTATGTTGATACATCGGAAGAATTCTAGACTTTATTGGTTGGAGGATGGGTTAAAAGTGAGAAAAGAAAATAAAAACTAAGATGGGTTTGGGTTGGTTGCTTCTTTAGATGCTTGTATGTTCACGCAATCTTGTGATTGAAACTTCATGTTCGCGAAACAGGATTGAATGCAAAAATCATACAAACGTTCGTCAGTGGGGGCTTTTTATTCCGATGTCAACGTAAAATTAGAGAACTGAAGGGCATCGTTATGGTGAGTGACATGCGACGTGTCCAGTTCTCATGGGTAGAGTTGTGCAGTGAGATTCAGAACATTCAAAAGAGAGCTGGAAACACGTCCATCAGATCAAAATCCTATACCATCATTAAATATATATTGGCACATGTTGCCAGGCGTATACAATACTTTTATGACATTAAAAAAAGAAAATTGTATGAGCAGTATCAAAGAAAATTATAACGACACCTCAATGGTTCAGTGAAATAGTTGTAGAGACTCTATGTTTTAGAAATAATTATATAGACCCCTTTTAAGACTCACAACCTCCCTTTGTTACTCATTTAGTTAGAAGCTTGAATATGAAAATTGTCTTCTAGACCATGGAATGTTATTAAAACTTCATGTTCAAGAAATAAGATTACAAATCATTATCTTTTTTTACCAAACAAAATAAAGCAATTAATCAAATTTCAATTTTATTCTACTTTTCAAACTGGGGTCAAAATTAATGCTTAAAACCAGAAGTTAATGATAAGTGAAAATGGCCTAGTAAGGATAAGCCATCCTATCATGGGAAAACAAAGGGTAAATAGGGCCAGTTTGGTAATATATGCTCATTTAAAAGCTTGAATATGAAGATTGTCTTCTAGATCATGGAATGTTATTGAAACTTCATGTTCAAGAAATAAGATTAGAAATCATTATTTTTTCTACCAAACAAAATAAAACAATTAATCAAATTTCAATTTATTCTACTTTTCAAACTAGGATCAAAATTGATGCTTAAAACTGAAGTTAATTATAAGTGAAAATGGCCTACACCCACAAGGATAAGCCATCCTATCATGGGAAAACAAAGGGTAAAAAGGGCCAGTTTAGTAACATATAACTTTTAAAATAATTATTATTAGTTGTACTATACAAATAATCAGTTGTGAAAAAAATCAGTTAAACGTTTGATAAAATTCACTTTTAAAAATGTTATGAGTTTTAAAAATAGTCATATATATTTGATAAATTTCACTGTTAAATTGTTGTAAGAATATAAATAATTATATTAGATATAATGTTAGAATAAAATTTATTTAAAAATGTGTAAGCATATATATAATTTTTTTTATCGTGTACATATAATAATTGATAACTAAATTAAATATTTTATGTTATTAATTTTACCAAATACCAAAATTAACTTATTAACTTTTAATTTTTTAAAATCACTTTTGAGTTCCTCAAAAGCAATTTCAAATGGACCCTTAATTATAGCATTTAGAAATTCATTAGTGCAAATTGCGAACAAAGGGAAATGAAGTCAAATTGTTGGCAACGAATTTACTAAAATTACAATTTACAACTGAGTACCCTTCATGTTTCTTTGTTCATTTCTTCTTTTTTCTATTTAAGAGTGATTTTGAGGCCTTCTAAGTTCTAATCTAAATGGAGTGTCCGAATATTTTTCTTTTATTTTCTACACTTATATGTAAACCAGAGATAAACTGATTTTTTAATCATAAATTATTATAAATTTACAATTCATGAAAAAGTAAGATATCAATAAAGTTTTAGATAGTGATAACAGGCGACACCTCTATATCATTATATCACTATTTAATAATATATCAGTAAGTGGTGATAATATTATGGTTACGACGCCATTTAAGACTCTTGAAAAGTCGTGTGACCCCGTATATTTCTCGTTATCATCCGTAAAAATAATAGAAGTAGAGATAAAATTTCTCAGTATATATTCTACTTTTACCTCTTTCCTAATTTGGGTCTAAACTCATTGCCTTGGATAATTTTGTAAACCATTTTAAAAATTAACTACCGTTAATAACTTTCTTTGAACTTTTTTTTTTCATCCTTTTTGACTCCGATAATCCAGGCACATTTTTATCCATTTGCATTCTCATATAAATTCTGAACACCTTCTGCTTGATCTCTGATCATTTATGATCAATTTTCTCTTCTTAATTCATATAACAAGAATTCTGAGGACTTCTCTTCATGGTATTTTTTAATGTAATCATTAAATGCTTTGATGTTTATGTCATTTTCAGACTCTTATTGTTGGTTTGTTCGATGTTTTACAGGCTGAGAGAACTGAAAGTGTCAGATATGAAGAGGTAAATAGACTGCAAATTAATTTAATTTTTTCTTACTTTGATTGTTTTACAACATTTTTTAAACTAACATTCAAGTTAATTTTTTTTTCAAGGATTTTACCGAAAACTCGCGGGGATCAAAGCTTTTCACATGCAGATGGCTTCCAATTAATCAAGAACCAAAAGCATTGATCTTCATTTGCCATGGCTATGCCATGGAGTGTAGCATCACCATGGACAGTCTGTATTTACATCTTTACACTTAATAATAATAAAAATAATAATTTCAATAATTTAATTATAACAGGTGCAAAAAATTTAATCTGCAGGCACTGCCACACGGCTTGTAAATGTGGGATATGCAGTGTATGGGATGGATTGTGAAGGTCATGGAAAATCAGATGGCTTGCAAGCCTATATAGAAAATTTTGATAATCTTGTAGACGACTATGACAATCATTTCACTAGCATTTGTGGTGAGTTAAATTTAACAATATTTAATCGAATTCATTACTGTAACATATTTTTCAAGTTCTTATTAATTTTCTTGTGTATTGCATTGATAGAGAGGGGAGAAAATAAAGGGAAGATGAGATTCTTGTTAGGAGAGTCCATGGGAGGAGCAATGGCTCTTCTTTTACACAGAAAGAAGCCTGATTACTGGAGTGGTGCTATCTTGGCTGCGCCCATGTGCAAGGTAGGTAATTTCTCTCGTACTCGTCATGTATGTGCATTAACTTATGCTCTCAGGATACATGTTATTGGATGATCAAGAATTTGCATTACATTTTGTTTCACATCTATACATATATATACAGATTGCAAATGACATGAAGCCACATCCTGTTATGATCAGCATTTTGAGCACCCTTTGCAAGTGGCTTCCAAAATGGAAAGCAATCAAAGGTCAGGATATCATCGAGATTGCGTTTAAAGAGGCTGCCGTTAGAGAGCAGGTGCATGCATGTATCATCTTTAATCTTTGTCATTTTTTTTTATCATTAAGTTTGATTATGCATTCTTGAATTTGTTTTCTTAATTCTAAACAGGTTAGAGCAAATAAATATTGCTACAAAGGGTCACCTCGGATGAAAACTGGCTATGAGCTTTTCAGAATTAGCTTGGATCTGGAAAAGAGGCTTCGGGAGGTTTGTTTAATCACACATTTGCAGTACATGCATACCATGTGTTTTTTACATTACCATTAAGCTTTCTTGATTTTTCCGGTCAATTACATTACAGGTTTCGCTGCCGTTTTTGGTTCTTCATGGAAAGGAAGACAAGGTGACAGATCAAAGCGCAAGCAAGGAATTGTTTGAAGTGGCTTCGAGCAAGGATAAGGATCTCAAGTTGTATCCAGGAATGTGGCACGGCTTACTCTATGGAGAGCCACTAGAGAATATTAACATTGTGTTTAGAGACATAATCAATTGGTTAGATAAGAGAGTTTCTTCCGGAAATTCAGAAATGTAGAGAGCTTCTCTAGCTACTCTTTCTGCTTGTACAGTCAAAGTTTAAGTGGCCTTCCCCCCCCACCCCATTTTAACTAGGGAAAAAATGGATATGGTTTCTTTGAGATCATTAGATTAGAATGATTCAAAGATGGGTATTGACACCCTACAAGTTTGACATTGAATTTGATACTACCTTAAGAAATTCGTTGTAATTTTACGTAATAATGATTCGAAAAATGTTATTTCTTCGATAAAATCTTGTTTACATTAGATGAAGTATGACTGCCTCTTTGAAAGATATGAAGGAATTGAAGCATTTGTAATCATTCAAGGAAGTACACTTGAACAGGTTCCGGCATTGGTTAAGAGTACCAAGTAGCAATACAGAGGAACACTCAGAAAAATTTCAACAATACAAGCTAAAATCCTACTTTAGCAAATCACAAGATTGCTGCCCGTATATACAACAAATAAAATAACAACAATAAACGCTACATCCAAATAGTTTCTTCTTCTCTCAAACGATCTTGTTTCTGATTTCTTCAAGTTTCTTGAGGATCTCTCCAGGAGTCCTATCCAATTCATCCGCAATTTTTCTTTGCAAATCTAAAGACAGGGTTGGGAACTGCTCACATAGATCCCCATCAATCACGTCCTGCAAAATTACTTCATACTATCAGAAACCTTACAAGAGAGCAAATAATCATACCACATAAACCATGTAATAACATTTTTTTTACAGTAGTTCACAACTAAAGCATTTCCAGGATAAATGCAAATTGCTGGCACAGAATAGATCATTTTCAAATATTTCTCTTAATAATTCACTAAGGAATGCAACACCAAACATTTCAAATGTAATCATCAAAATCTACAACAGCAATAATGTGTTCATGTCAGAGGATAAAGCCATAAAGTTTACCTTGACAGGAAAATAAGCTGATCTGTAAGCCATGTGATCACGACCACATAAAGGTGGATGTTCCTGCCTCATATGCATCTCAAGGTGAGAAAAGAAGTCAACGTCATCACGGGATGAAAATGCAAGCATAGCTCCCAAGCTACCCATCACTGTTCCATAAATGACACTCTCCCCACCACCTGGAACCAGGGATGCCTTCTGCAAGGATGTGACCACATCACCAACATGAAACTGTACTATCTCCTCCATCTTGTTGGGAGCTCCATTAAGCTTCCCCTGCTCCCACTTTATCTTCCCACCAGTCGGATCTTCTTCTATCTCATCAGAAACATCCTGTGGTAGTCGCACAAAATAGATATTACCAAACTTGTCGGCACCGGCCATGGTGTCAAAATCTATGTGATGTGCTGCAGTGAGCCATCTTGGAACAGAATCGTCAGCAAAAATATAGAGTTGATTCTCATCCCGTCTATACTTGCAGAAATGGAATGACTGCAAGGCACAGCAGTTGAAGAAAAAAGAATCAGCGAACAATTCAATTTACATGTAGACCACCGTCAGCAGACCATTACCAAGCGACATAAGACAGAGTCATTAGATGATCCATTAACAGGAATTGAAATGAATCATCCAAAAACCACATGCATGACAGTATACATATATGGAACATACAACAATGTGAAATATAGAGGGAAAAAAAATTGAATTTAAATCAATCAGGAAACATACCTCTTGGATGTCACCTACATAGATTCGATCACGATAGGTGTTAATTGAGACAATAGTGTTAGGAAACAGCTTATTCTCACATTTTCTAAGCAATCTCTTCTTCCCCAAGTCATACAATCTCAGCACAGGGCCTATTCCAGCAAGTAATCTACCCTGAAACTGGCATAAAGCAAGAGGAATGCCCTCTACTTGTGTCTTGTGCAGTAGTTCAAGGGATTTCCCCTCTTCCACAAACCTATAAATATGAATATAACCAGCAACAATGTTTCTTTTGGGCCAAAACTGCAGTCCCTTAGCTGTACCAACAGCCAAGAGAGTTCCATGCTCCTTATCATGAAAATTCACAGTACAAATGCTGAAGGCAGCCTCATTGTCCTGAAGTTCTAGTAGGCAAGTAGTATTAGCTGATCTTGGATCAAGAACTCTAATGCAAGAAACCCACTTGTCTGATTCTGCCTTCGGATAACCATATTGCTCATCGGAGAGGGGATCATACTTATTCTCATCATCACCATTCTCCATCTGGTCCATATTACCATTTCCATTTTCCCCCATTCCAGCAGCCTCAAAGCACTCCTTTTTCGCAGCTTCACGCTCTTCTGCAGTGAGTGCTCCTTGATCAGTCTCAATAATTACCATCAATTTCTTCTTAGGTTGAAGAACAAATCTTCTTGGTGTGTACCTTAAAGGAAGAGCTGTTTCATTAAAGGTTTCTCCTAGTCGCTCAATGGTAAAAACCCTCAATGCATTCCCAGCAACAGAAACAACACCCTCCACACACTGATCAGATGAAAATGAGGCAGCATATTCAAGAGTCTCATAAGATAAAGGTGTTAAAAGGAACCGTCCTCGATGAATATAACCAAGCCATGGTCGACTAGACAAGCAAAGCATCGCAGCCCGGCCTCCCACAACAACAGAAAAGAGCTTTGGTGGTCTCAATCCCAAGAACCTGGAACGCGAATCTGAAAGCTGACCTGTCACCATATCTACCACTGTTCTAAACAGAACCCCATTCTGCAAACCAGCATTGAGGAAAAGACTAGCAGGATGATCAGCACCATCCTCTCCACCAACCGATGCCTGCACTTCAAGGAAAAGGAGCGACTCTGGAGGTGATGACACACTTTGGACACTCAGTATCTGCATACAGTCATCAGGATCCAATGATAAGATACGTATTGTATTGTCATACGAACCCACAGCAAGGAAACGGGATCTCTGCCTTCCTTCAGGAACTGGAGCAATATCCAAACACGCCACATCTCCAGACATTTCATGCTTCTCCACTTCCAACAGTTGTCCGGTCATATCTACTTCGAAGTAAATAAGCTCCCCTCCACTCAGTGCAATAACCACCTGAAGTCTATTGGAACCAACCTTAACAATTGTCCTCTTTCCTGGGGTTCTCCACTCATTAATACGACCATCTTCCCTAATATGCCTAATTCCACTGGGATGAACTTGCATCAGAGAGTCATCACCTATTAGTGAAATAGCGAGTGAAGGGGTGGTATCAAGAAACCCGCTATCACTAACTTCTTCAACAGTTTCACCAATTGAAAGCACAAGAGTGGCATTGTTGAAAGAAACAACAATGTATGCGTCAAACTCATCATTAACATTCTTTTTCACAGTCCAAACAGCACTTGGGACACCAGGAAGCTGTGACACAGCCATCTCACTCACAGCCAAACCTGGCCTCAGTATCCTAAGAGACGAACGAGGACCACGTCCACATAATGTAAATATCTGGGGTGCTTCCTCCTCAAACAAATTTGCAATCCTCATATCCATTATTGGCATCAGACTTTCAACTTGCTCAATCCTCACCAGATTCTTCAAACCTCTAGGCTGAAAAAACACGGGCTGAAATCCTTCTTCAGTCTCCATCAACGTAGAAGATGAGGCCTCTACATCAGGGTCAGCCCCAATTGCTTGAAACTGATACAAAGCATGGTTCCCAAACTCAGAAGCAGCAAACAAATACCCTGACTTCAACACACACATTGATGCAGTCACCGGAATAGTATCAAAATACTTAATCTTCAACTCACTAACATGCTCATTATCATGCTCCAAAGTAACCTTAAATATATCCCCATACTCAGTCTGCAACAAAAAGAAAAACAATGTTTTCTGCCTATGAGTCGCGGCTGAAACAATCAAAACCCCACGTTCAGCTGGCAAATCCGCTCGTCTAGGAATCACAGCCCTAACATCCGGATGACCCTGATTCTTATAAATAACAAAATTCTCAGCACAAACCAAAACTCCACTAGGCCCATCCCCTCCTCCAGGCACCGTAACTAACATATTAGCCCCATTATCCACTGGTTCTGACCATTTCCTGGAAACATGATTAAGCCCTAAATCTAGCTCATAAAATGTCAAATTCTTCTGTGCCTCGCTTGCAGCCTGCCCAGTAGAATCCTGGTCAGCCTCAGAGTAATCCAACTCAATGGCAGCGAAAATAGGGTTATCAAACCCGCAATCAATTCCGCATATTGAATAAACTATCGTGTGTGATTTATGTGCTTCTAAAGGCGAAGAGATTGTTAACCTAGCAGCAGTGTCTCTATTCAAAACATAAACTAATTTTTGCTTTTCACAAGCACCAATCATAACGGCTCGACCCTTGGGGTCAACGGCCAAGTACTGACCCGGAACGATCCGACGGCAACCCGACTTCCCGAAAGTCTCTTGATGAATTTTATCGAAGACATTCTTTTCCGGGTTGTATTCAAGGATTACGATCCGACCCGAGTCCGAACCGACGACGATGTAGTCTTTTTGCGAGCCGGTAAGGCGGAACTGGGCAAGAGAGCGAATAGCGCCAAAGATTTCGGTGGAGACGAGGGTTTCGATCCTGCCGGAGTTTTCGGGGCGCAGAAGCTCGATGACCTTGCCGCGGGCGACGACGATTTCGGGGGTTTTGGTGCCGGAGAAGTTGCCGTTAATGGCGGCTATTATGCCGGTAGGTTGCTGGAGAGTGAGACTGTAGAGGTACATGGTAGTGGTGGGGTTAGGCTTTAGGCTTAGGCTTAGGGTTTTCAGAGTAGAAGGAGAGGGTTTTGTGGGGAAACGAGTGAAGGTTAGTGAAGAAGCTTCAAGTCGGTTAATTTACTGCCGGGCGCAATTTTTTTTTCCTTTTTTCTTTTTTTTCCTAAAATATTTTCTCAAATTAGATTTAGATGTAAACAGAAGAAAGATTTAATTTATTAATTTTGAAGCAAAATATTTTATTAATTCAATAAGATTGGATTTATTATAAAAAATAAAGAATTAATTAAATAAATCTAATCTTATTGAATTAATAAAATATTTTGCTTCAAAATTAATAAATTAAATCTTTCTTTTTTTACATCTTATTTTAAAAAATATATTAAAAAAGAAAAATTTGCTTTAACAATAGATTAAGAATTTAGATCAAGTGCTAAGTTGAATCTATATTCAACTCTCCGTAATCTTTTATCACATGTGCGGATGACAAACTTATTCATCAACTCGCCAACCCACCCATTGCCGATAATTTTGTGGGTTGCGAATAGGTTTGATATTTTAAATTTGAATCCACGCGGGTTGCGGATAAGTTTGGTATTGAGAAAAAATCATCTGGATACCAGTGGGGTATCCACTAACCACATTCTTTATTTTAATTATTTATATTTTTTATTTTAATAAAAAAATTATATTAAAAAATTTGATCATAAATATATTTAAAGTTAAAGTTTCTAATTCCTAAACCTAACTTATCTCACTGTAACATATATACAATAAGCTTTTAATTAGTAAAAAAATTCATAATTTTTATTACTAATAAATTATTTTACTTTCAGTGATTTTTTTGTTTTGTCTTAACGATAATTGTATAAAATTCACTTGTTAATATTATTGATAATACTTGTATACTAATTAAAAGATGAAGTAAGGCATTGATATTGTGATAATGATTTGCCTACAATAGAAATATTTTTGGTTAGATTAATATATTTTGTTTTTTTAATGCTGAAATCTTAATTTCTTATTACATTGATAAAATCGAGAATTGAAGATTGTTTGCGGATTTTTTAGGCTATTATTATATAATTTAAGTTTTTGTGCATTATTAAAAGTATTTTTTATATTTGTGATTTTAAATGAAAAAATTCGCAAAAATTCAGCTACGGGTTGCTGGTGAGTTTAGTAATTGTTAAAACCCGCATATTGCGGGTTTTTCTAAAAAAAAAATAAAAAACCCGCTGTGGGTTTCATACAAATTTGGTAATTTAAATTTTTTGTGAGTGTGGGTTTGGTAATGACAAACCCACAATGGGTGGTGCTCATTACCCTCCCTACATGTGCGTGTATAATAATATATGATTGAAATTTAATTAGTTTTATATTCTTATCCAATAATTACCAATCATATATATGTAAGTTTTATATTTCTTATACAATAAATACCAATTATATATTTCTAAAAAATTAACAAAAAGATTAACTCAATATTGGATTTAAATCCTTAAGTTGATTAATGATTATATTATGGTTTGAGTCATTTACCCGTATTTTGAAACAGAACACTTATTAGACAAATAACAACATCTCTTTAATTTTTTTTTTTTTGAGAAGCAACATCTCTTTAATTTATAACTGATTATACTCCTAAATTTTTACTTCATTTGATGTGTTACCTCAATCAATCACCAAATTCTATATAAACAGACGTCAATATCATATTATTTGTAATACAAATTTTATAATCTAGTTTTTTTCTTTTCTATTAATTATTTTATCGTAAATTTAAGAATTTTAACCTCTTCATAATTTCGCTTCTTGAATTTTTAGTTGCATCTCTCAACATTATCCTATCGGTTTTAAGAGTATCCGAGATTTTAAAAGTACACTAATCTTCAAAAACGATTAAAAAATTCTTAGGGATCTCAAATTAATGAATGTTAACGACAAGATCGCAAAATTAAAAAATAAAATTGTTGAAGAAGAAAGTCGGTGTAATTGGGTAAACAAATACAATACAATGTGCTAGGGATTGCATGCCCATAGCCTTATCATCATATAGCAGACTAGATTACTAACTACCCCATCTAAACCAAAATCTTCTATTCTCTTTAATCTATAATTGAACAGAACAACAGCTAACTAAAATAAAGCGATTACCATATCAAAAATGGCGAACAAGCTCCCATCCTCCATAGCCTTGTTACTCTTGTTATTGTTTATGATCAACAATCAATCATCCTCAGCTAGAAACCTTGGCAACACAACTCCGAGCCATCACCACCACCATCACAACAACCGTCACAAAATCACATTCCTTATCAAAGATGTGCTCCATGTCAATGTCACCGCCAAATCAAAACCTGCAACTACTAAAGTCACCAGTCAGCTGCCATTCCCTAAACCATTGGGCCTTTTTCCTCCCATCGATGGAATCCCGATATACGAATCCAACCCCTCAGTTCCGGTCCCCGGATTGTCAACTCAAACACTTGATGTGTCTAACTTTGGTCTGTTTTTTCCACCTAGAGCTACTCTTCAGGAGTTGGAATTTGGGACACTGATGGCTATTGATGAGGACATGTTTGGAAGCTCAGGATCTCGCTCACAAGAAGTACTTGGAAAAGCACAAGGGATATATGTTGCTAGTTCTGAAGATGGGACTAGTCATATGATGGCTATGACTGCAAGTTTTGCTAATGGTAGTGAGTTCAAGGATGGCCTGAGATTTTTCGGGGTGCATCGGAAAGATGGAGCTGAGTCTCATATTGCTGTTATCGGTGGCACAGGAAAATATGATGGCGCAAATGGATATGCAACTGTTAAGGCTGTATCCGCAGGGTCTGCTGCTGGCCTAGAACAGGATGCTAACAAGTTCTTAATGTTCAATGTTTACCTGAGTTAGTAAGATCTTTGTTAACCAGTTAATATTAATTATGTTCGAAAGATTGTGATTGTCAACCACTTATCCCTCCTTTAAAGAGAAATAGAATGTGACTTCACATTTTTGGAAATATAGCAATTAAGTACTAAAACAGAAAAAAAAATTTCCCGGAATTTCAGTACGAATTGACTGTCATCATGAAAAATTCGATCCTTGTGGAGAATTTGCACCATCAAAACCTCTGCAATCTGTTAAATTAAACTTCAGAAAATTAATCCATTCGTTTGACTTAAATATTCTTTATTAGCAAACATCAAGTGCAATGCCCTGAACTTCAGCACTGCACAGTTCAGCTTTTAAACACGCTATTGAGAAACCCAGATACAAAGATGCAAGGAACGATGGAAGAGATAGCAAACTTTTAAACTTAAAATGATGATAGTAATAATAATATGCTTAAAAACTTGATGATATGCAAAAGATAAGACTATCTCCATTGAAGTGTACGATGAAATAATTTGAAATGCTTTATCTGCAATAAATAGCAGGGTACACATAGAATCCTTGTTCTTTTTTTATTATTATTTAATTTTCCCTTCTTTCTTGCAGCAGCTAATGTACACTACAGAAGCAGGGAACCAATTTGTACCTATAAAGCGTTAAAATTTTCTAGCAAGAGTTATTTATTATTTATTCTTTTCATTTTCATCACGTATTCAAAATTTCACAATTTCTTTTTCTTGAGTATTTCGTTTCTTCCACATATATAACAAAAAAGTTAAAATCACGTTTTGAGGTTATGTTCACCAATTACTATAGAATAACATTGGACACAGATTGGGTCCATTTCGTTGCAAAACTTTGATAATTGATAGTTTGGCTTGATTTGGTACTGCATCCTGCATACGAGAGTTGACATTAAAATTTCAGAGACAACTAAACCACTCTAAAAAACCTGAAAGAAAAGTACAAGAAAAAGAAAACAAAAACCTGAAGGAATTTCTACGCCAAATGTCAGGTTTTAGTCTTGAGAATCTTTTCATTCTAATGCCATCATCTTTTACGAATTAGGTTGCTCTTCAACTAGAGCACAGCCCACAAAATTGGGTATGTAACAACTCCATACATCAACTCCATTTTTTCTTTCGCTAATCAAAGTTATATATACAGCACCAGATTTCTCCTTTCGCCATCAACAAATTGTGTATCATATCTGTTTCTTAAAATCCTTCTCTCAATCATACTCTTTCTTCACAATGGCTAAAGCTTTCATATTCACATCAAAAGCAATCAAGGCAACCATCTCCCTCTTGTTCCTAGGCATCGCTCTTAGATGTGCAAATTCAGCAAGAATCCTTGATGAGGTGGATCCTCAGCCCCCGGTCATTGCTGACTCACCTGAACCAACCAATCCAGTCGCGACAACTGTTCCTCCAACCACCACATTGCCTAGTGGCCAGTTTCCAGCCACCGCCGCCCCTGCTGCCACGCCAGATGATGACTCCGATGCACCGGAGGCTGAAGCCCCCACTGAGGTGATCCCGCCAATTGATAATGATGATGATGCAGCAACACCTGTGGATGACGTGGCACCATTACCTGCAGGTCCCACCACCTCATCACCAAGCGGACCAGCGTCACCAGCTGTTGCCGCTAGCGCCACAGTGGCAAGTCCAGGCCCACAAACCCCGCCATTGTGCTTTTTTATGCATGATATACTAGGTGGATCTCACCCATCAACCAGGGTGGTGACAGGGATCATTGCCGACACAGAGATCAACGGCATCCCTTTCTCCAAGTCCAACGACAACTTCTTCCCAGTCCAAGGGGGGACCCCGCTTTTAACCCAAAACAACCTCAACAACATCATAAATCCCGACAACGTCCCCTTCCTAACAGGCCTTAACGGGGCACAACCCAGCACTGTGTTACAAGACAGAGGCACCAGCAACATTGTCAATGGCGACGACAACCAACCTTTTGTCTCCGCCGGGCAGCTCCCCAACGGAGTCACGCTGCAGAAGCTCATGTTCGGCACGATAACCGTGATCGACGACGAACTAACCGAAGGGCACGAGCTGGGGTCAGGTGTCATTGGCAAGGCACAAGGATTTTACTTAGCCAGCTCTCTTGATGGAACAAGTCAAACAATTGCATTGACTGCATTGCTGCACGGAGAAGAACATGATCACAATCATCATGATGTTCTGGATACTATTAGCTTCTTTGGGGTTTATCGGACGGCGTCGCATGAGTCTCAGGTTGCAGTGATTGGTGGGAGTGGGAAGTATGAGAATGCTAAGGGGTACGCAACTGTTGAAACGATTCATCAGGAGGATCAGCGTACAACGGACGGTGTGGATACCATTGTCAAGTTCAGTGTTTATCTTACCGATGCTGAGTAGTGCGTGTTTGTTCGAATGTTGTGTGGATTTTATGAGTGTTTAATTATATATTAATTGTTGTGTCTTGTAATGAAGTATCTAATCATGTTGTGGTTAACATATAGTTCAATGGCCCTTCTGGGTTATGAATCAATTGATCTTCTGGAGGATATGTTCAATTTGTTGATGGGGTGCTTGGAAAATTGGCTTCACATTTTGTATAAACATAAGATAATACAATTTAGCATATGGTTTAATTAAAAGCCACATGACTTCAATATCAAACATGACCTTCTATTAATTTTGTGAAATCCGGTGAATTTAGCATGTCGATGTAAATTCTGCTTTTACTTGGAATTCTAGGGCTTAATTTAAGTGAATCATTAAGAAGTCTCCGATTTTAATTTGAGAAATTCAGTTGTTTACTGTTTGCAATTCTTGTTCATTAAACGTTGTTGCTCGGTATGTTCTATTAACGAGTGATTATCACTATGGAAGAAAACAAATCTGAGTTTATAATTCATAAGAGAGATGATAAAATATATGCGATCGATGTTTTCAATTTAATCAACTACGGATATATATATTTGTTATTTTTTTTTATATATCTTAACATAAGGAGGCTTGAAGAATTTAAGGATCAAGGGCAGGGTCATTTCTAAGCCAATTGCTATTGAAAGTTTGCAACAGAAGAGGACGAGTAGAAACGAAGTACTGAAGGCCAACTTCAAGTAAATTAAAGATGCTATATCAAAATTTTATGGACTTTGTTATATCCTCAATGAATCCTTATTTTTCTTAATTCAAAAGAAATTGAAGATTTTTTTTAATAAAAAAATTAAATCTCTATTCATAAGTGAGTTTGAATCTTATAACTCTTTTACAACAACAAAAAGATTTTACTAGCTGAACTAACTGGTATTGAAAAGTAGATCAAGAATTCATATGTATAACTAGGGGTGGACAAATTCGATTTGGATCGGTTTGAGACATATTCTCAAACCGATCCAAACTTATCGGTTTGAAATATTTTCAAATTGATATCAACCTAAAACTTTTTCAAACCGAACCGATTCAAATCAACTGGATCAATTTGGATCGGTTTGGATCCTCGGTTTAAGCTTATTAGCCAAAATCTCATTTCTTTTATATTATTTTACCTAAATTATTTGTTATTTTTTTGTGTCCGTAATCCAAATTGATACCTCTTTTATGTTATTCATAGCAATTTTGATATCTACATAACAATTTAAAGATACATCCATACAAGTTTACAGCATAATACATCTCAATAAAGAAATTTTTAACTTGTTCATTCAAAACAAACTCACAAAATAAAAATAAATGTGAACAACATTTGACAATTAAAATATTGTGCATCTTGTCCGTCAAAACTTATGGCCCAATTACTTTTGATTTGTCAAAATCTGCATAAAATGATAAATATAATTAGTTAGATTGCTTAACTTAGAATATAATGTAACTATATAATATTTCTAGATTGGATCGGTTTGAATCAGTTTGAAATTTTTCCAAACCAAAATCTAAACCGAGTGATGTCGGTTTGCAATCCAATAAACCGAAACTAGTTTTTTTACTAATGAAACTGATCTAAATGGTCGGTTTGGATCGGTTTGGTTAAAATATGCCCACCCCCATAACTTGATGGAACATGATTCCAGAAAGATTGTTTGATTATATGTTAAGTTTCTTTTCCTATATTATTCTCTTCAAATTATTAAAAATGGAGGAAAGAGATTGACTATCAGATAATCTATTAATTAAAGCAATTGCAGTGCAATGAGTACTAAACTGTATACATACATATTTTCATTTTTTTATAAAATGCACAATAACATGTGCAGCAAGTGAATCGTTCTTATTAATCATATTTCGATTTACTAGAGATTTTTATATGTTTGAGATTAATTTGATGAACTATTTATATATGTGAAACTTGTTAACCGTCCGTCATATATATATATATATATATAGAAGCTAAAAATTAAATTACATTATATGCAATGCATATGATCAAGTTTCTAATGAAGATTTCATTCAATACCTTCTCAAATTCACATTTCAGGAAACACTTTCACCATTGCAGATAAAGAGAAACAAACTACAAATTTTCACACATTACGAACACACACACACACCACTGAATTAATTATTTCAATAACTTATATAAACAACAAATTCCAGCAGCGTCTCAATTCCATCAGTTTCTTGCTGCCTAGTCTCTGGTATAGTCTTGACAATAGCAAAACCCTTTGCATTAACATACTTCCCGGTACCGCCCATAATCGCCAGCTGAGACTCCGACACAGCTGTCCTATGAACCCCGAAGAAGCTCAGGCTATCAACATAGTGTCCTTCCGCGAACATAGTCGTAAATGCCATGGTGTGGCTAGTCCCATCAACAGAGCTAGCAACATAAAACCCTTGTGCCTTGCCCAAAAATGCTGACCTTAGCTCGTGCCCTTCGGTTAGCTCATCGTCAATCACAGTCATTGTGCCGAACATCAGCTTTTGCAGCAACGACCCGGACGGAAGCTGGCCTCCAGTGGCAGCAGGGAAGTTGATTCCATTGGCGTTGAAATTGTTGCCACTGTTTTGTACAACATTTTGTGTGATGCCGCTCAGGCCTGTGAGGAACGGTACGTTGTTGTTGTTTATAAGACCATTGTTGCCATTACTTTGGGGTACCCCAGTGTTAATAGCGAGGTTTGCACCGTTAGGCTTGGCGAAAGCGACTTGGCCGCTGACTGCCGGGTTGTTGACGATGCCGGTGATCGCGAGAGCCGAGGGGTTGGACCCACCGAGAATGTCATGCATGAAGAAGGTGAGGGTGTGGTCGTGGTCGTGGTCGTGGCCAGGGTCAGGTTTAGAACCTGTAGTGGTAGCAGTGGCTGTAGTGGCCACAGTGGGGTTAACTTGTGTATTGGAAACAGGTGTCGTGATGGGATTGGAAGAGGCCAGGGGCTCTGGTTGCTCTTCGAGAACTCGAGCTGATGTGGCGGATAACATTTCAATCATCAATAGGACAAGGAGCATTAGTTTGCGGGTTTCCATGCTATGAATTGTGAGTGTGATGATGAATCAACAGGATTCAGAATTGGAGAATTTCTTTTTTTCTTTTTCTTTTTGGGATTTGGAGGATGGATATATTGGAGGGTGTGGGAGTGATTGTATATATAGAATGAGGTTTAAACTAGGAGTTGGTGAGATGGAGTGGGTGCTTCTGGTGACTTTGTGAAGTAGAGAAAGCGGAAGTGGAGGAATATTTTGAATAGCGGTAGGGTTTAGCTGCACCTAAACTAGATGTGATAAAAAAATTATTTCATAATTATATGTTTTGACTATGTATACAGAAATCACTAATATATATAGTCTGATTTCAAGTAATAAATATTTGTTTAGGTCTCAAGGTTTCAAGAAAACTGTAAAATACCGATTTATTTATACCATGAAAAATTAAAACTAATTGCTTATATTCTTCAGCTGTGAATTGTGTCTGGATTGTTCTGTATAATAGTTGTTTCTGTATAATTATTACTAAACCAAAAAAAAGAGGGAATTTTGGGTTGTTCAATAAATAGTGTTTGCATCCAATTTTTTATGCGTTTATCTTGACTGTATGATAATTTTTGCCAACTACAGAAAAATCGTATGACAAGTATAGAAGTGCAATTCTTCCTTCCTCATGCCAAATACTACTAATAATAAGGGTAAAATCTCAATTAGTCCTTATAGTTTAAGATTAGTGCCCGTTTAGTCCCTGTATTTTTAAAAATGCCTCGAAACATCCCTACCGTTAAAGTATTTATACCCCTACCGTTACTTTTTTATTTTTTTGACTTACTTTTACAATATTACCCTTTTATAATAATTTTTTTGTACATTAATAAAAATAATAATTAAATTATCAATTTAACCTTAAAAAATTATATTAATTTTTAATTGTCAAAAATTATATTGTTACTTTTTATTTCTTTTGGCTTACTTTTACAATATTACCCTTTTATTTTGTTTGGACATTAATAAAAAATAATTAAATTACCAATTTAACCCTAAAAAATAAAAAATATATATTAATTTTTATTTGTCAAAAATTAAATTGTCAAAAATTTTATGCAAACTGCCAAGTGTGCAATGGTGCTTACAAAAAAAATTAATATGATTTTTTATTTTCTAGGGTGAAATTGATAATTTAATTATTTTTTTATTAATGTCAAAAAAATTATTATAAAGGGTAATATTGTAAAAGTAAGTCAAAAAAATAAAAAAGTAACGGTAGGGGTATCAATACTTTAACGGCAAGGATGTTTCGAGGCATTTTTAAAAATACAGGGACTAAACGGGCACTAATCTTAAACTATAGGGACTAACTGGACTTTTACCCTAATAATAATAATACAAAAAATAAGTTGACAAACATATTGATTCATATATTCTTTTTGTGGGTACAAAGAAGTTAAGATAACATTTACGACCAACTAATATTAACAACTAAGAGAGTCTTATGTAGTGCAGTTGCGTTGTTCTTTCACTATCAACTTTTTACAGCATACACTCCAATCTGTTTATGATTGATTGAAATATTCGCATACGAACAAAATACTTATTAGATAATGCATCAAAAAGACAAAAAGATTTTTCTGGCACTAGATTTTATTAGCCCTAATTTTGAGTAAAGAAAATAATTTTCCTCTTTCCTTTCTATCTTTTGATCTCCATAATTTCTTTCTTCTTCTTTGAACTTTCTCAGTTTCTCCATTCGTTTTTAATCTTTTGCTTCCACAACAACTTTATTCTATCTTGTAATCTTTGATGTTTTCATTATTTTTGAAACACAGTTTTATCACGTCCCTCTTATAGCCAGCTCAATCCAACATACAAAGTCTTAAGCATCTCCTGAAAATATTACACTTTTGTATTAATTCGATGTTGGGTTCTAAATTTCGCCATCAATCAAACCAAAAAAAAAATCCCTTGCAATTTGTTTGAATTCTAAAAAAGTATATTAAATTATTATAAAATATTGGGAAAAAAATTAATTCATTAGCTTATGTGAGGATTATAATTTGAAGATGAAAATTTGAAAGCCATAGTTGATAAACTAGCACGTGCAGAATCCTGTTTGTCGTTGGCAATTCTCAATAGTATAGGTCGACGTATTTAGATATAACTTTTATTATTGTGATTAGAAGCAGAGCCTATGCGCGGCGGCAGGTGAGAAAATATTTTATTGTACTAATAATTTCTCAACAGGAACCATTATTTTGTTTTATTTATTTCATTCATCATGCAAGGAAGAATTCGACAAAGTTTTGGGAAGCAAACAAAAAATGTAAGAGCCTACCCACGTCTCAAAATAAAGATTTCATAGCCTAACAAGTAGCCCTACTCGTCTAATCAATTCTATCTCATTCAAAACTAAAATTTTGTTTTGTTCATGTCTCAGTTACGGAATTCCATGAAGTGCATTTCTGTAATCATAGCCTTGTTTTTCATTTGAAATATAATATATACGAAATTAGTTGAAGTTTGAATAGATATTAATCCTGTAAATTTAAATAATCCATTATTAAAAAAAATTCACCTCTAAACAAAATATATGAAAGATAACTAAAAAATAGTACTTGAAAAGAAAGATAAGGGTTAATAAGGTAAATAACTAAATATTATATAGTTATTATGAAAATAGAAAGAAATAGATTTCATGCGTTCTAATGGTGAATATTGAAATTCAAAACAGCATTTAATGATATCAATTCATCTATTATTAGATTGCATCGCAAAAATGATTGGAAATAACTGTTAAAACTTTGGAAAATTATCCACTAATCACTTGATTTTTTACTCTTTATCAAAAATATACATTTTCTTTTTTTGCAGCAATTTATTCGAAACTTACAAAGTGTATCATTGCTCCACTCCCCTCATAATACCATAACGGTCTTTAATGAAATATTAGTCAAATAACTATTTTGTCCAAGATAAAAATAGGACTTTGTAGTCTGGGAAGGATAATTACAAAAAAATCTCAAAAACAAAAAATAATAATCAAATAAAAAGTACTTGAAATAAATAATAAGTAAATTAGATAATTGAAGTTACTTATAAAAATAAATTTTTATCAAATAAAAAAATCTTACAAATAAATAATAAATAAATTCACGGTTGGACAAAGTACTTTTTCCAGAGAAAAGTTTAAAAAATTAAGTAGATTCACGCACAAAAGATAAGAAAATGAACATGATTTTATATTTGCTTAACTTTCATGAGCAAAGCTAGAATATCATATGAGCACTTCATTCAGTCCACTAGCAAAACTTCAAGAAAGTGAATCAATATCTAATTGGAGGAAGCGTTGGAGAGCTGTTCAATAAGCTTCTTGTCCCTTTTCTCCATCGCCATGTCCCACATATTATTACCGGCGTGCTTCAGGTGTTCGTAAGCGACTTTGTGGATGTGATACTGAGCATTTCCTGCAATTGTTAGCATTACTGCTATGATGCCCAACGACAATAAACCTTCACATATTAGCCATGAATTGATTTGGGTTTCTGAAATCTTGATTTGGGTATATGTTTTGTGTTTTTATCTCTTTTTTTTTTTTCTCGGTTTGATTTGGGTATTAGGGGTAACAGCAACACACCAGCAGTTGGTGATCATTTTTGTCCAGGGAATATGTTGTCCTTTTTGTGTGTTTGATTCAAACAACAATTTTAACCCTCTGATGTTAACAATATTTTAACAAGGTAATGATGCATGGGAGCAGAGCAATGATACACTTCGTAAACCTCAAGTGGAATTTTACAAAAAAAAAAGAGTGTATTTCTAAAAAAAAATTAAAAAACATATAGTCAATGGATAATTGCTCTAAAATTTTTAAGTAATAAATTTTAGTTGAAATAGATTAATACTTTTAATAAACATATATATAGGAGGTGAATCAACAGTAGTAAATTAGTTTAGACATCTGGATTAAAATCTTATTAATAGTTAGTAATTAAAATCACTTATGTATTTATAATTTCTTTAGATCAAAAAATATTACTTCTATTAATTTCATTTAAGTCCTATTTGAGTAACGATGAAATAAAAGTTAATAATATGTAAGAAGTACGATATTTAAATAATTATTATACATAAGAATAATGATAAAGGAGAGAGAGAAAGCACATTTATACTTTATTGATGATTATTATTATTACTACTACTATCATCAGTATTATAGTTACTATAATAATAGATAATCATAGTACTAAGGACAATAGCTAATTAATGACATTTTGGTAACTTGTGATAGTTCATTCTAATTCTAAGATTAAATAAGCACCCAAATTGAAACGCACACTATTCTAATTTCACGTGCAACAAATATGAAAAAAGATAAAAAAGAAGTTTGTGGATTTCAATTCTACAATATTACACGACAATGGTGTATTTCTATAACTGAAGCTTATATTATCTTATTAATTTACTATAATCATAATTATAGTTTTAATTGTAATTAATAGTTGTAGTTGTAATTGAAATTGTTATTTTAATTACTATTAAAATTAGTAACCCATCTATTGGCTTGTAGATAAGTAATTTTATAAATTAAAAAAACTCACCATTTAATAGATGAGTGGCTTACAGAAACTAGGACTGAAATTAGAACTCAATTGTTGCGATCACTCGCATTTCTTTCTCTATGTGTGCTTTTTTTTAACAATTACAATTGTAATAATTATTATTCCATGCAATTGTTAAAACCCATACAATTGCTTACTTTTATTAAAATCATTTAGAATTCAACACTGCAAATGACGCGTCGTTCTTCAAAAAATAATTAGGATGACATGATGTCTACAAATTGAGGATAGAAACAAAAACATAAATGACGATACATAAATAGAATGCACCTGGCACATACTATCTATGCATGTCAATTGTTTTAATAAAATGGATGACGCGTCATTCGTCCATAACTTTTCTAGAAGTTAAGTTGTTTATACACAAAACTATAAATGATGAATCATTTAATACCTCTGTGGTGATTAAAATATTTTTAATATTTTATTATTAGCATTGTCATTGTTGTTGTTGTTATTATCATCATGATCATGGTCATTATCATCATAATTATTATTGTTGTTACTATAATTATAATATTAAGAACAATAATTAAATAAGGACATTTTCATAACTTGATACGGTTGATTATGATTCCAAGACAAAGTAAGCATCCTAGTGAAAATACAGCATATTCTAGTTTCATATGCAACAAATATGGAAAAAAAAAAGTAAAAATGAAGTTTGTGGATTTCAAGTCTGTAATATTACAGTACAATGATGTATTTCTATGACTGAGGTTCATTATCTTGTTATTTTACTATAATCATAATTGTAGTTTTAATTGTGATTAGAATTGTTATTATAATTACTATTAAAATTGGGTATCTCATGTACTAGATGGTAGATAAGTAATTTTATAAATTAAAAATTTATCATCTAATAAATAAGTGGTCCACATAAGTTGGGACTGAAATTAGAACTCAAATGTTGTGATCACTCCCATTTCTCTGTGTGCGTGTTTTTGTTTTTGTTTTTACAATTACAATTGCAATGATTATTAATCCATGCAACTGTTAAAAACAGTAAAAATCGCTTAATTTTATTAAAATCGGTTTGAAATCAATGATGCATGTTCTTCAAGAAATAATAACAGTGACAAGATGTCTCTATAGTAATGATAACAACAATAGGTAGTTTTTGTTGAAAACATAAACGATGATGCATATTTAGACACGTGGACTGAAATAACAAGATGGATGACACGTCGTTCGTCTCTGATCTTATTGAATGTTAACAAAACTATAAACAACGAATCATCTAATACTTGTATGATAATTAAAATATTTTATTATTATCATTATTGTCATTGTTATTGTCATTATTATTATTATTGTCGTCATCGTCGTCATAATATTGTTGTTACTATAATAATAATAATAATAATAATAATTAACTTATGATATTTTGGTAATTATAATGGCTCATTCCAACTCCCAGACAAAGCACCGCAATGAAAACACAGTCTATTTGAATTTTATATGCAATAAATATAAAAAAAAATGAAAATAAAGTTTGTGGATTGCAAGTCTACAATATTACGATACAATTGTGTATCTGTATGATTGAAGCTTATTATCTTATAATTTTACTATAATCATAATTATATTTTTATTGTAATTAATAGTTATAGTTATAGTTAGAACTCAAATTTTGTGATCACTTACATTTCTCTGTGAGTGTGTATATGTGTTTCTTTTTTCTTTTTTTTAAGCAATTACAATTATAGTTTGCCTTTTTTACTGGCATTGTGGCACATACATTCAAGAGGTATTATAATACAAAAAAGAAAAAGAAAAAAGAAAGAGATTATCTAGGAGTGATTAATCAAAAACTCTATATTTATATGCTTGGCCGTGTCATTCAATTCTTAATTGAATAAGTGATGCATCATAAATTGTGGTATATACATGAAACTATTGATCTATATACATTAAACTATTTATCCTAGTAATATAACAATAAATATTTTTGAAAATCACCACTTAGCGATTTTCCCTTACAAATAAAAGTAGAGTAGATGTTTTTCAAATATTAATAAACAAAAAAATCTAGACAATGCTCAATAAGATATGATGTGTATTGATCCTAATAATATTCTGATTGTAAATATTAGTCTAATATGAATTGTAGGTAGCGTTTGTATTTTTATCTAAAAATTAAATAGACTTGAGTTAGTCTAAATTTTAAATAGATCTAAATGTCTAAATCTAAATTATATATTATTTTTTTCGTCTGAATTGTTAAAGACAAATATTACTTTGTTTGAACCAATATTTTTACATTTGTCCCTTTATAAATTATAAATGTTAGACACATAATAAAAATCTCAACAAACTTAAATAAGATAACATATTATCATAATTTAGATTATGTTCAGTTGAATACAACTCTTCATATTCTAAATTAGTATTTGTAAATCAATTTTATTATAGTTTATAATGTTTTTATATGACAAATATTCATAAAAAAATATGAAGATAAAAGATGCTAATTTAAAGAAAATAAAAAGATAAAAATAATATTAGTTTACCACTATATGATCAAAAGTTATAGGGGAGTAATAATGCTAATTATTAAATTTTTTTTAGGTAAGGATTGAAATTAATTAATTAAATAAGGATATTTTGGAAAATATCTTTTAATGACATTATTCATACTTTTTAGATTAGGTAAAAAACTTAAAAAATTGGCTTAATAAATTGATGACTTAATGAGTGAATGTTTTTAATTAAAAAAAGACTTTAATGACTTAAGTAATTGAAGTTAAGTCAGTTAATTTATTATATCCAAAAAGCAATGGCTCCATAATCTGATTGTAATATCGGTGTTAAAATAAAAAAAACGTATTGCTCGAATTACGGCCTGACTCAAAACAGATACAAGCATGTGAGTTCTATGTAGGGATGACAAAAATACTTGTTCGGTTTAAATCCGGACATTGTGGACCAAATATTACCTGAACATCATTTGATAAATTTGTGAACCGAATTTTATTAAAAAATTATAAAATATGTATTATTTTAAATATTTATTTTTATGTGAGTCATTTATCACACATATCTAAAGTTTTAAATACTTAAAATTTATATTTTCATGTAAAATTTTATTTAAATAAATTTAAAACTTAAAAAATAAAAAAATACACATATATAATATTTAAAAAAAATACAAAATCTGAGTATCAGATTAAAACCCGGCTCCGATATTTAAACGCCGGGTCCGGATATTGCGATACCTGGACCCGTTTTTGCCAACCCTAGTTCTGTGTTTGCACTTTGCAAACCCAGCCGGGTTTCTGGCAGGGTGCGGCCGAAATGCCCGCATTTTTTTTTTCATTTATTTAATTAAAAACAAAACAACTGGTCTGAAAGCTCAGCGGCAAAGAACAGAACAAAAAGCAGCACACGCTCGCCGCACCCCCACGCAGTTACCACCGTTTGTGAGTTTTATTGTTTTTGCAATAATTTCTTTGAACTTTTATTTATATATGACTTGAAGTGGATTATGGATACGATTAATGGAATGAATGGATTATTGGAATATGTAGCATTTTGAGCTCGTCTTTGGCATTTTGTAATGTCTGGTGGGTGTAATGCTTTGAAGATTGTTTTTATCTGATCCAATTAATTGATAGAAGTTATTCGAAGGTTTTCTTTTAGAACGGATATGTTTGGCTTTTGGGTTTATGTTTTTTGCTGTTTGGTGATTAGCTAAAGTCCAGTAATGTATGAGTCGATTTAGTTTGGTTAACAGTTCAGTACTTGTATCTGAATGGGTGTTCATTTATTGTGTTCAGGATTTAGTTTAGAAAATGGCTGGTGGTCAGGAGAAAAAGCCTATAGCTAATGCAAAGCCTAAAGCTAAAGCTGGCGGTGGTAAGTACTACTGTTATGGTTCATGAGTGTATGACATTTATGTATTTGTGCTTGCTGATGCATGTATGATATCTGTCTGATTTGAGTATTCTCCTAATTCTGTGTTGTTGACTTTTGTAGGAGGTAAGAAGAAGGAGGTGAAGAAAGAAACTGGGTTGGGTCTCTCCTACAAGAAAGATGATAACTTCGGTGAATGGTATTCAGAGGTATGTTTTAAGGTGTTTAGTTTTGTACTTTTGAGTTCCTCCAATGATTGTACGTAAGCATACTTATTTCATGTGGTTTTAATTATCCTATCAATCACTCATGTTTTTTGGGGGAAAAAAAAAATTATCCTAGCCGCTCATCATCTAAAGTAGATCATTTTTTTTATATGTAGAGCATCAATATTTGGAAATTTCTGTGGTCAATGCTTGATAGAAATTTGTTAGCAATTTGTTTGGTCAATACTTGATTGAAATTCTGTACTCCTAGTACCGAAATGGAAAAAGATGTTAAAGAAAGAATTCCATTCTGTGGCAGAAGTTAGGAGTTCTCTGAAATAGTTGGCAAAAAAGTTTTATCATTTGTACATAAACTCTTGTAGGTAATGTTCAGTGGCTGCTGACCCTGAAGAGATGGTCATCCCTGAATTGGGTTGTATCACATCTCTTGGTTTATTGCTTCTTTGTCATTTTTTTGGCTGACCACATATGTTCTGATTCTTCTGTATGATATTCAAACCTCTACCTTGAGATCTATAATCATGCAGGCATGTGCATTGGGGTTGCTGGTCCAATGCTTTTGCTATTCACTGAGTTTTGTATTTATAGAGTTCATATACTTGCTTGAAAGCATTGAATCTTAAAATTATTCCTATTCAATCTCTGTAGGTAGTTGTCAATGGTGAAATGATTGAATACTATGATATTTCTGGTTGTTATATCATGAGGCCTTGGGCAATTTCAATTTGGGAGACCATGCAGGTAAGTTTGAAGCTCATTTCTAAGTCCATTAATGTTTATTCTTTTATATAGATACTCTTCGATTCATGAAACTGTTGTTTTGGTTGGAGTATCTGGTTTACTGTGCTTAATAATGATTTAGATTGAATACCTATATGATTGACTAATTAATGGTTTCAATATGCAGAAATTCTTTGATGCAGAAATCAAAAAAATGAAAATTCAGAATTGTTACTTTCCTCTCTTTGTATCCCCCACTGTTTTACAAAAGGAGAAGGATCACATTGAGGGATTTGCTCCAGAGGTAAGAGTTTGAATTCTTTTGCACGATGGTGATATGAAATTTTGATAATGTCTTTTGTGTAGAATTTCATCTATGTGATTCGTATGTCATTTTTCATCTGGCATAACAGTGAAATCATTTTTAAACTCCATGGTTACTCTTTTGGAAAATGTTCACTTTAATGTGGAGTGTGACTTACACAGTTACTCTTCCCTTCAGGAACATGTTGGAAT
This sequence comes from Citrus glauca, assembly GCA_029633175.1. NCBI lineage: Eukaryota > Viridiplantae > Streptophyta > Magnoliopsida > Sapindales > Rutaceae > Citrus > Citrus glauca. The sequence continues at coordinate 3,884,885 of JAQOOD010000004.1, read as the reverse complement.
GTTCCTTAAATATCTGGGTTGTCTGCTATTGGAAGGAGTACTAGTGATCTAGGGTATAAACATGCATCTCTTGTTTGTGTTGCATGCAAACATTTTATAGAGTTTGTTTTCATTAGAAACTGATCCATATATTTCTTCCCACCTCTACTTTTGTGTTTAGTAAGTAGTATTGTGTTAGCTGCTTTCAGATTGGAGGTGTTTGGTTAAAGAAAACTCCTATTCTATATTGTTTATTAGCTTTTCTTTTAAGAACAATGGAGTTCGTTCCTTTTCTATATTTTTCTGAAGAGTAATTTGAAAAATGCTATATGGCAAAGGAAAGAAGTATGAACACTGGGATAATTTATTTTCCAGGTTGCGTGGGTGACAAAATCAGGCGAATCTGATTTAGAGGTTCCTATTGCAATTCGCCCAACTAGTGAAACCGTGATGTATCCCTACTTTTCGAAGTGGATAAGGGGGCATCGTGACTTGCCATTGAAACTTAACCAGTGGTGCAATGTTGTCCGTTGGGAATTCAGCAATCCTACCCCATTTATCAGGTTAGTTTATGTTAATCAGGTTGCTTTCTAGTGTCATCCATTTGATTTTATTTTCAGCCTGTTCATAGAAATTGGTTCTGTATTGATGATGAGATGTCTTTGCTTTTAATCAGCAATTTTACTCTAAAGGCTTCAAGTATTCCAAGTTTGCTGGTGATGTGGATCCTTATGGTGTGCTTGCTTATTATTTTTAGTCAGTTTTTTTTTTTTGGGTAGAATAGTGCATCCCTTTTATTTGTAATGGAAGATGTTTAATATTTATACACTCTATAACCACAAAAATTTTGTAAATCTTCTTTCATTTTTGTTTTGTTCTTTATCTCTTGTTTTGCATATTAGCGTTGATCAAATATTCATGCAATGGCCTGATGACATTTTTAAAAACCTTCTGGATGAAAACTTCTAGAATATGGTTAGTTATTTATTGGGCATATTTATATTGTTGTAGGAGTCGTGAATTTCTCTGGCAGGAAGGGCATACTGCTTTTGCAACCAAGTCAGAAGCAGATGATGAGGTATGATAGCATACTTGGGGAACTTTTGCACATAAGCTCTAAAACGCTGATGAAATCTAGATGTACCATATATAGTGTAAAACCTCTATGTATATTCTGGAGGTGGACTAAATTTTATTTTCTTATCTACATTTTTAGTTGTGCCCGTACATGTATTTTAACATTATAATATGGAGAAAATCACTTATGTTTTTAACTGCATTAAATGTCAGCAGCAGCATTGCTTCCTTTCTGCTTTTTCCCTTCATGCCTCTTAGAAGTTCAATTCATGTTGGACATGGCATTTTTGTTTGTTGTGGTTAATTGCTGTTGTTTTCAGGTCCTTCAGATATTGGAACTCTACAGGCGTATTTATGAAGAATTCTTGGCTGTTCCTGTTATAAAGGGCAAAAAGAGTGAACTAGAAAAGTTTGCAGGTGGGCTTTACACAACAACTGTCGAGGTAACTAATAATTAACATGCAAACTTTAGTTATCCTGCTCCGAAGATTTAACAAGGTTGAGCCATCTGCATTCATCAGTGTGCCTGGGTTGAAAATGTGTATGTTTCACTGTGCCAGGCATTTATTCCGAACACTGGTCGTGGTATACAAGGTGCAACCTCACATTGCTTGGGGCAAAATTTTTCAAAAATGTTTGAGATAATCTTTGAAAATGAGAAGGGAGAGAAGGCTATGGCCTGGCAGAATTCCTGGGCCTATACTACTCGAACGGTAAGCTTTCGTATATGTTATTTGTTTGAGTTTGATTTTTTTCATTTAATGTTTGGTACTTCTAATATTTAGTCTTTTGCATTATTTATTATCTTTGTTTTGAATAGTTCTATGTATTTTAACCTGAAGAAAGTGAATATTTAATATTATGTGCCTTCATCTCTTCAATAACTATTTATTAACGAGTTCAAAATTTGTACAGATTGGGGTCATGGTGATGGTTCATGGGGATGACAAGGGCTTGATGCTGCCACCCAAAGTTGCATCTGTGCAAGTAATTGTCATTCCTGTGCCTTACAAAGATGCTGATACTCAAGGAATTTTTGATGCATGCACTGCAACTGTTGAAAAATTGTGTGAGGCAGGTATTCGTGCGAATTCTGACTTTAGAGACAACTACTCACCTGGATGGAAGTACTCACACTGGGAAATGAAAGGTGTCCCCCTTAGGATTGAAATAGGACCAAAAGACTTGGCGAATGATCAGGTAAGGACAGCCTTTGTTGTTCTCTATGTTTACTTGCACTTCCTTCGATGTTCATTATTTCCTGATATTGCCGCACATTTTGCCTTTTCCATTACTGGTATGATTGATGAACTGGAAATTTATGCATATCAATTCAATCCACAGGTACGTGCTGTTCGCCGTGACATCGGAGCAAAAATTGATCTGCCTAGGGGCTCCTTGGTCGAGAGAGTAAAAGAACTCCTTGAGGAGGTTCAAGAAAGCTTGTTTGTGGCTGCAAAACGAAGACGAGATGCTTGCATTCAAATTGTAAAAACTTGGGATGAATTTATGGAGGCTCTTGGCCAAAGGAAAATGATCTTGGCTCCATGGTGTGATGAGGAGGTACGTCAAATTAGAATCGGAACTGGTTATCCTGTGAAACTATAGATGTTGCTTCCTTTAACATTGAACCAGAAGTTCTAAACTTCTAATTGTTACTTATGTTTTATCTTCCAGCAATTCCTTTACCTCATGGTGCTTATTCATTTCATTATTTGATGAGAGCTTTCTTTTAATTGGAGCTTGATCTTTTATAAGAAATTTGCACTTAAAATCACACGTGCAATTAAATTTTTCTGTTCATATTGCCGTTAACTCTGTGTTATAATGAATTATTGTTCTGAATATGCCCGCTCTTGGGGCAGGGAGTGCATAACTTTCCCAACTTTTGTGTTCTGTTAATCATTCTTCTTTCTCTGTGTCGTTTCTGTAGGAGGTGGAGAAAGATGTGAAAGCACGTACCAAGGGTGAGATGGGAGCAGCTAAGACCCTTTGTTCCCCATTGGAGCAGCCGGAAGTCCCTGAAGGTACTGTCAGTTGGAATTGAAATCTATTTAAGTACTATGGGGCAGATATTGTTTCTCTTTTAAGTTGAATACAACTAAAACATAGGGCTTCTGTTATTCTTTAGCGAATTTCCAGAAAAGTTGAAACAAGACTTGTGTGTTCATTTTAATAGTTCATGTTCTCTTATTTTCTTAATATTTGAATTTTATTAATTTATTGATTTGTTTTTTCAAAATTTGTTAGGCACTCTATGTTTTGCTTCTGGGAAGCCTGGAAAGAAGTGGACCTATTGGGGCAGGAGTTACTAGATTTTGACTCTCGGAAAGCTGACGTAACATTTTAATCTATACTAGTTTGAGGTGTGTCTGATTTCTTTAGTGTTGGAGCTTCTGGATTGAACTGCAGAAATTGCAATAGGATAACTTTTTATTTTCACAGGGATTGATCATTGATGAGACACTCACATTCAGTTTTGTTTTCTTATATTATATATATTTTTTTAATTATGTGGCTTTCATTTGAATAATTGTTCAAGCCATGAGCAAACGGGTGACTCCATGATTGTGGGATTTTGCCACTATCATGTCATATACCAAATTCCTCCCCACCACTGGTATCCTTTGAGCTCAATTTTGTCGTTGAATTATACTTTTTGTTGATTTCATGTGATAAAACTTATATATTTTGCAGAAATTGCCTAGTGGCAGATTTGATGCTATTGGATTAAATTCATTTGAAAGCATAAAATCTAAGAATCCATAAATCAGCATGAGATATTGAGATATCATGCTGAAACAAATGATGCTAGTGGCAGATTTGATGCTAGTGGATTAAATTCATTTGAAAGCATAAAATCTAAGAATCCACAAATCATCATGAGATTATGTTAAAACAAATGCAACTGCAAATAGAATAATAGATATCATAACATAAGATCATAAATATTAAAATCTATGAACAATACATGTCCAGGACAGCCCATCACTAAAGAATTCATGCTCAGGCTTCGGTGAAGACATAAAATACCAGTGGAATCGTCAAATAGAATAGTTATTGAATGCAAATAAAAACAACCCAAGGAACCACATTAGAAGAAATCTCTAGAATTCTCCAGTTTCTAATAATGCTCGGAATCCAAATATTTGAGACTCTATATTGTGTGTCATTCATCTATTGAATGATTAATTTCATAACTTGTATTAGATCATCCAATAGGATCATCCAATAGATGAATACTTACATCAGTTGGGATATTAAAGAGGAACTCAGACTCTGGGATATCTAGCATTTCTCCTCCTGCATTATAGATAACTCATAAGGACTTATTTGTAAATGAAGACTGAACAGGAACAATTCTGGATGTCATTGTCCGCTGATATTGTAACTCTGGCTGCAGCTTGTGGCATACCGTTGCCTTCAGCTTTTCGGCAAAATTGAAGCAACCAAAACAGAAGGGCATTAGGGATTTTTTGTCAAATAAATCTATTGAACGAAAGGAAAATACAGCATATGAACTTATTCGATCAGTGAAGATTGAAACTCTGGAACGAGAGGGAAAAAAAAAAAACTTACCACAAATTGGAGTCAATGCTATAATCAGATTCTAATTGGATATGCCTGCATATCCAACCGCTCCAATGGGAAATACAGTAGTTTTTCAATTGGAAAGTAACAGTCCGTATCAAACCAGTTTAAAAAAAAATAACTGATAATTTAATGCCAAATCAATTTGGAAAAGAAAAAAAAGAGAGAGAGAGAGAATGGAGATATATATTAAGGATTAAATATAACAACTCTTCCGGAATACGCACAAACCCCCAACAATCAACACGACGGCAGCCGGCATTCGAGCTACGCCACCCCACCGTTTCCCTAAATTGAAATATCATGGTATCATGAGCTAGTTTTTTTAATTAAAATTTCATGGTATTATTTTCAAATTTTTCTTGGACTGTTAATTCTGAACTTGGACGCTATAGAATTAGACTTAGGATAGATGATGCTTGTTTCGAAAACACTCGATTATTTTACTGCCTTTGCTCAATAATATTGCTCGTTTCTGTTGTTGCTTACACTTAGTTTTAAGTTATTAGTTAGAATAATGGATATACAATTTGTAAACATTCGAAATTGATTTACCGCTAGTATTACTATCGTTTTAGATTTTTTTCGGCCATAGCTGAACATGATTATAATCAGGAAATTTTACTTTCGCAAGGCAACGAAAATCATAATTGTGTTACCCTGATTCACATTCCAAATAAAACCCTATGTATATGTTGATGTATGTTTATCCTTTTGTCAGGACCCTCGGCCGTTCGGAAAGGCATCGGCACGGTTCAGTGATATGAAAGAACAAGAAGATGATGATAATGGTGATGATGGGGAGATGCTGGATAAGAAGAAACTCGAATTCCTCGGTGGATTTGATGCTTCGTTCAGAGAGCAAACTCCCCCTGATATGCTACTCTTTTCTGACGATAAGCAGCCTCCTCTTCCTGCGCACAAAGCCATACTCGTAATTCTTTCTCTGTCTTTAATATTTCTCTTATTATATATTCATTGCTAGTTAGCAACTTCAATCACTATATGATGAGCAATTGAGCACGCAGCACAATTTTGTTACCAGTGTTGAAATTTTTGTATAACAAGTCAATGCCACCTCATCTAAAGGAGAGCAACATTGTCCATGTCCATACGACATAGGAATCTGGACTCTGAAATTTTCAATTCTGATGAATATGCAAGCATCGAGTTGAGCATTTTCTTTTTAGCAAATTTTTGCACTAGATTAACAAAATGCATATGCTTGCAGGGTAGGATGATTTTTTTTTTTTTTTGCCCCCTTGTGATTGGTTTTAGTGTATATGTATACATTGTGTTAGACCTATATGTATTTGCTAAAATGATATTGTTTGTATGTGTTATGCAGTCTGCAAGATCAAACTACTTCAAGAAAGTAATAAATAAGTTGTCGGATGGTACTCGGAAGCTCCCTGAGAATCGCGAAGAGCTTAAGGCTCTTCTAGATTTTCTCTACACAGGGAGCTTGCCTGAGGAGAAGCTGGAGAAGCACTCGCGTACATTATATCGTGCATCCCAAAAGTATGAAATCGGCTACTTGATGGAGATCTGTGAGAGGCATTTTCTCAGGTCTTTGAACCCTTCAAATGCTCTTGAGTATCTGAGTATCGCAGATGTTCGCCGAAATCAAGCTTCGATGGCTGCTGCATTGGGCTTAATTGTAAAAAACATGGACGGCATAGCTTTCACTAAAGAATATGAAGACTTTGCATCCAAGTATCCGGATTTGAGCGTGCTGATTACAAGGGAACTTTTGAACAGCAAAAGATCTTTGGGGTGGGTGAAATGAGGATTTGTGTGATGTTAATGCGTTGAACCATGACCTAATTTTGTATTCTTTTCTTGGTCTTATTAACAATTAATTTTCTTTCAGAGTGAGGATGGTTGTTTTATCAAGATCTTGATCTGTGATGATCCTTTTTCCTCCTCCTGGTGTGGGGATTGGTGTTCCATCCGGATCTTGGTGTGTTTTTTGAGTTTCTTTGAGCCATTACATTACACTATGGTGCAGATATTGTTTCTCTCTAAGTTGCATAAATACTTAAATACAACTAAAACAAAGGGCTTCTTTTATTCTATGTTGAATAAACAGTTGAAAGGAGACTTGCGCAATATTACATGCTCCCATATTTTCCAAAAGGAAAATGAGATTCACACCACGCTTTGCACCACACATAACACCGAATGGTGCGTTTTGAAATAAATATAAGAGAAATGCTACTTAGTAAGAATGCTGAGAGAATGCCGATAGAAACGACATATAGTAATGCCGTTTCTCTCGGCTGCACCCCCCACTACTGAACTTTTGTCCTTTTTGTTTTTTTTTGATACTTTTGCTTTTTCCACAGTTTTTACTCTTTCTCCCCCACATTTGATTCTAACTGTCGAAAAACACTAATTGAGTTGAGATTTTTCTCTCATTTCACAAGTAGAGAGAACGGCATTAGGGCAGGAGTATTTGCTCATTCACGTGAAAGGATTGAGTTGAGTTTTTTTTTTCTCATTTTAGAAGCAGGAAAACGACATTAGCAACCTAGCAGGAGTAGTGATAAATTTGATTTAGAAAATTTTATTTAGAAATCAAATAATGATAAACTTGATTTAGAAATTTTTAATTTAAATTTTGCATTGGATTTAGACTTTCTTTTAATATAAATGTTGTATTTAATTTAGAAATCTTTTTATTTAGAAGTTTTTTAATTTAAATGATGGGTGGGATTTAAATTTTTTTAATTTAAATTTTGTTTCGATTTAGAATTTTTTAATTTAAATTTTGTATTTGATTTATTATTTTTTTAATTTAGATTTTTAGAATATGATTGATTTGTGTTCGATTTATTATTTTCTATTTAAATTTTTAGAATATGATGGATTAAATTATTGGTGGATCCAAATTTTGTAAAAATTTATAATAATTTATTCTTAATACAAATATTAATTATTTTGTATACTTATATTTTTAATTTCTAAAATCTCATATTATGTTTTAATTTTTTTTATATTTTAGCAATCACTCCCACCGTATGCTTTGCAACCACATTATCCTTTTCATTTGATGTCGTACAAAGGATCTGGAACTAAAAGTTTCTAATATTTACTACATCAATAACGTAAATGAATGTGATTGATGTTTGACTTATATTTTGTTCGAACAAGTTTTTCTAGCATTTCGCTTATATTTGGCTAAATCGAACTAATTACAGTGATGAACATGTAATTGCACAATTGTATTTTCAACAATGAACATGTATTTTCACAAGTAACTACAAACAAAAATATATACCCAACCAGAAATTTTCACCAAATAATTACCAAGTGTAATACATATACCAACCGACAATTTTCACGAACTAATTACCAACAAAAATTTATACCCAATCGGCAATATACCCAAAAATTTTTAGAACCACCCAACACAAAAAACCATACCCATAATGCTGATAAATCTGCAATTTTACATGCAAATCAAACCTAAACTATTAATAAACCACCATCTAGTGTGCAAATCTAAGCTCAAAGTTTCGAAATTTCTGATAAAGATCAAATTTTGAAGGCGAATCAAACCTCAGTTGTCAATAAGGCACCACCACATGTATTCCCGGGTCAAAGCGTGAAGGTCCATGTTCGGGTTGGAATCAAAGCTAATGGTCCATATAGTAGTTTAAAACCCTACCTTTTCAACGAGTGGATGGATCAGGCAGCCATGCTAGACTTCGGGATGGAGCACCAAGAAACGTAGGAGAGGCAGAGGAACTAATGGTTCTAGTTCCAGACAAAAATAATCCAACAATCGTTTAAAATATATATTAAAATTGAACATGGTCGATGGAGAGAGACGAGCAGCGAGCAGCAACCACCGAGTAGATCTGGAGTAGCAGCGAGCCAGGGAGAGGAGGGAAACGAAGAGAGACGATGAGAACGAGTAGCACCACCGAACACCTCGAGCAGCGACCACCAACGACCAGTGACCACCGAGTAGATATGAAGTAATAGCGAGCTAGAGGAGGAGACGAGGAGTGGTAGAGAGCGAGTGAAGGAGAAGAGTAGTGAGCGAAAGGAGAGGAAGAGAAAGAGTACCGGCGAGTGTGGGAGAGAATGTTAACTTATATAGCTATAGATATTGATTTTGATGATAACGAATCACATGTATTGATTAAATAAAGATTTATGAATTGTGTTTTATAATAAGAAAATGAGACTATAAAATTAAAGTGTTTTGGACTAAAATAAATGTGTTTTAAAATATTTGATATTGTTTTAAATTTCGAATTTGGACCTATTTGAAACTATTTAAATGTTTTGAGCCATACTATAATTTATGAATATTTTGAACTAAAGTGAAAGGTTTTAAGAACTTTGAAAATATGAGTATTCTATTGAAAAGAATCTTTGTGCGAAATAATAAAATTTTTGGGGCTAAAACATAATTTTAAAAAGTTTTTTAAGCAAAGTAATTTTTAGAAATTATAAAACTGGACCTATTTGTAAAGTTTTCTGACGTTTTGGGTCATAATATAATTTTATAAAGTTTTGGGGTTAAATAATAATTTTAGAAAATAATTCACTGTAGCAGTCACTGTAGCAACCGGCTAATCGGATGAGGAAATCCGACAATCCGGTTTCGGGGCAGAACGTAACCGAATCGAAAGCAGCAATCCGGTTCCTAACAAACGTCAATCTGGTTTCTGGGCAAAACGTAACCGAATCGAAAGCGGCAATCCGGTTCCTGAAAAATGACAATCTGGTTGTGGTGTAGCAAAGCCTCTGACCATAAACGGCAATCCGGAAGTGATAAACGGCATACCAGTTGTTCAGAATTTCAAATTTGTACTGTAACGATAAAATCAAGCGGCTAACCGGATACCCATAACTGACAATCCGGTTACAACCAAAAGTGTGCATAACGGCTAGTTTTTGAGTTCAAACTATATAAATTCAAAACCATTTCATTTTTGGTAATCCAAGCAAGCATAAACAAGTGCACACAACATATATTGAGCTTCCTTTTCGTAAATTATCATTTGTTGAATCATCATTGTTCTTTAATTTATATATCCACTCTTAAAGAGAGATTCATTGTTGTATTTTTTATTTCTCATCAATTTGTGAGTGCACAAGTGTGGGAAACACTTGGGGTGAAGAGATTGGGGATATAATCTCTTATTGTAAAAGTTCATTGACACCTTGGAAGTCAATTGTAAACATTTGAAGCCTTGGGAGGGTTGGATAGTGAAATCCTCAAGCGGGTGAGCTTGGAGGCGTGGACATAGGCGGGGATAGCTGAACCACGTAAAAATCCTTGTGTTCGTTTTTCTCTTCCCTTACTCTTTTAATATTGTGCTTGATTGAATTTATTATTTTTGATTTGATTAAGGCATTAGATTGGATTATTGTGTGAATTGTATTGCATAATTTTTTAAAATCCCAATTCACCCCCCTCTTGGGTTGCCTAGTTAGAATTTCAAAGGAGGGAGAGAGAGTCAGCTTTTTCTTTTTGTTCTATACCAGCCTTTTAACTTTTTAAGTTAAAAAAAAATTTCTGCCGAGAGAAACAACATTCAGTAATGTTGTTTCTCTCGGCCTTCTAGACATCTAGCACTCCTCTAAATATAAATAGTCACTGTGAATTGAAAATTTTGATACTTGCAACACACACGCTTTCTCATTCTCTCCCTCTAACAACACAAAATCTCCTCGTCGACTCCCTTTTCTCTTTCCTCCAAATCGAGCAACCGTGGCTTATTTTCTCTTAGTCCCGCCTCCAAATCCAGCGGCCGTCGGACGCTCCTTCACCCCTCAAATCTACAATAGCCGTGGTTTACTCTCTCTCATCCCCCCAAATCCATAGCAGTCATAGGTTACTTTCTCTCATCCCCCTCCAAATCCAGCAATCCACGAGATGGAGAGAGAGACAGTTGACAATAATCAAAACTCAACAAATCGCCAACCAAATTTGCCCAATTAAAACAAACCAAATTTGCCTGGTTAAAAAAATAATCAGCAATCAAGAAATCATGCCAACAAAATTTGCTCAGTTAAGAATCAAAAAATCAAGCCAACCAAATTTGCCTAATAATTTGCTTCATCACGACTGAAAAATTCAAGCCAACTAAATTTGCAACAAATCGCCAACCAAATTTTATTATAAGAAAATTTTCACAAATTAAATAAGTACAAGAAAAAAATTTTATTATTAATTTTTTTGCTCATATCAAAACATATATTTCTTGTTTCTAATGCTTAATTTTTTTTATTTAGTTTCTATTCATGTGATTTATTTAATTTATAATAAATATAAATAAAATAGTACTTGAAAATAAGGATAATATTATAAACTTATGCGATCATGAGGGTTTTTGACCATTATAAAAACAGTAAGGGAGAAAATGGTATATGTTGATTACTGTAGGGGGAAAATTGGCAATCTCCCTTTCCAAAAACGTTTATTTATTGATTCTCCTAAAACTGATGTAAAATTTACCCTTTATTTATTTGAAATGAGTCTGACTTCTTTAATGTCCGTGCATCTGAATTGAATTGCAGAAGTGCAATATGATAAAATATCTTTCATATCTTTCATATAATTTTTAGTTTTTTACAAGTATTGATCTTTGATCAGACATTGGCACCTAGTTTTGTTCTCTTAGGGCTGTTTGTTTTTTTTCTTTTGACTTAATGACTTAATTGATTTGCATTAGTTAAGTCATTATGTCTTTTTGTTTTATCAACTTAATGAAAAATTTCAGCCATTAAGTTATTAAGTTATTAAACTAATTTTTTTAGCTTTTTGCTTAATCTAAAAAGTCTGGATAATATCATTAAAAGATATTCTCCGAAATATCCTAATATAATTAATTAGTTTTTATCACATGAATTACATTTTATAATTAGCATTATTACGATAATTTATAATGGTAGACTATAATTATTTTTATCTTTTTATTTTCTTCACATTAGCATTATTTATCTTCATAATTTTTTATGAATATTTTTCATATTAAAATATCATAAACTATAATAAAATTGATTAACATATATAATATAGAATATTAAAGAGTTGTATTCAATTGAGTATGATTTATGTTATGATAATTTTTATCTTATTTATATTCTTTGAGATGTTTATTATTTGTTTAGCATTTATAATTTGTAAGGGCATAAATTTAAAAAGATTAGTTTTTAGTTTTTTAAGTTAAAAAAATAACTTGTTATTTAATTTTTAACAATTCAGATAAAAAAAACATAATTTAGATTCATACATTCAAAATTCAGATTAATTCAAATCTATTCACATTAAGCTGAGTGGCTAATGCCTTATTCCGAGTCCATTAAGCCTTCGAAGAAATAAAGCCGATTGAAAACAAGTATGCGAGCTCTTTTTATTTATTGCTTCACAGTAGCCCCCCTTCAATCTCCTTAAAGAATTATTTTGGGAAAATTCAATTTGTCAGGATTTTCTCAAGCTTCATCACCAAGTTTCTTCGGGCAGTTCATAGCTGACTATTCCATTCATAATGGAATACTTCTCTACAAAGGGAAATATTATATCAGTGCTGAATTCTTTGAAAACAACTTTCTTAAAAGAATTTTATTCAACTCCATTGGTAGGGCACGTTGGCATCAACATGGCTTATATTATTAGATTGTGAGCCAATTTCTTTTGGGTTCACATGCGGTGTGATGTTGAAAATTTTGTCACAAAATGCTTAATATGTCAACAAACAAAGTATTCAACTAAAGCCCATGTTGGTATCCTTCAACCATTACCTATTCCATGTTTGGTTTGGGACGAAATCACTATGGATTTCATCATAGGACTGCCGTTATCTCGTGGTTATTCTGCTATTTTGGTTGTGGTAGATAGGCTGACAAAATTGGCCCATTTCAGCCCATTACCAGGCAACTTCATGGCCCATAAAACTGCAGAGTTATTTGTTGATATAATGGTTAAAATCCATGGCTTCCATATCTCTATTATTTCGGATCGTGATCCTGTGTTCTTGAGTCAATTTTGGGATCGGCTGTTGACTCTTATTGGCACATCTCTACACTACAGCGCGGCCTATCATCTGCAAACGGACAGCCAGACGGAGGTTGTCAATCGCCGTCTTGAGCAATATCTTCGTGCCTTCACACAAGACAAATCGAAGACTTGTGTTTCACTTCTCAGTTAGGCAGAATTCTGTTACAATTCCAGCTACCATAGCGGCTTGAAAATGACTCCATATAAGGCATTGTTTGGTAGACTCCCGCCCACAATTCCTCCTTATGTGAAGAGCTCTACTTCATTCCAAGCTTTGGATGAAATCCTTCTCGAGCGTGATAAACTGCTGAAATCTTTGAAAGATAACTTGCTTCAAGCTCAACATCGGATGGCCCAAAAAGCTAATACTCATCGCCGGAAAATTCAGTTTTCTGTCGGAGATAATGTGCTGGCCAAGCTTCAACTGTACCGCCAGTACACAGTAGCTTCACGTTCATGTCATAAATTGGCCAAGCGCTAATATGGGCCTTTTGCAATCATTGCTCTCCTAGGTCCTGTTGCTTATAAGGTTGAGTTACCCCCGGCATTGAAAATTCATCATGTTTTTCATGTTTCCTTGCTTAAACCATTTCATGGCTACACTCCTCTCGAAATTTCTCCACTGCCAGAATAGAGCATTGACAATCACCCATTGTCTTTGCCAGCAACGATTTGTGCTACTTGCACAGTGTTACAGTAAGGAAAATTGGTCCCACAAGCCTTGGTGCAGTGGACAGATAGCTCTCCTGAAAACGCTACTTGAGAAAATTTTGGAGCTTTTTGTCAACAATATCCTGCTTTCAACCTTGAGGACAAGGTTAGTTTCCAAGATGGGGGAATGATACGGGCTTGCCAATCAAATTGGATCCACTAACGATTTTGCCAAGAGAGGAAGAAGGAGCCAAGCCCGTGGACAAGGAGCCCAGTAATAATTTTGTAAAAGCAAAACAACAGCTCAACTCTAGACCAGAGAGAACCAAGAAACAGCCAGGCTGGATGAAGGACTACATCACATGATCTATGACATCAAGGATGGATGGATAATTCTTCTTAGCTATTATTTAAAGTCTGCTATTATAATTTAGATATTTTACAATTACCAGCTCATGTTTATTTTTATCCTTAGAATGTCCTAGAGGAGTCACGAGATATATATATATCCAAAAAGAAATATTGTGTAAGGCACTGTTGATTAATGAAAATTCCTTCTCTTTCTGATCTGTCTTATTCTCTTTTTTTTTTTTCTTATTCTTGAGCCGTCACTCGCTCAAAGAGTGCTTAATCATTGGTGCCTTTTCTGATTTCTAGCAGTGAATTGTATCGTTATTTTGTGCCAGGAAATGGAGGCATGAATGAAAAGTTTAAAAAGCAAAATGAATAATTAGGCATAATGTGAAAAAGAGAAAGTAGTTTTACAAAAACATGACATTCTTTTTTCTTGTTTTTTTTTTTTCTTTTTTCCCCCTTCTTTGAATGCATAAACATGAATATGGATACAATGATTCCAAGCCTCAACAGATCAAAATTTTCCTATTTACAGTATATATGTGTTTGCCAGAAAAGAAAATTCCTATCATTCATGCCATCTTGTGGTTCTGATCCTATGCGATTTGGATGGCTACAAAAATTGAAACACACGATTACAAAACCTCACGATTACAAAACCTACTCATTACTTGTGCTATCTTGTGGTTCTGATCCTATATGATTTGAATGACTAAAAAAATTGAAACACACGCCTACAAAAACTCGCCTGTGGTTCTAATAGACTAAAAAATGTGCATGCATGTCTGCTGAAAAACAGCGGAAACTAGAAATTCTATGAATCAAAAACTCTCCATGCTAACAACCTCAGTGGCCAGCTGATCAACCAAAGCATCCTCTATTTCTCTGACAATTACCTCAATACTGTCTCCCAACTCTAACCAGCCATCATCCTTTACCATCATTTTCCCAGATGAATCTTTGTTTGCTTGCTTCTTCTTATAATCAAGTAATGTCCACAGATTTTCTTCAATTGTGTCAAGGCTTTTCCCAAAGCAAATTCTCGTGGATAGAGGTTTTGTCCAGTGGCTCCCCATGCTTGGCTGGAGAATACCCATAAGCTCTGAATTTATATGATCAAACAGAAGCCTTCGCTCTGACCTCTTCCACGATATGTGCTCACCATACTTCTTCTCTAGCATCTCAAACACAGCAGGGCTTATTGGGCATTCTGGGGAATCCCAGGTGTCATAACTCATGCCTGAGTTCCTAACATGAAAACCTGCTTCGGAAAAGACATCAACCAGGTAAGAGAAATCTCTGCCTGCTTCAATGCTGACTGGTCTCATGAACAATTCACTTTTCACAGTGTTGTTGACAGAACCTCGCTCAAAATCATCATCACTTGACACATTCATTCCATCTCCTTCAGAGTATGTTTCTGAGGACTCTGATCTCAAAAGTTCAAGCTGCAGCAGCAAATCTAGTATGTACAGAAAAAGGAATGTCGTTTAAGAAACTTGAAAATCTAATTAGGTGAGAGTATAAAATGAAGATAGAAAACAAAAGAATTGATGTCATTACCATGCAAGTTCGCATCAACATTTTGAATGCATGCAGAGTTAGATAAAGTCTCTTCCTCAAATGGTGGTTCAAGCACTGAATTTGGACTAGACTGATAAGCCTCCTCCAAGTTCACAAGAGATTCAGGGTCTATGCAAGAGCAGAATGAAGAACCAGCATCCTCTTTAAATATTCCAATTGAAATATCCTGCAGGATAAGAACAAAACTGAATGAGCAAGAGACTTAACCTTCTACTTGGGTAACAAATGCACAGCCATTGGAACACACACACACACACACACAATCGATCAACCAGAAAAGTCCTTGAAAAGACAAAGGACAGGAAACCAATTTTTTGCTTACTTGAAATCCAGGGTAAAAAGCTACAATCAAAAGTTGTACTAAGCATAACTGTATGGCCTAAAATTAAGTCAACACAAGTGTTCTTGTCTTGTGCACCTTAAGCACAAGTACTATACATACTTAATGAAAATTGAGACAGAGGAACAAATGTGGTTGTGGAATTTAAGAAACTCGAGGGATGCCAGGCTAGCGAGAGTTGACCTCATAAAAAAGTCACCATACAACTTGTTTTAGAAAATTGTGAACTATGGAATACGTATCAACTAAAAGCAAAACCAAAAGAAGATTAGATGCATAAACATTTCTTTGCAAGAAGAAAGAATACATGTAAACAGATACACAGCTTGAGCATATAAGCATGGGCATAGATAAGCCTAAATCTAAGTGCAAATTTAAGACTTGAGATTTATCAGCCAACTAACGGTTAAAAAGACAGAAAGAGCAATACCAAATTATGTGTTTTTTGCATATAATGACTGTAAATCCGGTCTAACAGACTTATCAGCAATCGACGTGGGTACTTCCAAACAGTTATAAAAACTATTCCAGAACCAGTATCCAAAGAAAGTAAGATAGCAACAAACTATATAAAAGGGTCCAGAGATGAGATCAGATAAAACACCAAACCTGTTGCGTAGAAGCATTTGGAACTTGAGAAGAAAAGTGGCCATCCTCCACCACAGTTTCAGAAGACTGAACTTCAACCACAGTTGCTGCATCAGTCATCATATCAGCAATCATATTAGCAGTGACAACACTATCTACTGATGACCTAGTAACCACAGAACTCTGCTCAGAGAGATCTTTTTCCACAAGCAGTTTCTTCGGCTCCTGAACATCCCTACCTTCATGTAATTTGCATCCATGTTCAGAACCCTCTTTCTGATTATGGCTTTGCTTCCTGAACCTGTGCCTTAACCTATTAGCTGATTCTAATGGCCTCATAAACAAGTTGCTACGAAGACCATCCTGACTGCTATGGGCATGCTCACCAAGCCTGAAATCCAACTTACCTGAATTTGATTCAATCATCTCACCCAGAGTCCTGCTCCCACTAGCTGCTTCAACTTCTTGAAACTTTTTAGTTGTTCCCAATCCTTCTAAGATCTCTTTCCTTGCTTCCCTATCCACACATGACCTATTTGAATGGTAAAGCGATGGTTTCTGATGGTTCTTCCAATCACAAGAATTAAGGGATGCAAATGTCTTCAACTCAGACTCTTTTACAAATGTATCATTATCTCTGCTACTTGGTTTTGATACCTTCATAAACAGGTTGTTTTTGCCCTGCTCTGTCTGTCTAGAAATTTTCCCACAAATTCCAAACCTCAATCTAACAGGTTCCACATCTTCAGTCACATTCTTCCTTTCTTTCTCTTCAACGTATAAACTCCCTTTTTCAGGACAGGGAAACTCTTTATGCTTCCTAGTGATTGAATGACAATTCCTACAAGAGCTGCGTGGGGGAAAATATCTTGCAGCATTTTCTTTCTTTCCATGATTCGGATTCAAAACAACAATCCTGGTAGGGAGAGTATCTGACTCCTTTCGTGATTTCAAAAACTTATATCCATTACCAGGAACATGTTCTCCACAGGCACATGTTACACGACCAGTTTCAAGTTCTCGAAGCATTTTGGAACTTCCCTGATCAGTTTCCCTCCCGGATACGCTGCATATGTCGGTCATTCCAGTGTCAGAAGCATTTGATGACTTCAAGACTGTTAAATGGCGCGGTTGCAAATGGTATGGGATGCCATGTAAATTACAGAGACGGTCGGTGATCAAAGAATCTGGTTCCTTGAGATATTTCATGAAAAGGTCTATTTCAAAATCCACAACTCCCTGAGCATCACCAACTTCCTTCGCATCTGACAAACTCAAGCTAAATTTCCCCTTTTTAACTGGCAGATTACATTGCTCCTCTCTCTTCAGTTTTCCATGTAATGTATCCTTAATTTCTTTCTTCTCTTCAGCAACCAACCTAAATGAATGGCGTTCATGGGATGAACGCTTCCCTCTTTCAGCTACAGAATTATCTCTTCTCAAGTAATTCTCAGAAAACACTTTTTGCTTTTTATGGACAGGCTGATGAGGTGACAACTCATCAAGACCCATTAATCTTGCAATAACACTTGGAGTACATTGTCTGGATTCCATCTCTGCTGACATTTATTGAGCTACTGTAAATGCAAGACCACACCTGCCAAATCAGATAACACTACATGAAGAAAGTGTAAATGGGCAATCTTTTATATCCAAATCAAAGCCCTTTAACCATTTGTGTATCTTTCCATTTTGGCTATCCAGTATTCCAGAAAAATACAGCATCCAATTAAACCATAACTCCAGAAAGAGTTTCTTACCAAATCTTCTTTGGTAGTAGAAAAAAGTGACAACTAAATTCGGATGCCAAATCCGAATCATTTCTTAGTTTCGAAACCTCCCTGCTTCCTGGAGAAGGTTCCATCATAATCAAATGAATAAGCAAACATTCACTCACTATATGTGGAAAATAAGAATTGTTTATACTACATGACAAAAACAAAAAGTAAAGGGGAAAAAAAGGGAATAAGATAGTCCTAGGTAATAACCTTCAAGCAGCATTGAAAATTTAATTCAGAAACAATGAGAATCAAAAAAGAGAATGCAAACAAAAAAGATGCTTATTACCCAAAAAGCCTTATACTGCAATCATCAAAACCTAGAGTATAAAATCTATCATCTTTAAAGAGAACAATAAGGAAAGAAAAATATGAAAATAAAGAAAAAAGAACCACGCCCCATAATCCACTAACAAGTTTATAGAAACGCCTATGCGAACAGAACCAAAATCATTAAAAATTTAAAGCAAGCCCCCTTAGCATGCAGTTATCGCAATTAGCTTAGAAATAAGTGTAAAGTGCATCAAATGAATGGAATATACAGCATCATCAATGAAAGGGAATAAAATTAAAAACAGAACTACTCCATAATATCAGACAAAAATAATAACAATAATAATAGCCCCCAAAACTGAGAGACAATGATTTTGATGACCACTATACCAAGACCATCACTATTCGATTCCGCTACAAAACAATTGAAAACAGGACCCCAACTTTGATAACAACAAAAGCAACAATCAAAACCCAAGAACGTCATCAATCTTTGTATAAACCCAAAAAAAAAAAAAGAAAGAAAAAAAAGACTAGAAATGATTCAAGAAAGAGTGATAAGAAACTTACTTTTTTTAGAAGATCTTTGCTTTCACTGGGTACCCATAAAGCGACTGCTTCATAACATGCAAGCTAATCTCTTCTTTGATAATAATTATCAATTATTAACAATCCAACAGTAATAATAAAAGATATTTAAACAGAGGTATGATTAAAAATTAATTTGTTTTCTTATTTATCAAGCAAGAGAAGACACGCCGACAAATTGAAAGTAATTACAAGTCAACCCACTTGATTTCTTTTCAATCTTGACACGCTAAAAATGAAATGGTCGGCAACAACATCAATAACAAATGATGAACAAATATAATATGGGTTATCACTTTTATTGTTTAAAAGAAATGGAATTAAAGAACTGAAAAGAAAAAAAAAGTAATGCAAAGTGAGAAAGAAAATAAGGTAAAATGTGATAATGATGATGCTGTGATTGATGAAGAAACTGGAGAGAAGGTGTGTCTGTTTGAATCGGGAGATGATTTAATAATCTTTTTATTATCTTACTTTTATTCTTTTTTTAATTTTGTTTATTTATAATTATATTCCTGCTGTCGCTGGGCGAAATTACGCGCGAATAAACGTCATGTTTCGCGTGGTTGGCGCCAGTTAGAAAAATACCGTTTTTTGTATTGGGAAAGGGAAGGATAATTGGATATTGCCACTCGAGTTTTTGGCTACGTCCAGTATCGGGTTGCTGCCTTGTTGGGTCAAAATGCGGAAGGAGATATTGGAGATAGCGAGATGAGGACTGGAAATAGAGGATTTTTGTGCGATTCGAATATTATAATAATTGAAGATTCGGATTCAGGTGACGAACTTGCATGTGGAATGGGTTTTGACCTAATTGGGTAAAATTATAATTTAGAATAATTGGGAGTCTCCAGCATATTTGGACATATTGTCTTCAGTGTGGATGTTAGGGTTTGGCATGTACCCGAGGCTACCGGTTATAGGGCTCAAGCCGGTCCCCCCCCCCCCCCCCCCCCCCCCCCCCAAAAAACAAAGAAAAAGTACTTAAAAGAAAATAAATGGGTTGGGTCACCATGAGTTTAGTGGGCCGGGCCCAAATGTTGCTTGCTAATTCGGAGTTTGGGCTATTCTTTCTGACGAAAGGTTTTTAAGGCCATGTAGTTTTTGATCATTTGTAGTTTTTGATAATTTGTCCTAACCTTGATGTGACCTCCAAAATCGCCCTTCATTTAGGGTGCCGGAATAATGAAAATTAATAATACTGTACATACTCAATTGAGGTACATGATTTATATCCCAACTAATATGGTAAATGAAGTGATAATTTACATGACACAATATTATCTTGTCTGCCATCGCCTAGTTGCTACAAGTTGTGTTTATAAAAGATTAAAACTTTGGAAGTTGAAACCATTGCAAGTAATGAAAGAAAAATATTTTCTGTTGTTATTTTTTTTAATACATTGGAGCCTAGTAAAAATTATGTTAAAATAACACGGAGAATAGAGGTCCCATAAATATCATTACATGATCAATAATCAAGCCCTTCAGGGGGGTTTTCAAAAACATGAAGACCAAAAAGTAAGGAACCAGTAAGTTTTACGATGGAATCTACAACAAAATTAGCTTTCCAATTTATATGCTTTATGGTAATGACCCATTATCTATTTATCAAATCCTTGACGGCATTTTTGAGAGAAAAGTGTGCATTAGGTAGTTTTTTTCTTATTATTAAATCAATTAGTCTTACTAAACACTCGGTCAAAGTAAAATAGACATCTCTCAAAGTAAAATAAATTTAAACAGTATTTTATAAAAATTTATATAAATTAATTTAAATAATAATCTAATTATAAATATTAATAATAATCTTAAATAAATATAAATTAGAGTCTGATTATAATAGTGAGTTAAAAAAATAACTAGTCTTAGTCGGTATTATTCACTTGAGTTACATAGAGTACTAATTATCAACTAGAGTTGTAGGGAAAGACAATGGACTCAATTTACTCATTCTTCACGTGACCAAGACCCAATCATGAATGACTGAGAGTGACGAGTGGTCCACCTTAAGATACGAATCTCACAAACGATAAGGAGACAAGAAAAAGTAATAAAGCAAATGGAAGTGAATTGATTCACACGCAACACAAGAATTTAATGTGAGATAATGCTGACTATTGAATTAAAGTTACAAAAGGTCGTCAATCACGAAACATCATAAATTTTGTTCAATAAAGAAGGGTTATTTCCATTCTATCTCTAAATATTTTAATATATTTTATTACGCACTTAAATATTTTAATAATATTTAATTTATATTTAAATTTGTTAATTTGATCGTTTATTTTAACGGTCAAAGAATAAATTTAAAAATTTATATTTTAAATATTATTTAATAATAATAAATTAAATTTATTTGATAAATTAATTTATGGAATTATTATTAATTACTTTAATTAAAAACTTTTAATGTAAATATTAATTATTGAATTAACATTTTATCTTATTTAATTTTTTTCTAATTTAAGATTAGGGATATTTCAGACATTTCATTCACTTTTAAATAGTTTCGTTAAAAGTAACAGTCAAGTTAACGGAATTGGGTGTGTTGTGAAAAATGTCAAAAAAATTAGGTGTACAGTAAAAAATATTGAAAGATTTGGGGGTTAGGTGGAAATAACCCAATAAAGAAGGAGTATAACAAGTTGTCCACCTTAAGAGAAAAAAAAGAGAAAAAAAAAAAGCAAAAGGTCTTTTTATTATTTTTCTTTTTTATTTATTTTCTTTGGATACGACTCTCACAAAAATTAAGGGAGAAAAGCTGTGAAGTTATGAAGCGAATGGACGCAAGACAGAGACGTTGCCTTATAAACCCACTTACGTACTTCCACATTTTGTGGTCGAGAAATATGCGTACAAACCAAAATATCATATGAATTTGCGAGATAAATAAACTTATTCTTCCCAGGAAGTCGACAATTAGATCAATACAATTTGTAAGGCGCCAACAACTGAATTTCTTATAACACGGATTTCAATTAGTAATCGATAATTGGGTATAAAAGAAGAAAATAATATAATTATGAAGTAAAAATCTACACTGACTCATGATTTAGCGAAAATGGCCTTAGCTAATTCATAATCTCGGGGTGTAGATTGATGAGGTTCCGAAAGGGATAGATGTATTATTGTAATTGTTTGGCTTTCTTTTACCAATGAAATCATTTCTCATATAAAAAAAAAAAAAGAAAGTGGAATTGAATCAGCCACGTCGATGGTGTAAATGATGGAAGATGAATCATTGCGATGGGAGATGTCGTGAACGTGGAAGGCATTTACACATTTGGAGAGGAATAATTTGGTGCACACATTTGCACACTTTATGCTTACAAGCATATTAACATCTAGAAACAGAGGATTCACAGTTTCAATCATTTATTTGGCATTCTATTTCTATGAAGAAACTAGTACTTTTAATGAGAAATTAATAATAAAATACTTAAATGTGCAAAAAAGCAACTCCCACATGAGGTACCGGTGCCGTGTTGAATGGATGATGGTCGGTGCCAACCACATGACTTTTAACACGTAGCTAAATCCCACAGCACACATATATTAACTAACAAAACTTTTAACTTTTCCCGTTAATTATCTAATGAATTGATCGACTCGAAAAAAATCGAATTAATTTGATTCAGGAATTAGAAGGTGATTTGCTGCTGCTGCTTTAAATTAATTTTTGAATGATAATTTCTTGAATGGTATACTCAAAGATAAAGATCCATCACAGACTGTTAACACGGAACTGCATTTCAACATCTGTTAGTTTAGTTTCGTTTCGCTTTGTTTTTTAAAATAAGTATTAATTTCGCCATCTATGACGGTGACTATGGACAACTGATTTTTAACGAACGATATTTGATTGTCTGACAGGTGTCGATATTACAACTTCTAATTCGCTGTCTCTCTCTACATATTTTCCTTTTTTTTTATTTGGGTAAAATTAATTAAAAGCAATGAAAGATTAAAGAAACACTGTTACATGGGACCTTCTATTCGATTAATAAATATATTATATGTATAATTAAATTAAAAATAATTATTATTTATAAAACAAAATTTTAAAATATTTAAATTTATTCCGTATGAAACATTATTTAATTACTGCACGATTGAGAATAGACTCGTTGTCTAAGATTTCTGGACAACTACATTCAGCAGCACCGCTCCTGATGATGCAACGTGTCGATTTGGCATTGGCAGTATAATTGAATACACAAAAAGCCCACGAAGACGCGTACACGTAATGGGGGAAAAAGAGTAAATAAGGAAAACCAAAAGGATAATCTTCTCTTTCCAAATCAGAATTTGCCATAAAATGGATTAAAATAATCTATAATCCAATCCTAATTCTAGTCTCTCCTTTTGGAGCCTATAAATACCAATTCAAGATGAACGCACTCGTACTATTTGTGTATTAATTTTCATTTCCATTTATTTTATTATGGCCGAAAAAGCTGAATTTGCTATCGGAATCGATCTGGGGACGACGAACTCCTGCGTTGCTGTTTGGCAGCATGGCAATCTGGAGACCATAACCAATGATCAGGGCAACAGGACTACTCCGTCCTACGTGGCGTTCACCGATAAGGAGAGTTTCGTCGGCGACTCTGCCAAGAACCAAGTCTCCACTAACCCCACCAACACAGTTTTTGGTATTTTACTTTATTTCCTATTCATTTTGTTTTCAATTTTAATATTCAAATTACATATCTGGGTATTAGGTATTTGTCATTGACTCATTGCAGATGCTAAGAGGTTGATTGGTAGGGGGTTCGGTGATGTGTCGGTGCAGAGGGATATCAAACACTGGCCATTCAAGGTCATTGCTGGCCCGGACGGCAAGCCGATGATTGAGGTGAAATACCAGGGCGAGCGGAAGCAGGTAGCCGCTGAGGAGATTTCATCCATGGTGCTCAAAAAGACTCGTGAGATTGCCGAGGCCTTCGTCGGCACAACTGTAACGAATGCAGTAATCACTGTTCCGGCTTACTTCAGTGACTCTCAGCGCCAGGCCACCGAGGATGCTGCAACCCTGTGCGGGCTTCATGTTTTGAAAATCATCGCCGAGCCTACAGCTGCAGCTATCGCTTATGGTCTTTACAGGCAGAAGCAGAGTGGTGTTGCTGCTTCTGGTGTAAAAAATGTTCTGATTTTTGACCTGGGTGGTGGTACTTTTGATGTGTCTTTGCTTGCCATTGGAAATGGAGGCATTAGAGTGAGGGCCACTGTTGGAAACACTCGTCTTGGAGGTGTTGATTTTGACAACCGAATGGTGTATTATTTTGTGAAGAAACTTAAGAAAGAGGACAACATTGATATCAGGGGTAACGCCAGCGCTCTTCATAGATTGAGGATTGCCTGTGAGAGTGCAAAAAGGACTCTCTCATCAACAATTGAGACTTCAATCGAGATTGATTATTTTTACGAGGGTATCAATTTCTCCAAGACAATTACGCGTGCAAAATTTGAACTACTCAACGACGACCTCTTTAAGAAGTGTATCGAGTACGTTGATAGATGTCTGGCTAAAGCTGAAATTGGCAAAACCGCTGTTGATGATGTTGTAATTGTTGGTGGTTCTTCTAGAATTCCCAAGTTGCAGCAGCTGTTGCAGGATTTTTTTCTAGGCAATAATCTCTGCCGGCGCATTAGCGCTGATGAAGCTGTTGCCTCTGGCGCTGCAATCCAAGCTGCCATACTGAGTGGGGTGTACAGTGACAAAGCAGAGGATCTTTATATCTTGGACCCCGAGCCTTGTTCCCAAGAGCTGAAAATTGCCACAGGTAGTAACCCCTCACTCTTAATTTGTAACCATTTATAACAATAAATGCACACTTGACGCAAAATCAGTGCAACTCATATGGATTTAAATACACTAGCTCAACTTTGATTATAGTTACATATCTTAATTATTATTGAACGGGATCTTAATTTGAACAGGTCAAAATTTACCAAGCAGGGCAGTCCATAAAATCCACAGCCCTGATCATAAGCTCTATCAGAAAATTTACAAAACACCTTTCACATGCAACGGCTGCAAAATCAAAGGTATCGGGTTAATGTACAGTTGTGAGAGTTGTGACTTTAAGCTTCACACTGTCTGCATGTTCGCTACTACCCACAAGCACCATGACTACTTCAAAGACTCCACTTTTCAATTTGAGTACAGCGGCTGCAGAGCTGACTATAAATTCTGTGAGGCCTGCGTGAAACCCACACGAGGATATGTATATCACTGCAAAACGAATGGGTGTAATTTGCATCCATTTTGTTTCAATCTTCCAATTAAGTTACAAATTTTTGATACTGAACTCAAACTTACGGATAAGGAGTTATCGGGGAAGTGTCTTTTTTGCAAGGAGAAAATGCTCAAAGGAGGTGTAACAGGACATGCAGGGTGGTCTTATGTGTCCGCTTGCAAGACATTCAATTGCCATGCATATTGCAGTACCAATAGGTTGCTAGAGAAATGGGAAAAAGAAGATTCTGGTAAAAAACAGTTGAAAACAAAGAAAGAGACCAAAGGCAAGAAGCTCCGGATGGCGCTCCAGATGGCAAAGAAGTTGTTTGAAATACTCGTTGGTATCTTCACCGGCGATCACATAATCATCAATCTTATTTATCTCATCGTCACTGCTTTAGTTGGCTGATATATAATTGCATCGCTAGCTGAATCTTCATCAAACAATTCGTTGGTATCTTCATCGGCGATCACATAATTCAATCTTATTTATCTCATCGTCACTGCCTTGGTTGGCTGATATATAATTGCATCGCTAGCTGAATCTTCATCGGCGATCATATAATCATTAATCTTATTTTTCTCATCGTCACTGCCTTGGTTGGTTGATATATAATTGCATTGCTAGCTGCTGTTATATATATTAAAAATTAAATTAACTAAGTGGTTTGCTTTTTTTTTTTTAATACATGAATTCAGTGCAAGGTGTGAGCTTTTTCAATTTTATTTTTGATAGTTGGATACCTAAATTTGTTCTAACTTATTTTCATGTGTTCCTTTAAAAGTAACTAATGAAATTATTTACTAGCTAGAAAATTTTGTTTCTTCACTTCTAGCTGTTTTCTTGTTACCTTTTTATCTTTTACCATAGATAATTTGCACAATACCACAAAGACTTCAAAGCAAAATAACGACGTATGTTAATGTTGATCGAGAAGACTTTTCAAAGCATGTAGTCGCCTAGTCGGGGAAAAGGAAAACTAAAGGAAAAAGCATTAAAAGGGAAAAACAAGAAGAAAAAGGTCGACCGCATGCATGCACTTGTGGTCCTCTCTCTAATTTTTGTGGGAGACCCCGCATGTTGAGTACGCTTGATTCCCTCATTTTAGGAAATGACATGAACTTAGAGACAAATAACGCTAGTTGGCATTCTCCTTTAATCATCAACCTAAAAGGCTACTTTTTAATTTACTTAGTGATAAGATCTCACAAATATTACTTCTTTGTATATGTTATTTTTTAAATAAGTTGATTTTATAAAATTTACTAAATAAGTTGATTTTCAAGGTGTGTGCTTTTCAAGGTGGAATAAGTTCGAGGAAATCTAAAAAAGCTTGATTGATTTGATTAGGGTGGTTGTTTTTAGCCTATCGTGATTGTGTCATCACCTGAAAAATTAAAAATTTTGAAATCCAAATCAGCTAATCACCATTGACGCTCGTGATTCGTGATGCAGGTCGCCGTACCCAATCAACGTGCGGTGGGTGGTGGTGGGGGCGGGGGGGGGGGGGGGGGGGGGGGGGGGGGGGGGGGGTTCATCTCATTTATGGTGCCCAAATCGACGTTCACTTTCTTCTGGTTACTTTCATTTCTTTTTCGAACTAACAAGAAGCAAATCAAATCATCATTCACTTTGAAACTCTTAACAATTTTCTGTTAGTTTGGTTTCCAAATTCAATGAAGAGAACTTTTCCCAACCGGTATCACATTTAAAGAAAAAAAAGTAACGAATGGTAACTTTGGGGCAGTAATTTCCAAAATTTTGCACGGGTGAAAATGTTTACTCTAGTTAATCCTTATTTCTAAGTTCTCCCAAAAAAGTAACGAATGGTAAATCAATTTATTATGAGAGAAAAGTGTGCATTAGGTAGTTTTCTCTTATTATTAAATTAATTAATCTTAATAACCACTCGGTCAAAATAAAATAAATTTAAACAGTATTTTATAAAAATTTAAGTAAATAAATTTAAATAATAATTTGATTGTAAATATTAATAATAATCTTATATAAATATAAGTTAGAGTCTGAATATAATAGTGAGTTAAAAAAATAACTAGTCTTAGTCGGTATTATTCACTTGAGTTACATATGAGTATTAGTTATCAATAGAGTTGTAGGGAAAGACAGTGGACTCAATTTACTCATTCTTCACGTGACCCAGATCCCAGTCATGAAAGGCAAGAAATTTGCTTTAATAAAGACTGAGAGTGACGAGTGGTCCACCTTAAGATACGAATCTCACAAACGATAAGGAGACAAGAAAAAATAATAAAGCAAATGGAAGTGAATTGATTCACACGCAACACAAGAATTCAATGTGAGATAATGCTGACTGTTGAATTTAAGTTACAAAAGGTCGTCAATCACGAATGATCATAAATTTTGCTCAATAAAGAATGAGTATAACAAGTTGTCCGCCTTGAGAGAAAAAAAAAAAAAGCAAAAGGTCTTTTTATTATTTTTCTTTTTTATTTATTTTCTTTGGATACGACTCTGACAAAAATTAAGGGAGAAAAGCTGTAAAGTTATGAAGCGAATGGACGCAAGACAGAGACGTTGCCTTATAAACCCACTTACGTACTTCCTCATTTTGGGGTCCTGAAATATGCGTACAAACCAAAATATCATATGAATTTGCGAGATAAATAAACTTATTCTTCCCAAGGAAGTCGACAATTAGATCAATACAATTTGTAAGGCGCCGACAACTGAATTTCTTATAACACGGATTTCAATTAGTAATCGATAATTGGGTATAAAAGAAGAAAATAATATAATTATGAAGTAAAAATTTACACTGATTCTTTTGTTGTGAATCGATCAAATATGGCTTTCGATTTGCATTATTATTACCATGTCAATGTCACCATTTGATTTCAAGCAAATGATTGATGAGTTTCGATGATTGCAGGTGAGTTGTTTGACAAAACGCCCAAGCAAAGATGGCGTTATAAAAAAAATGCCCCGCACAATAAAATAAGGCCGTAACGATAACTAATCTTTTTGGTCATTGACGTTTGCGTTGCACCACCAACACATGCCCAACAAAATAAAAAAACTTACCCCGGATTTGACATCGACACGGACTCATCTGATGGACGTCGACATCTCTTGTTTCTTTAATAAATCACCTAAAATTTTCTATTACAACAAACAGGTTTGAAATTTGTTGGGATTAGGTGTTTAAACAAATTTATAGTATTTTTTTTTAATTTAAGTATGTTGTAAATTTTAGGCATTTTATGAGGATAAGATTTTTGTAAACGTTAGGAGACTTAGTATATGATTTATAAATATTCAACTTAAAAGATTAATCTTTTAAGTTGAGTGATATATCTCTTTATAAACTCAAGTATTTTTTATTTATTAATTAATGTGGGACACAACTCAACAATCATTCCTCTGAATGAAATCATTGTCGAACTCTGGTCCTTTCATCCGATATATTATTCCACCACCACATCTCGGCTACTAGGGTTTAGTTATTATACTACTTATTGGGGGGACTTAGTATAAAATTTTTAGGTATCCAACCCAAAAAATTAATTTTTTCGGTGGAGTGACTTATCTTATTTTAAACCAAAATATCTTCCATTTAATTTTTAATGTAGGATACAAGTCAATAGTAAAGATATTAAATTGAATTATGATTGTAAAAGAATTAATTATTAGTGACTAGTCAAAATTCATCATTTTATTGAATTTGGAGATCTTCATTTGAGAACTTTTATGGATCACTATACATAAATTAAGACTATGATCTATACATAACTTTGCATTTCTCCTCTAGTATTGAGTCTGATTCCAATAGTGTTACCAATTTCATATTCAAGGGTACCTCCAGTAGAGGAGAGTTGGATTTGATCATTTGTGAGATTAGAGTTTTAATAGATCAGCATAATTAATATAGGGTGGTTTATAGCTAATTCATAATCTCGGGGTGTAGATTGAGGAGGTTCCGAAAGAGATAGATATATTATTGTAATTGTTTGGCTTTCTTTTACCAATGAAATCATTTCTCATATAAAAAAAAAAAAGTGGAATTGAAGCAGCCTAGTAATCAGCCACGTTGATGGAGTAAATGATGAAAGATGAATCATTGCGATGGGAGTTGTCGTGAACGTGGAAGGCATTTACACATTTGGAGAGGAATAATTGGTGCGCACATTTGCACACTTTATACTTACAAGCGTATTAAGATCTAGAAACACAGGATTCACAGTTTCAATAATTTATTTGGCATTCTATTTCTATGAAGAAATTAGTACTTTTAATAAGAAATTAATAATAAAATACTTAAATATATACTTATTTGCACACAACCAAAAACTCGGGTGGCAAATAAAATACTTAAATTAGTACTTTTAATAAAAAATTAAGAGATTAAGATTCAGGATAGAGTTGTGTTTTTACTCAATACTGAATTATTAATTAATATTTATTTTTAATTTTACTTATTAAATAACTACTGAAAAAATAACTTAATATTAAATTCTTATCTTTAAATAAGCGATCAAGTCTCATGTGATAACTATATTTAGATCGGGTTTATTTATATTCAAACTGCATTGTAATAAAAATGTGTAAATTAAGATATTTAAAGTTAACAACCATTAGATTATTCCCACGTAATATTATTATTCATCATTGGGACTTGTGTTACACGAACACAAATGCTGATAAACTTTCTACAACAAAAATGCTGGAACATTCTGGAGAATTATTACGCCTTTTACAATAAAAAGAATAACAGGTGATAATTTCTCTCAGTATTATTTAGCACGCTCTGGATCATTATTTTTTTCGTTGTCGGGTTTTCACTAACAGCAACAGGCACTCTCTCTGATCACTCAATTCCGCAAAAATGGCCGTGGAGATTTGTGTGAAAGCCGCCGTTGGCGCTCCTGATATTCTCGGGGACTGTACGTTCTTTTTTTTTCTAATTTTTCGCCTCTTTCAGATCATGTTAATGAAATTTTTGTTTGAAATTTTTGTTGATCTGTGTTATCATTTTTTTTTTCGGTTCTTTAGGCCCATTTTCCCAAAGAGCTTTGCTTACTTTGGAGGAAAAGAAAGTTCCATACAAGCGTCACCTGATCAATATCAGTGACAAGCCTCAATGGTATGTAAAAAATATATCATCAAGCTCTTTTGGTAACAGAAAGTATGCATTACGCATTTTACAACTCTAATACAACAGCGAGAAAATAAAAATTATTTCTGTTTTAAAGTTTATTGATGGGTATAATCGAATATTAATTTTTACGCGATTGTTAAAAGGATCCTGTGTCATGTGAGTTTGGAAAAGAAAGGCATGTTTTTGTGTGGTGTGATAGCTTCTGCCGAAGGCCTAAGCAATTGGGTTGTTGTGATATTTGGTTAGGGGGATTGATCTTATACTCCAATGCGCAGTTAAACTAATAAAGTAATCTTTTAAAATAATAAAAAAATAAATATTCACTCCAGTTCAGAGGATTCCATATTTGATTCTTTTCTGCAAGAGTTGGGGAAAGAAAGAGAGGCTTTTTGTGTGCTGTGATGGATTCTGTCAAATGTTTAAGCAAATGGGCTGTCGTGATTTTTTAGGTAAGCGATTGATTTCTTTCTTACCATTTATTTTAATTTCATAATGGGTTGTGATAGGTTTATGGAGATAAGCCCAGAAGGGAAAGTACCTGTGGTAAAGTTTGATGACAAGTGGGTAGCTGACTCTGATGTGATTGTTAGAATTGTTGAGGAGAAGTATCCTGAGCCTTCTCTTACTACTCCTCCTGAATTTGCTTCTCTGTAATGCTCTGAAAACTCTCTTATTTTTTTTTTCCTTTGCCTATTTTCAGAAGGTTCGATTTGAGGTTGTCATTTTCTACTAGTGTTTTAAGCAACAAGGCTGTTTGGTTATTGTTTCTTGGATTGATTACATTTTGTCTGTTGGGTTTGTTTAGATCATTTTGCACTTATATTCTGCTAATTTAAATGGTACCTTAGTATTTTCTTGTTTCTTCTCGTTTTCTATGGAAAATTTTTCCTTGAATTTGGACAGTAAATATCTTTTGTATCTCTTTTGTTTTGACTTATGATAGAACCTGTAGAAATTGTAAATTGCATGTCCAGTTAGCTAAATGCCAAAATTTGATCATAAGTTTCTATTTCTTTCTTTGAAAATTTTATTGTTAATGTTTTTTTATTTTTACTTTTTTTAATTTTTCCATAATAGCTGCTTCCTTGTTTTTTGCTGTTATATGCTTATTGTAATTACTACGGATTTTATTTAAATTGAGTGTTTTCTCTGCGGTATTTTAGTGGATCAAAGATATTCCCATCTTTTGTCAATTTCTTGAAGAGCAAGGACCCAAATGATGGGACAGAGCAAGCTTTGCTGGAGGAATTGAAAGCATTGGATGAGCATCTTAAGACCCATGTACGGACAAATTTGAAACACAGAATCCCTTTTGACATATTTGATTATCATTTCATTTTGTGCGATAAGTTAACCCTAATTTGAATGAGCTGGAATCAGGGAGGTCCATTCATTGCTGGAGAGAAGGTGACTGCTGTAGATTTGAGCTTGGCACCAAAGCTGTACCACCTTCAGGTAGCTCTTGAACATTTCAAGCAGTGGACTGTCCCTGAGAGCTTGGCTCATGTCCATGGGTACATGAAGGTGTGAATTTGAGCTCTTCATTAGTGCTTTCTTTCTGCTTTCTATTCTTTTTTTCTTGAATTAATGATCAACAATTTATTGGTGGGACCCTTGCCAATGTGATTCCTGTGCTAGGAGAAGCTTCATTTCTAACAGATTTTATTTTCCCTTTTCTGCATCGGTATACTAATTCTCTGCTGCTGTTGGTACATTTGTTGCTAAGGATTGTAACTCTTAGTTTAAAATATGACGAATGATATCTAGCAGCCTTGCTTCTGAGTAAAGGAGCGTTTTCAGATATGGGATTATATTGAGAACGTAACACACCTCTTCCTACATAACATTTGTGCCCTACAACAAAGATGCATAAGAATACAAGTCTAGGGTCTGTTTATTGCGACTCAAATTGAGAGGTTACAATAGCAAATCATATTGTCATCTTGTGTGGATACAACTTTGTGGATGTGCATTGTTTTGTCGGCATTCAAACCACGAGTCGCTGCATGCCTGTAATTGCTGTGCATTTGCAAGTGAATCACTTCTTAAACTTGCTGCATACTCTCCTACACAGATCAACATAGCAAAGTCACGGATGGTCTTATATGTCCACTCTGATCCCAGTTTGATAGAGAATCTGTTTTTATTTTAATTGGTTCTGCCAGAAATCATTTGGATGTTTAATTGCAATACATGATTGCAGTTTCATTAATGTTAGAATCTAATATATACATTGTATGACATTTTATCTTGCAGAAGCTTTTTGCCCTGGAATCCTTTCAGAAAACTAAGGCTGAAAAGCAATACGTGATTGCAGGATGGGCGCCGAAGGTTAATGCATGAACTAGTTCTAAGCCATGCGGTGTTTGAAATCTAGCTAATGAAATGCAAGTAATGTATGTGTGAGACTTGGAGCATAATTAGAATGTTCACTGGGGGTTTGTATCATCCAATAAAGGTAGCTACAATGATATTTGCTATTTGTTATAATGAAGCCTCCTGGTTGAATGGTATTTACTCTTTAGTTCCTGGATATCTCCTGCGGGTATTAAATGGTTTCAATCCATTGGATTTTGTCAAATCCAAGTTCCATTTATTATTTATGTTTATTTTTATTTTTATTTTTTAGGTAAGCAATCTATCATATATTAGATTTTATATTTTGGATTCAATTCAAGCCAATTTTTTTTATTAAAATTTAAGATAATTCAGACCAATAAAAAGCTCCAATCTAATTTAATTCCATCCGATCAATTCGATTAAAATAAAAATTTATGAATTAATAAGTGAAAAAAAAAACTGAATAAGTATGTCAGATGTTTCTGGGCTCTTTGATAACGTTGGGCTTTAAGAATATTTAATTGAAAATTAATTCCACCACCGGAATTCGAACTCGAATTCAATTTGCCAAATAACGGAATAATATCAAATTTAATAATTGTTTCAAATATTAATTTGGGTTTTTGATAACATTAGGCCTCCAAAATTAGGCTCCGTCTACAATGCCCCTCGAGCACGGTACCCCCTTACTTTGTCATGTAGTGAACTAGCTGTTGGATGAAAAAGAGCAAAATCGTACAGTTCTGAAGTGGCCACGCGACAATTTAAGGAAACCGGAAGTGGTGGTCATTAGACAGGAACTGTTCAAGTTGCAATTACGGTGTTAAAGGAAAAAAGAAAAAGTTGGCGTATATAACAATAAATTTCTTAGAAAATGAGATTCACACTACATAAATAGCAACGAACACTGCGTTTTGAGGTAAGTATAAATTGTAACACACACGCTCTCTCTCTCTCTTGCTCTCTCGACACTAATCTCACCGTCGGCTCTCTCCCTCCCCTCCACCCCAAATCGTGGGTCTCTCCTTCTCCAAATCCAGCAGCTGCGGCTCACACTCTCTCCCTCCTAAATCCATAGCAGTTGTGGGTCACAGATGCCGTTATCTCTTTCGCCGACTGTTAGAAATTTCTTGTTAGAATGTCTGATCACGTAGTGATTTATGTGTCTAACCCATGAATGATTGTATACCATGCCTTTTTCCTTGTTTTGGATTTTGTTTTATTCGAATGATAATTGATATATATAGCTGCATCGTTGTATAATAATTCAGATGGAATCTATAATTTGGAGCTCAATTTTAACGGAGTTTATGCTTAATGCTATATTTGAGTTTAATGTTTTGCGCTTTCTTAAGCTGAGTGTTTCTTATTCTAAAGTGAAGAAGATGTGGCGCTCATTGTTGTGAGAGATGAAATCGACGGAGAAGACAGAGCGAGCCGACTGTGAGAATGGTGAGGAAGAACAGAGATCAGTTAGATTGGTGGCTGGCTCTGGTGAGATGTTATTGAACTGCTGCTAAATAATCCCTAAATAATTTGAATAATTATTGCCCTCTACTCCCTCAATTTTTCCATCTCTGTACAACATATATTTTGCAACCATGTATATGCAAAACAATTCATTATTCAATTGGGTTCAATATTTCCACTCAAACCACCAACCGCGTTGTTCAGGACATATCGTTAATTTAAATTTAAATTTTTTGCCATGCACTCCCAATTCTTCCAATTTTTAAAACGAAACGTTAAATTTCCGCCATCCACTTTTATCAGCGACAAATGATTCCTATCACTAATCTAAAATTCGAATTACACTGACCTTAAATTTTGTTAACCCAATCCCTTCTGATTCATTCAATACTGCGCCGACAAACTGCAAGTCATTGCAAGCCAATTCCAAAATCCCACACGGAAGCGCTGCCCCAGCCACAGTTACGCCTTGCGCACTTCAATTTTCTTGCGTTCGAGAAACCGACGTCATCTGCCAAAATGGCTAGTAAGGGTTTACAGCCCTTAATGCTAATCTCGAACAAAGAAACCGGAAGAAACTGGTTTCGATGGTTGCCCATTGTAATTGACTCTTACCCCTTTCAAACCTCATCGGTTAGATTAAATTAATTATAATCTAACGGCTACACTGGATAATAACAAAAAAAGGAAAAGGGTACCCTGCCCCTTGGGCACGGTAGCTGGACCCCCAAAATTAATGTAACTATAGAGATTCGGACCGTAGAATTTGCCAAACGGCCACATTATATTTAATGCCAAAATTTAACATAAAAATATTAACTTCGTGTACTTCGAGACTCCAAACAGATAAATAGAGGTTGAATTTAGATTTCTGGAGGTCTGAAAACCTTAAAATCAGTCAAAATCGACTTAAAATTAGGTTTCTATAAAAATTAGTTGATTTTTCCTGTATAACCGAACACTGATTGGATGATGAAATGAGCTTACAATAGATATGAGTACATGGGATAGCTGACAATTTTGACTAAATCTCAACCGTTCATGATTCAATGGCCATGATTGTGCCACGTGACAATGGTTGGTGAAGCAAGTTGGAGGATCCGAATCTTTGTATTTGGATCGACCCGATCCATCCATTAACCCGCCAAATCTCAACCGTTCTTTGGGTAAATCGGACGAGTCAAATGATGCCACGTGTGATGTTGACTTTTGAAGTTTGACCAGCCATTGGATCTTGATCTAAAGGTTGTGAGGAGCATATACATGAAGCTTATGATGGACTGGAAAGCATTGGATTATGAATTTATTTTTCTATAAATAGAGTCTCATTTTTATGTTTTTAATCATCTCTCTACAACTCTCTTCTTCTCAAATTCTTTCCATCTCCTTGTAATCTTGATTTTCAGGTGTGTTTTTAATATTTTGTATAATTATTTTTATAAATAAAATTAGTTTTATTTCTAATTTTAGTTGTTTTTATTACTTTTATTAATAAGTAATTCAATTTTACTCCTTCTTTTTATTTTAATTATATTTAACTAAATAATATTAGTTAGGGGAAGGTGAAACTTTTAGGTAATAAATATGATTTAATCAAATTCTATATTTAATTTTATAAATTAAATTATTTTCTACTTAATTTTATACATGTTTTATATTTTGAAAATTTGATTTATTGTAGACAAACAAATAAATTTGGTACAATAAATTCTTAAGATCTTAATATAACGCATGGTGAAATGATATTTTGACTTATTGTAGACAAATTAAATTTTGGCACAATAAATACTTAATCCATCATAAAATTAAAGGGAAAATAATAATAATTTGTATAATTAATCTTTTAGGTAATAAATTAAAAAAATTGACAAAAAGAATTTATTAAGTTTTATTTATTTTTAAGAGTGGATCCATAACCCTAACTAGTTCAATTCCATAATTTCATTTAAATTAAGTTGTTTATATTCAAGTTTTAATTTTAATTTTTAGATAAAATAAAATAAATAAATTAAATTTTTTCTCTGTGAATCGACCTCGGACTCACTGAGTTATAATACAACACGATACTCTTATACTTGAGAGTTAAATATTACTTTTAAGTTGTGTCAAGATTTTAGTATCGTTAACGGAGAAATATTTTTATTTTACTTTATTTTTCCTTTTTTTATTTTTCTCTTTGTGTAAATTTTCGTTTGCCTCCTTTTTTTCTTAAATTCTCTTTTGACCCTGTATCTTTCATAATTCTCGTTTCACCCCAACGATTCTCGTTTCTAGCCCAATCTTCTGGTAATTATGTTCTGACCCCAACATCTTTCAGTAATTTCACTTTCATCTCAAATTTCTCAATTCTAAACTTCTAAAAATTATAGTTTGGCCGCACAATTAAAAATCATTTGCAATAAAATCCCTAGACGAAATTCTTCAAAATAATCAAAACTTGGACATACTTTAGACACATTTGGACTTATTTTGGACTTAATTTGGACCAAACTAACTTTAACTATTAACTCTTAACTTACTACCTGCTAACTTCTAATTTTTATGTATTTCAGTTATTTAATTTCATATTTTTTTATTTTCACTTTATTGGTGGGTTTAACTACCATTTTTTTATTTTATTATTCTGCATTTATTTATTTATTACTTTATTGGTGGGTTCAACCACCAAACTAACTACTAACACCTAATTTTTATTTTCAGTTATTTAATTTTCAGTATTTATTTAATTTTTTATTTTTTTGCTTTATTTTTTTTAGTTGGTGGGTTTAACTACCATTTTTTTATTTTATTATTTTGCATTTATTTATTTATTTATTACTTTATTGGTGGGTTCAACCACCAAACTAACTACTAACACCTAATTTTTATTTTCAGTTATTTAATTTTCAGTATTTATTTAATTTTGTATTTTTTTGCTTTATTTTTTTAATTGGTGGGTTTAACTACCATTTTTTATTTTTTTATTTTGCATTTATTTATTTATTTATTACTTTATTGGTGGTTTCAACCACCAAAATTGTTATTTAATTTTCTTTTGTACACTTATATTATTTGCATATTTAATTTTTTTTATTTTGTTATTAATTTGTATAAATGTTATCTTCATAACATAACTATTGCATGAGACGTTGGTCTCGATCTTCAAGTGGCAGGTTAATTCGTACATCTCAATCTCCACCACTAATCATGGATGAGAATCAAGGCAAAAACGTTTTGGGCGAGCTTAATCCTCAAATTGATCAGGGAGACAACCAATCTGAACATGGGTATGATCAGAATCAACCAAGAACTCTGAGAGACTATATGAATCTAACCAGAATCGGAGCACCGTCGTGTATAGTATTTCCTCTAGAAGCATCTTGATTCAACTTTAAACCAGGTATTATCCAACTTTTACCAACATTTCATGGTTTAGAATCTAAGAATCCGTACTTGTATCGAAGAGATTTTGAGGAAGTTTGTAATACATACACAAACCAAAATTGTAGCATGAACATAATTAGATTAAAGCTTTTTCCTTTTTCATTAAAAGATAAAGCTAAAAAATGACTACAAAGCCTTAGATCTGTATCAGTAAGAACTTGGAATAACATGCATGAACAATTTTTGAAAAAATTCTTTCCACCTCATTAAATATCCATTTTTTTGAGTGAAAGAAAATTGTTCTTGCATGTTATTCCAAGTTCTTACTGATCCAAATCTAAGGTTTTGTAGCTAAGTTTTAGCTTTATTTTTTAATGAAAAAGGAAAAAGCTTTAATCTAATTATGTTCATGCTATAATTTTGGTCCGTGTATGTATTACAAACTTCCTCAAAATCTCTTAGATACAAGTACGGAGTCTCAGATTCTAAACCATGAAATGTTGGTAAAAGTTGGATAATACCTAGTTTAAAGTTGAACCGAGATGCTTCTGGAGGAAATACTATACACGACGGTGCTCCGGTTCTGGTTGGATTCATATAGTCTCTCAGAGTTCTTGGTTGATTCTGATCATGCTCATGTTGAGATTGGTTGTCTCCCTGATCAATTTGAGGATTAAGCTCGCCGAAAACGTTTTCTCCTTGATTCTCATCCATGATTAGTGGTGGAGATTGAGATGTACGAATTAACCTGCCACTTGAAGATCGAGACCAACGTCTCATGCAATAGTTATGTTTTAAAGATAATATTTACACAAATTAATAACAAAATAAAAAAATTAAATATGCAAATAACATAAGTGTACAAAAGAAAATTAAATAACAATTTTAGTGGTTGAACCCACCAATAAAGTAATAAATAAATAAATAAATGTAAAATAAAAAAAATAAAAAAATGGTAGTTAAACCCACCAATTAAAAAAATAAAGCAAAAAAATACAAAATTAAATAAATACTGAAAATTAAATAACTGAAAATAAAAATTAGGTGTTAGTAGTTAGTTTAGTGGTTGAACTCACCAATAAAGTAAAAAATAAATAAATAAATGCAAAATAACAAAATAAAAAATGGTAGTAAAACCCACGAATAAAGTGAAAATAAAAAATACGAAATTAAATAATTGAAATAAATAAAAATTAGAAGTTAGCAGGTAGTAAGTTAAGAGTTAGTAATTAGAGTTAGTAGTTAAAGTTAGTTTGGTCCAAATTAAGTCCAAAATAAGTCCAAACTTGTCTAACGTATGTCCAAGATGTAAGTCCAAGTTTTGATTATTTTGAAGAATTTCGTTTAGGGATTTTATTGTAAATGATTTTTAATTTTATGGCCACACTGTAATTGGTAGAAGTTTAGAATTGAGAAATTTGGGATGAAAGTGAAATGACTGAAAGATATTGGGGTTATAACATAATTACTAAAGAATTGGGCTAGAAACGAGAATTGTTGGGGTGAAACGAGAATTATGAAAGATACAGGGTCAAAAGAGAATTTAAGAAAAAGAAAAGGAGGCAAACAAAAATTTACACAAAGAGAAAGATAAAGCAAAATAAAAACCTTTCTCCGACAACGGTACTAAAAACTTAACACAACTTAAAAGTAATATTTAACTCCCAAGTATAAGAGTCTTGTGTTGTATTATAACTCGGTGAGTTCGAGGTCAATTCACAGATAAAAGATTTAATTTGTTTATTTTATTTTATCTAAAAATAAAAATTAAAACTTGAATATAAACAACTTAATTTAAATGAAACTATGGAATTGAACTAGTTAGGGTTATGGATCCACTCTTAGAAATAAATAAAACTTAATAAATTCTTTTTGCCAATTTTTTTAATTTATTACCCAAAAGATTAATTATACAAATTATTATCATTTTCCCTTTGATTTTATGATAGATTAAGTATTTATTGTGCCAAAATTTAATTTGTCTACAATAAGTGAAAATATCATTTCACCATACCTTATATTAAGATCTTAAGAATTTATTGTTCCAAATTCATTTGGTTGTCTATAATAAATCAAATTTTCAAAATATAAAACATGTATAAAATTAAGTAGAAAATAATTTAATTTATAAAATTAAATATAGAATTTGATTAAATCATATTTATTACTTAAAAGTTTCACCTTCCCCTAACTAATATTATTTAGTTAAATATAATTAAAATAAAAAGAAGGAGTAAAATTGAATTACTTATAATTAAAAGTAATAAAAACAACTAAAATTAGAAATAAAACTAATTTTATTTAAAAAAATAATTATACAAAATATTAAAAACACACCTGAAAATCAAGATTACAAGGAGATGGAAAGAATTTGAGAAGAAGAGAGTTGTAGAGAGATGATTAAAAACATAAAAATGAGACTATTTATAGAAAAATAAATTCATAATCCAATGCTTTGCAGTCCATCATAAGCTTCATGTATGTGCTCCTCACAACCTTTAGATCAAGATCCAATGGCTGGTCAAACTTTGAAAGTCAACATCACACGTGGAATCGTTTGACTCGTCCGATTTGCCCAAAGAACGGTTGAGATTTGGTAGGTTAATGGGTGGATCAGGTCGACCCGAATACAAAGATTCGGATCCTCCAACTTGCTTCACCAACCATTGCCGTGTGGCACAATCATGGCCATTGAATCATGAACGGTTGAGATTTAGTCAAAATTGCCAACTATCACATG
Organism: Citrus glauca; assembly: GCA_029633175.1. Lineage (NCBI taxonomy): Eukaryota > Viridiplantae > Streptophyta > Magnoliopsida > Sapindales > Rutaceae > Citrus > Citrus glauca. The sequence continues at coordinate 3,844,761 of JAQOOD010000004.1, read as the reverse complement.
CATTCATATCTATTGTAAGCTCATTTCATCATCCAATCAGTGCTTGGTCAACAGGAAAAGTCAATTTTTTTTATACAAGTCTAATTTTAAGCCGATCTTGACTGATCTTAAGGTTTTCGGACCTCCAGAATCCAAATTTGACCTCCATTTATCTGTTTGGAGCCTCGAAATACGTGAAATTAATATTTTTTCTAATAAACAAATAAAAATACATAAAATGAAATATATTTAAAACATAATTAATAATTCCTAATATATTACATAAACACAAATATAAATTATAACATAAGCGTAAAATAACATATTATCACTTGATAATTCAATAATTTTTAATACTAATCACACCCCCAACCAGCTTATTATTAGTCATATAGCAATTAAAGCGTTATATTAAATTAAGATTTATAAAATTCACATGCAAGTTAATAGTTTTTCATCTATCCTCTAAATTACCAAATAAATAAACTCTCCCAAATTTCTTTACCACATTGATGTTCACTCATCATCTAGAATATTATCAAACCTTCTTTTGTGCTTAAGTAATTAACACAATACTTATGGGACTTCATTAAAAGATAAACAACATTTTCGTTCCAAAATTTATTAGAAATTATATCTTTAGGCAATAGATTATTCACACATATTTTTAAAATATTACATTTCTAACCAGTGTAGCGAGCTTTAGGTCAGTGACTCCCAGACCAGTTGCCCTTAGGGCACTAGGTGTTGAAGCACCCCTACAGACTTAATTACTCATGTTTCTAATAAACAAACAATATATCTATTACCCATGTAGCGAGCTTTAGGTCAGTGACTCCCAGACTAGTTGACCTTAGGGCACTAGGTGTTTAAACACCTTATAGACTTAATTATTCGGGTTTCTAGATATAAAAATATTTTTTTTGGTTTTTCTTTGCAATATACACTTTCTACTACCTTAGATACTATGCTTAATAAATCAAAAGCACTAAATGCTGTAAAATTTTAACTTACAACCCACTAGTATGTGTCATAATGTGTGTGTGAAGAGTAATTTAATAATACCTGTTAAATGAGTAAACAATTAAATAACTTAATAACCAAGTAGATAGTTCAAAAATTTGAGTAATTCAAAGAAAAGGGAATAAAAACAATTTACTATAAATCTCAAAATCAAAAGTCATGACTCTTTACACGGCCATCCTAGACAAAAATAAAAAATGTTTGTTTTTTTTAAACCAAGAAAAGAAAAGAGAAAAGAGAAAAACAACACACATATTAAAAAAAAAGTCAATTATCCCCACCCCACAACCTAATCTAAACATTATTTTAAAATTTTATAATTTTACAAATATGCAAAAATAATAATAATAATAAAAGAGAATAATAAAGAAGAAGAAGATGAGATCTCATCTGAACTTGATGCAGAAGCTTAAAAGTATGTAGCAAAGATGAAGAAAAAGTCATTTTTTTTTTAACAACACCCTTAATACTAAGAAGATCCGTTTCTAGAGGTACTAATTCTCTATATCCTGTTATCTTCGACTCAAATTTATCCTAAGTTAGTCTTTGTAGAATTTTTTTTTTTTTGTAAACACATCACCATGACTAAGACATTCCACAATTATCAACTATTCCCTCCCCCTAACCTGAAAAAGACATTGTCCTCAATGTTTTAAAAGGAAAGAGAAAGAGTTTAGAAGGCAGTACATAAACACTACAATAGAAAATATTTACAGATGGAGAGTTAAATCTAAATCGCACTTTTTATTACTGCTACTGTTACCGCTACCATCATCAGTCGACCAACTCAGTGCAAAAGTCTTTGGATCTGGCTCTGGTGTATAAGCTTGTAAAAGATCAAATAACTCATTAGCAGTAGAAGTAGAGATAAAGAGTTTTTTTACAAAGTATGGAACAAAATGATTCTTTATTGCATGGTTAATAAAAGTTAGCAAGCCGTCATAAAAATTATTAACATTTAACAAACCGATGAGTTTTTTATTAATGTTCAAGTGGGCCCAAGATGCAAATGTAATTAGTGCCTTAAAAGTTGCAAGATCTCCTAGTAATAAAATAAAAGCATTAGCATGATTCATCATTTCCGATATTCTCTCTTGCATACCTGGTACCACTAATTCTTCTCCAATTGGTGGGCCAGACATGCACATTAGCAGTTTCATGACTTTTGGAATAATGCTTAGTACTTGGCTTCCTCTAGTAAAAACAGCTTCTGAGACAAGTCTTGATAACCCTCGTTCACCTCCTCAATATACAAAATGCATTTTTCTCTCTGCTATGACACGACCAAGATCTACAGCTGCCTGAACGAACTCTTTGTACTTTCTATAGTGAAACCCAGAAAGCACACAAATGTTTTTGAATTGTATACTCGAAGAATGCTGCCATTGGACTAATTTTTCAAAAATAAGTTGTGGGTGTTTGAAAAATGGGCTCATATTTAAAGATTTTGGTGATATAAATAATGAGAAACAACTGTAAATGGGTTGGCATATTTGTCAAATAACGAGTAAAGCTTGTGGCTCAATAATTCAAAAACAAAAAATTAAAAGAAAATAATGATTAGAAAAAGCAAACATTAAAAGAAAATAAATATTTATTAAATATAAAATCACATCGCTAAATGCAATAATGCAAATGATAAAATAACAGTAAAGTAAAATAAGAGTAAAGTGAAAGGATATTTACTGGTAGTTGTCATTGTGACTCACATCTTCCTCTGGTTTTACGTCCAGTAATGGCTTGAACGCCCTCTATGGGTCGAGGATCGGCTTCCCATCCAGTTTTTTTATAAATTGGCAAACTAAGTCTTTTTAAGTCAGATTCCCAAGACTTAATTGTGCACTTTATTTTTGGAATAGTATCCACAAATTATAAATCTCACGTTGCACAAATCTGTTTCGATGCATCTCAAGAGATTGTAAGATATCATCCAACGATTCTTTAATCATTTCATCTTTAACGAATTTAACTTTATCTTCACGAGTATCAGAAACCATTCCTAAAGATTTACAATCCGATCGTTTGCAACTAAATCTTACACAATTATGACATTTTGAGCCAAGTCGTTTAGCTCTCCTTTTCTTAGCAAACATGCTTTTACCAAAACCAGGCATGTAAGAAACAAATGGATCAGAAAATTCACCTGCTAATCGGACCTTTGCTTCAATTAACCAACGAATGTCAGAAGGAATGCCATTGATCATTAATAAACGCAGTTGTTCACAACTAGCTTTGTAAATTTTCTTGAGGGCATTTTGAGGGAGAGAAGGAAAATGCTTATGGAGTTTATGTTGTATTCCTTCCATGTTTGATTTTGGGGTTTCAGTTATTGTGGGAAACTGAAGACACCGACTTAAGAAGTCACGGAGTACCGTTATCCGTCATGTATATAGGAAAATAAATAAAAACACACCAAATCAAATCTGCAAAATCAAATCAAACGTGAAAGCGAGCAAAAAGAAACACACAATATAAAAGGAAAATGAACTTACATTTGTCCTCTCATGGAGTTAACCTCAAACTCCAATTGAAATTCATATATGCTACTATCTACTATTCTGAGTTGTCCCTCTAGATCCTCAACATAGGACACGAATTCTGGTGGTTGCAGATCTCAAAGTGGATGTGATGTACAGCTTTGTATTAGGCCTCTTAAGTGAAATTTCACACGAAAAAATCTTTTAAGATGTGCGAACATGAATTTTCTCACTGAGGTGCTCATGATGTAAAATGAAAATTGATGAAAGAATGTACAACTGTTAAAGAAATAAGCTTACACAAGAAAACTAATGTTAAAAAAAATATGTACAGTGCATCAATATAAAAAAATCAAACAATGAAACGGTAAAAAAATAATAAAAAAATCAATCATTAAAGACTTAATCAAGAACTGGTAGGTCACCCAAATTAATTTCGGTATCCTCGTCACGTGGGTGATGTTTCAGATATGATTTTAATATTTGATCATTAATTTTAAATGTGATACCGTTCTTTGGATTCTCAATTTTTATGGTTCCATATGAATATGCATTTTTTTACAACAAATGGGCCACTCCATTTTGACTTTAACTTACTTGGAAATAAATAAAGACGAGAATTATAAAGCAACAATCATGACGGACAAGGTAGCGACGAGTTATTTCCTTTTGTGAGAATTCTCTTTTTATTTGCTTCATTCCCTAAACTTCAAGATAAAAATGTTATCCCTGAGATTTTCAATCTTCACTTCTTTTTTGTTTGTCACACCTAGTTTAAAGTAGCTCTCAACTCCTCTACGTTTACTCCTCTTATATATAGCACCTTACCAACTAGACATCCAGCCACTATTTGGACCCCCTTTTCCTTTATTTTTCCTTCAAAAGAGAATTTATTTTCTTCTGCCTCCTCCAAGATATTGACTTGCACCTTCGAATTAACTCCTATGTCTCCATTAAAATTTTGCATATCTACCAACCAAACCTTACTTGATGCAGTTATGACACCTTGTTTGTTTGCAATCATAGAATAATCCATTCCTTAGATGCGTTGAAAAAAATTAAGAAAGAGTGAAAACCACTAAACTATTATTAAGTACGGTTTTAAAGAAAAAGAACGCTCAATAAGAGCGATTCAACGAGCCATAAAGGCTCAATTATAACTTATATTCTCTAAGCTTTCTCAGGGAGAGAACACTCGTGAGAGAGAAGACATGCTCCTTTCAGGGTGTTATTACATTACAAATACAGAAGCCGACTAAATTGTAAATTAATTCCACTGTCGGGATTCCAACTCAAAATTCAATTCACCAAATTAATGGTGCAAATGCAAAATTTGCCAAAATGCTATGGTGGATTCAATGTTAAAATCTGAAATAGATATTGTTTATACAACAAAGACAGAAATTGAATAAGTGTATCAAATCTTAAAATTTTTGGTTTTTGGTACTTTCGATAACATTGGGCTTCCAAAATACTAAATTGAAAATTAATTCCACTGCCGCGATTCAAACTCAGAATGCGATTCACCAAATTAATAGCGCAAAAGCAGAATTTACCAAAGTGCTACAGTAGATTCAATATTAAAATTTGAATTAGATAATATTTGTATAACATATACAAAATATGAATTTTGGTTTTTGGTATTTTTGATATCATTGGGCTAAGTTAATAGCGTAGTGCAAGATTTGCGAATGTAACGATGTCGAGTACCACCCAAAACTGTCCCCAAGAGTAGTAATTCATGAATCTTTAGCTAATTCCTTTTAATCCTTGACTATCATTCAATGAAACACATTTTTCCATATGAAGGGAAAGCTGATAAAAAATTTACAAGAAAATTATTTCCTTTTAATCCTCGATTATCGTCCAATGAAACACATTTCACCATATGAAATGAAAGTCATGATTAGGGGTGGGCAAAAAAACCGAGGTGTAAAGAAAACCGAACCGAACCGGTGGTTTTTTCTTATTTGGTTTGGTTTTTTTTTTAAGAAAAAATCGAAAAAACCGTTTGTAAAAAAAACCGAAATATCGGTTCGGTATTCGGTTTATTTAGCTGAACCGAAAAATCGAACCGAATAACCGAATTTTTTTATTTAATTTAAATTAAACAAATGTTAATTTTTAACTGATGTGTAAGATAAGAAACATGAACTTGCATGCACACAATCAGAGTATATATATAGATATATATATATATGTGTGTGAGTGTTACTGATACAATTTTCTAAATTTTATTAAAATAAACCCTAAAGCTATCAAAATCGAAACCAAAATACCAAATCCAAAATAGAACTTGCATGCACACATTGAGTTGGAAAATGCCTAAAGTTGATGTTGATATTGATGAAGATGGGAGAATGTTTTTGGCGTTTGTTTATATATTTTTTTTTAATTTTGTGTTGTAAGTTGTAATTGTTGTTATTTTTATTTTTCTTTATAACATTATGATTATGTTTATATAGATGGATTATTGGAGTTTAATTATGTATTTTGAAATTTTAATATTTCATATTTTGGGAGTATTTTATTAATAGTTAGTAAGATATTAGTGATAAAATGTGTTTTGAATACTTTGTATTTATTGTTAATATTTGTAATAAAATTAGGATAAATTAATTGTTGAAAAAAATTATTATATTCATGAGGCTCAATGGGATAAAAATTTAAAAATTCAAAATAAGCCAATTTTATAAAAAAACCAAAAAACCAAAAAACCGAACCGAATCGATAAGAACCGTTTGAATTCGGTTCTTTTTTAATTCGGTTCTTATCCGGTTCTTTTTATAAAAAAACCGAATTAAAACGGTTCTACAAAATTTCGAACCGAACCGAACCGGACCGGACCGTGCCCACCCCTAGTCATGATAAGTAATTTACAAGAAAGTTAATTCCTTTTAGTCCTCGACTATCGTCCAGGGACACACGTTTCACCGTATGAATTAAAATCTGGTAAGAAATTTACAAGATGATACTCGACGAACGACTTACACAATTAAAACCGGTAATTAGCATTGCCTTCATCAATTGCTAAAAGCAAAAGTACATGATTGCGACGATATATAGAGCAAACACAAAGATGCTGAGTCCCCACACCACTATACTTTGCTGAATGACCAGATGACTAATAACATCACATGCCATTCTCTGTCCACTTACCCAACACAAAGACAAATATAACCTTGTACCACGACGCAACAGGAAGATTCCAGGTGTCATTAGCATCGCATCACCATACCAACCAAAGCATGTTCATATAAACGCACAAATAGCTTCATATGAACACAATCCGCACATCCAATCAAATTTCACCACGTTGATATCAATTCGGAATTACAGGATGACCCTTTTGTTTGATTGGTTAGTATAACACTAAACTTGAGCTAAAGGGACCAACATTGGCGAGAGTTGTTACTATTTTGGCTAAATTAATTATTTGAGAGCGATAGAGGATATATACATACATTCATGTATATATATATATATATATATATATACACCTATATATTGTTTTCAAAGAGTTCTTCGCTAGGGGAATTAAGTTTAATCTTGGTCGTCGTCGTTTTGAGAATTGGAGGAATTAGTGGAGATCATCTTCTGGATCATTTGACTCGTCTCTTCCTCGGACATTCGATCTTCTTTGCTTTGAGATTGAGCGTATGCCTCGAAGAACTCTTTGTTTTCTTTCTCTAATTCATTCCAAACTGCATGAAAATTATAAGTATTAATTAGCCGTTTAAATTACAACAGATTAAAGTTTATGATTAGAAAAATCTCCCGCAGTGACCATGCACAGTCACTTCAAGGGCATATTTAGCAAGACTGGTAAGCCGCTCTATCAACAAAAAGATTGAAATCCCTCTTAAGGACTAGAAATTTGTATGACTTCTCTTACATGTTTTGAGTAAAGTGGATATGCTCCCAAAATATTAGTAGGCGCGTAGAAGTCTACAGTCTCACTAGATTACGCTTTCGATTGTATCAATTTTTTTTTTGGGCCAAAAAAAAAAAAAAAAACCATGCACATACAAAAACCTTAAACTTGACACATCCGTCTTAGGTCATCATTTTATATATGGATAGTGAATAAAATTAAACGCAAAAACGTGATCATGAAGCAAACTAAAATTAGGCTAAGAAGCTTGGTCACAAACCAAAGTAAGGCGAAAATCCAAAATCTTCTAATTATAGTTCATTACTGTTTTAAAGATGGGCTTCTATCAGCTTGATCTGTTTTGCATGACAGCTTTGATAGAATACGTACGAGTGATCACTATGATCAAGTCGAAAAAGGTAATTAATTACTTAACTATATCCAACCATATTAAATTAAAGGAACTTGTTTAAGCAAAACATCTGATCCTGCGTGATTATATATATATATATATGTTCAACGCATGATCATGACAACACAAGAGCAAGAAAAATTAGAAAGTAATTATTACCAGTGGAGGTGATGACAGGTTTGATATTTGCATGTTTAGAGAGAGCTTCCATGCATTCTTCTTTTGTCATGCGGAATATCAAACACTTCTCTATCAAGTGCTGCACCTATTAATTACACCAAAATCATGACCATCACGTGTAATCAAAACTTAGGATAACCCGATAAAACATATAAACAAGAAAAAGATCAATTAAATCATTAATTAATCAACTAAAGTAAAGTTACCATGTGTATGTAAGAAGCAGAAGACTCCCCCATGATACTCTCGCAGCTAGTCCAAATTATATAAAGCGAGAGATGAAATAAAAAATGTATGTAGAGATATATAAGGGTATAAGAGAGAGATCAGAGAATATATGATAAGGGGTTTGGTTTGGTGCAAGTTGCATGATCGTACATGTAATGCAGGGAGCAATATATAAGAAAAAAAGTGAGAGATGATCATTCATCGGTGCATTATGCAAAGTGTGAGATGGTGGTGGTGGGATAGATGGGTTACCCACGTGGGAGATAAATGCTAATTGGTTGAGAAGGGATTAGAGGAGATTTGTAAATGACAATTGTTTTGTACTCTTGTTGGATTCCTCATTGCTCATTAGGGTTTCATCCTTCTCCACTCCACGTGATCTGCGGGTCCTCCAGTTCCCCAAACAGACAAATTTTCATTGCCCAGTTGGCTTACTCCAACACTAGCTTTTGATACTCTTTCCTTTGGCTATGTCAGATACTTCCATTCTCTTCTCAGCTATCAACCCAAATGCTAACTTGCATATATAACCTATTTAGTTTTGATAATTAATCAATTAATTAATTTTCTATGATATGATATCTTTCTCTTTTCGAATGAATACAAAATTTATCCATACTTTTCTTTCATATGGATTGAAGTGATTTGTCGACAGACACTAGCTAATAATAATTCTCTAGAACTAGAAGAGAATTCAATAAATGCATGTATCGATAACTAGCAGTCATGCTCATGACTGCCATATCTTTGCGTTATGATTTATAGAGAAGGACCACTTAGATTCCTTTTCACCAATTTTCAGGATCTCTCTAGTTTTGTTATTTACTTTCCAATTACTGATCATGGCTTCTTCTTCTTTTTTTCTTTTGTCGATTTACTTGATTATTCTACGATTTAACCCAAAAAAACAAAAAAGAAGTTGGCAAATCATTTCTTGTTCCATAGTTTTTGACAGGTTTGTCTTTTTTATCCAAGTGCATCGTGCAGCACTATCACCATATTCCCTTAAGGCAAAAATTAAAAAAGAAAAGAAAAATAAAATTCATTCTTGAGTTCCAATGGCGGCATAAGAAACAAAGAACTATGCGCGATAGATGACAATCCTGATCAGGTCTCAAACTTGAATACTCCTAGCTAGCTAATTATGTATCATCTAGCAGGAATCAAATGAGATCATGATTTGAATCAAAGGACCTTCTCGATCAAGTATCACCATATTCCTTTAAGGCAAGGATCATAGCCATTATGATAAACAAATATTGGCAGAGCTAAGTTTTGGTTTGATGTGCGGGGCTAGAATGAAGAAACTACGAATCTTCGGCTGGTCATGATTAAGAATCTCTAAATTGAGGGGCACAAACATAACATTGTCCAAGAAGTAGGCTAAATATCATTGGGACCTTCTGTCCAAATTTTTCGACCCCATTAAGATGCCAGTATTTTTGTTTTTGGAGGGGGGGACGACCGCGTGACGGCCGACCAATTTTATTTGCATAAAGACAAAATCAATTCAAACTAATGATTTGTTTTGTAATTAAAAATGTTTTCGTCTCGAGTAATTTTATATAAATTGATGTGTTTACATTAAATATACTATTTTAGTGTTTTCTTAAGTTTTTTTTGTTTTATTACACTATTTTTATCTTAATTTTGTATATATATTTTTCTCATAAGTGCATCTCTGAAAAAAGTGGAAATTATATTTTTATATTTTTTAGTATTACAATGTAGTCTAACTATAAATATTTAATTATATAAATGTATGTTATTTTTAATTTATTATTTCATAATTTAGTGTTCATTTTTGTGCATGATATTTTTTTTAAATATCTAATCAATATTTCAATTATTTAAGGACACTTAATAAGATCAAGAGAAGATTTATATATTTTTGCTTTGTATAATAGATGCCATGAATTACATGGGAGATAGAGGTGTGCTAACCTAATTCTTGCAGCTTTATAAATTTCATAGAACTTTGAACTTGTTCTATATTTAAATTCATATAGAGTTGTAGTTGGTTAATATGTGAGGATAATTTTTTATATTACTCGAAAGATGATATTGAATAGTTGAAGAAAATTCACTGTCAATAGGAGTAATAATCATACATGAAGGATTAAATTGGATTGGTTGTAATGAAATTGGATGTCATAGTATCCTAATCTCTTGGTGATTTTTGTAATTGCTTACATCCTTATTTAAACTTTAGTTGCTTTATTTTATATTTATTCTCAACTCTAGTCGTCTTAATCATTCATTTGAATAAATTAAGGTCATAATAATTTTAATAGCTAATAGTATATGCAATTTATGTGGAATGATACTCTACTCATTATTTTTATATTAATTATGCCAAGTAAAACACTTACTAATTTATGCAACACAAATATCACATCTCCAATTACATGTGTATATTTGCATGCCCTCCTCATCCTCATCTTTATTTTAGTGCATGTTTATTATAGCTATTTAATAACCATAAGTACTTATTTAATTTCATAAACTTCTCTCAATTTTTTTTTAATGTTGTTTGGTGACTTTTTTAGTAGAGCTCTTGAAAATTAAATAAGATATTTTATCTCTATTAGTAAAAACTTAAATTTTATACTTTTAAAAGTAGAGGTTATTTTTTTAAAATATTATTTATTTATTTGACAAACTTATTTTATTTTTTTCGTAACATAACCTTAAAAAATTTACCTAATGAAGTAATTTTACAATTTTAATAAAAGCACTCGTTTGCAACCAAACAATTAAAATTTTTTCAATAAAATCTTCGCTATTGATAAAAGTTATACTAATAATTTTTACCAAATGGAACTTTAATAAAGTGCATGGACACGTGTCTAATAAAATCATATCATGTATAAATCACGAGCACACAAAAGGATGTATTTTTTTTAATTTAAGAAATGAGGGAGCAATATTACATTAAGGTTGTCAAATTAATGCAACTTGATACAAATTTAAAAAAAAAAACAGAAAACAAAAAAAAGAGCATATACTATATGTAGGTCATAAAATGAGGTGGTGGGCTTATCCAATGGCATTCTTTCACATGATAAAGTATTGGTTTTAAAATGAGATTACCGATAGGTCCCGTTAAAAGACCTATTAAATTTTATATTTATAAAATTAATGGGATTTATTATGGGTCCCACAATTATGCCACATGACAGAGCACCGTTGGGTAGGCAGTGAGTTTATCTCATATCTCTCCAATATTGGAGATATCACTATTGATTGAGCTTGATGACTTGTCAAATGTGCATTGGCTCGGAATCATGGGAAGCTCATGAGTTTAATCACCATTCGTTCAATTTTCATGTGCAGGACAATCACACTCTCTGCCGTGTACAACAAAAGCCATCTGTAATTTTGATGTCATTTGAGGCATGAGTCATGAGAAGACCACCAAACATGAAAAAAGGATATACAGAAACTGATAAAAACTGACCTTTCCAAAAAAAAAAAAAAAACTGACGGAAAATGTGCATGTAAACATGTAGACTGTAGTAGCAGCAGCCTCTCTAGTTAGTGAATTATTGTTCGTCCTTCCATAGGAGGAGTTAATATTCAATAAACTACTGTTAGTGTTAACATAAAGTTTTCGGTGTAATTATAAGGGGAGCAACCAAAGTTGATGTTATGGAAGTAGGAGGTTAAGGGGAGCAACCAATGTGTACATAATAAGTTAATGTAAATTATTTTGAATAAATCAAATGTAAGTTAATCATTAAATATTTTTAAATTATTAGACACGATTTTTGATTTTATGTAAATTAAATTGTCATGCCATTTAGCCACACGCCCGTGAGTTACACCCATTTTACAAAAATTTAGAAGCAAAGTAGAAAACGTTACCTCGATGTTTTCTAAAGATTATAATATTCTTTAGGCCCCACCGCATAGTAAATTCATCGTTTACTTTTTATTCCAATCAAATCAGGTGGGTCCTAGAAAAAAAAATTAAATATTGTAACCTATTTATCATACTTATGCAAAATTACTATTTTAATTATTTGTTTATTATTTTTTAAAAATATATTATTATTATTATTATTTTCAAAGAAACTACTAAATATATTTTTTTATTGTGTTTCCAAATTCTAATTTTAAAATAAATTATTAAACCCGTTTTCAAATTCATGAAAAACCAGTCATAGCTATATTATAACATAAATACAGAAACACTCGATAAAAACAGATTCTAATTTGATATTTTTAGGTTTAGTTAAAATTAAAACAATGGTGATTGCTACTATAATATAATATTACTTCAAAGTTCCAGCGAACGAATAATCATTCCACTCATTTTCTTTTGGAAAAATACATACAAAAAATGGGACAATAATCAGTCCACTGATTAGTGAATCCTATAAGAGATGCTTAGAATTAGCTTGTTTCTCTTCTTCTATCTCCCATCTAATTATATTCTCGTTCACTAGACCAAAATGTTTATTCATCTCCCTTTCAATTCATGAATAGCTGGGAGATCTAGCATTATCAAGATATTTATCAGTAATTTTGTTATTCAATCCATACCCCTTTCATTTATAAAGAAAATCATACTTGGTGATTCGATTTGGGCAGCCTCACCTTATCTCAATGAGCAAAATACGAGCAAAATCCGAGCAAAATCAGGACACTAATTGAGTGAAGAATAGCTATCAGCTCATCCAAATTTTCATCAAGAATTGCAGACGGTCAATTTCATAATTTCTTACTGTCACTAAACTGTTGGCAACATGAGAAAAATTTGATTTTGGGCTTTGGGGTTGGGGTTAACCAATTTTGGGAGGCCCGCCCAAGCGAGTTCTGCAAAAGTAAGCAGCGTCAACGCTCGTGCCAGCCTATAACCCCTCCATAAATTCCTGCGCACAGTTTATACAATGGCGCGGCGACCGGCTCTCACCGCTCGCTTTGTTTTCCTTACTCATTAGTTTAAGGCAAGTTGTAAAGCTGCACCAATTCCATTATTTATACCGCCTTACCCTCACGGGCTTCTCGCTCGTATCCGATGTGGGACAATTTAGCTTCCAACAGCAATACCAAATTGGAGGGGCTGATATAATCACTTGATTAATTGACCATGTAACAGAATTAATTACCGAGATAAAACAGTTAATGAAAGAAGAGAACATTACTAATTACAAAATCTTGTTTGATAAAGAATAGGGTATTATCAGATCTGTTGCTAATAATACATACTCACGAGTCCTAACAAATGGGGAATGGACCAATTACATACAAGAAATCGAAGTCTATATTTGCAGCATATGGCATTACATTTTACACTAAGGAAGACTAACTACAAGAAACAATCAAATTTTAATGGCTGCAGCCGGACAAAAGACGTTTACGTGCCTTGCTAAAAATTGGCATCATTTTATGTTTGAGGGAGAACAAGAATGCAAATTCACGACTTGCGAGATAGTAGGGGCTCCAACTTAGGGTCTGTGTTCTTGAAATCTGGAGGCCTTTGAGCACCCGACTCTAGATCAGCAATTGATAAATCTTCCCCACGAGATTTGAGTAATCTCTGGAGAAAACTTAGATTGTCATCAGGTAAAGGATTAGGTGCATTAGCAGTTTCTTTCAAGCTCTGTACATGCTGGAGGCAAACTTGAACGGCATCATGGGCTCTCACAAAGTACCACTCCTTGCCAATCAGATCAACAACACCCGATTTGGACAAAGTCAGGAGAACCTCATGATTCGGATTGGAAATGGCAATCTGTAAAACAAACCCAATGATTCACACAATTTTTCCAAAATAAGGCTCTTGAACAACATGTAATCATAGAGAGCGATACTCAACCTGAATGTCCCTTGATTTGTATTCTTGATACAAGTCTTTCAAGGCCTGAACAGCACTAGAATCGATATAGGTAACAGCTGCATTAAAGTTTAAGAACATTGATATATAAAGAAAAGGATTTAAGAAGTTTCATGGATGACACAAAACTTGATCACATTTTCCTTTAGAACCAGATATATGCTTCTCTATGACATGAAAATCTTAAAACAGCCACAAAAATTCTTCATAAGTAAAAGAAGATTGCCAATATTTAGAAGTAAAGATCTAGCACCGTGTTTGAGCACAATCATAGAGAAAGATATAAATATGTGCTTCTCTACGACCAGACACGAAGGATAGGAGAAGTACAACTTACGTGCCATCTCTAAGATCACAAAGTAAATTCTTTCAACTTCCGGTCCACGCCTTGTCGATCTATCAACATGAACTTCATATTCCCGTAGCCTGAGAAGACATTTGGATGAACTTAATTTTATTTTATTTATTTGGAAAGAATCTGACAGACAATATCCCAAAGAAAATAATAATAATAATAAAAGATGCGAGATGACAGGTCCAGTTGTTTGGATTTTGTTGATTTTGGTTAGCATAAATCTTCACCTGTCTTTTATGAAACTTATATTTGCAAAGTAGATAGGAGCATCTATGCGAACAATTACTATTCCGTGGTAAGTATATGCTTCTGGGTATTGCTGAGTGTTTCTGTAGACAGTAGTGCCTGGAAGACGTCCCAAGATAGCTGTAGCATACACCAAATATAAAATAAGCAGCTGCTCAAGGAAAAAGCATATTCTACGGTCTCAAACATCAAGCTGAAGGTGAGTATTAACAGAATCAGGGCATTGTCAAACTAGTAAATCTTTAGTTTCATCTAAAATAGAACGCAGAGTGAAGTCACCACAGCATCTAATTTTACATAATTTCAATCTGTCCAATATAAACCCAAGATATCCATTGGTAAAAAGGACATCATAGGTTAAACTTTAAGCCAAAAGAGTGTAGGAATGGAAAGGAAAAAAAACGAAAGCCAGGATTACTGTAGCTGGTCCTCATAGAGATGAGGCATGAAATGCAATTTGCAGAATCATTATACAGACAATGATTTATGATAATATCATCAATTACTACAATCATGGAAAACTTTGACAAAGATGATAACAATGACGATGGACCAACCAGAAAATCTGCAAACTCAAGGCAGAACCAGATAAAAGGATTGAGATGGAAATAAAATAATAAATAAAAGGCAGTATGCATGATAGATGATGCAGAAGATTATAACTATTCCCATGGTCCATGTAGTAACATGCATAAACAACCTTCCACTTACCAATATGAGGATTTGCTGATTCATGAATGACGAAAGCAAGTGAAGCACCAACCTATAAATTCAGTCAATTAAGAGTTAGATGATCTCTTTTCAATACACGGATATGTTCATGATTCCACTTTACATAACTGCTTTGAATTCTTACCCCAACAAGGACGCCAATCTCAATACCAAGGAATAAAGTTGTAATGCTAGTAATGGTCCAAAGCAGAAAATCCTTTTTATCTACATGCCACAAAAAGATAGCCTCATCATAATCCACCTGAAATGACAAACATTCAAAATAACATCGTTGCACTCAATACAATTCACCAGTAGATATCATGAAAGTACATCCGAGCAAGAGACTAAAATGCTGATAATAAAAACATAAAAATTCTATTACTTCAATACTAATTTGTGTAAATTGTTCAACTTTCACGTATGATTTTCATTACTGATTGGGCATATAAATCTGTTCTTATTGAATTGATCTTATATATCTCATAGGTAATTAATTGTATGGTCTAACATTGCAACGCATAAGTGAACCTATTAGAATCAACCTTCAGCACTTAAGTTTAGCAAACTTACCAGTCCCATCACAGCAGAGACTACTATTGCAGCCAAGGCACACTGCAAGGTGATGAAGATAATAAATTGTGTAATTAGCATTTCAAACTAACAAGATCATAATTAATTACTCGATATTAAAAACATGTGAAGATAACTGAAATAAGAAATATCAGCAGCAAAATCCCATCAGTTTAAAGCTTTCCAATTTCCTAGATCAGGATCTTTTTTAACAAAAACAAAAAACATCGCACGACTAGAAAATAAATCGCCTCCCTATGCCTATATATGTGAGTGCGGTTTAAACCCCAAACCTCTTGTAACATCTCAAGAGATTTTACTAGCTGCACTAATTGACAACAACCATTTCGTAGACCTAGAAAAGCTGATAAATTAATGTAATAAGTAGAAAATGGTGCTTTAACCAAGATCCTGTCAAGCAAATAAACCAACCTGGTAACTAACCTGTGGTATGTGTTCAAACAATGGGGTCATAAATAAAAGGGCACAGGCCATTATTATGCCTGTTATAACTCCTGATAAGCCAGTTTTTGCTCCACTTTCATGATTAACTGCAGACCTAGAAAAGGAACCTAGCAGCATGTTCAAAAAATAACCTGTCCTTCAGTAGCATATTTTAGCACATATGAACATGAAAAAGATCTTTGATGACTAGACTGGGATTTGAACCAAATACATTTAACCTTGTTTACAGCACTAGAGAACTCAGCAAAGTCTCACCTGTTGTGGGATATGCTGAAAAGAAAGAACCCAGTATATTGGCTACACCAAGACCAAACAACTGTTCAAAAAAAGGAGAGATAGTAAGAAATTATGCGCTTAAGATGTAGTAGACATGCTCTTTTGGTAGTGGGATTTCTAGGTTTATGAGTTCATAACTCTCCGCTATTAAAAACTTACCCAGAAAAATAAAAAGCAAATCCCATTCAAGTTATATATATATTTCCTAACTAGCATACACAGCATAGAAGTCCATAGTGCTCAGGACTACTGTTAATATTAACAGAAAGAAGCCAAAACACTCTGATCCCAACTGATACACTCAGAACTAACAGTTACGAGATCTGAGATCTAACTCACCAGGACACCTAAGGGACAGGTTTCAATTTTCAATCATGACAAACTCCCAATCCCAACCTACATAACGGTAGTCAAAAGTTGGTCATTGCTAAATGCAACAGAAGGTTGAAAACTGGAGGCAAAATAAGATTCTATATTGTTTACTTTATACTGGCACCTTCATTTACATACCTATAACCAATAATTAATCAAATCAAACATGTTATGCACCATTAGTCAATACTAAAATGCATGCATGCCCCTCAAGAGGGCGCCAAGCAGGGATTAAACTATTCTGATAATGAATTGGAGACTGTGATATAAAACGATTATCAACAGGCAATGGAACTTTCCTTTCATTACAAAACATACCTCTTGATTTGAATCCAACTCATACCCATTCTTCGCAGCCAATGCTTTGGCAATCCCCACAGATTCCTACCATCAGAAGCAATGGAACTGGATTGTTAGTTGCAGCTCAAATCAATGAAATAAGATATTATACACAAAATGACCCATAAAATCCTTACCAAGATAGCTACACCAGTAATGAGAATTGCAGTAGGAATTAAAGACATTGCACACTCAAAACTTTTAGGGATTGAAAAGTCTGGGAGACCCTGAGGTATATCTCCTACCTGAAACATACCCAGCATCCTTTATCAGCTACGGCTATGATTGAATTAGATAATTTTACTTTGATTGATGGCACTTCAAAAAATAAAAACAGAAAGAAAAATCTAAGTAACGGAAACTGGGCCAACAAATATATGTAAGAGAGGGCAGTGTACATGTTTCAATTCTGTATCAGTGACATCTGTTAAACTACGACCGATTGGAGAGAAAATATTTCTGGACTTGAAAAGATGATAAACTAGATCAGAATTCTTAGGTGGCAGATTCTGATTAACTAACCCAATAGCAAAAATATAGAAAATTTTTAGTGTAAAATTCAATAGGTTAGAGAGAACTTCATTAATGTCATTCTCACCAAAGTAATGGATGGTGGATGATATATTTTCACAATGGTTGTACCCAAAACAACTCCTGTCAAGGGACCTGCTGCTCGTAGGAACCTCAAGTACTTCCTTGATTTTCCCTAAGCATCAAAACAAGAATTTAGTCAAAGAAAACCCACCGCAAAAACAAAAATAAAAGGAACAGGGAAAAGGTTTCATACCAATTGCTTCATGATCAGAAGTATAGCAAGAATGATAGATCCCATTAGAAAAGGGGGCCACGAAAACTACAAAAGGAAAACACCACCTGTGGTTAAAGGAGGGAATGAATGAGTGGTAGCACAAGGCAAGAGACAGAAAAGAAAGCAGCGGATCACGCATAGGATAATCCAAAACTGAGATTGCATACAGTTCTGTAATAAAAAGGTAAAACACTGCTCAAGTGCAACCAGTTTGGCACATACAAAGGTTTGAATCATGAAACTATAGCAGACAATATCAACAAGCGTTCAGATAAATCAGGAGACATGTACAGAAGAATACCTTATCTGCTCCTAATATTATGCTCTTGATCAATGGCACAATCTTACTACTACGTGCAACATCATATCCCAAAAAGTACTTTGCTTGAGACAGAGCAATTACAATGGCTGAAGCAGTGGTAAAGCCAGAGATCACAGCATGGCTGATGAAACGGATAAGCCATCCAAGCCTTGGGGGGAAAAAAGGAGAATGGATACATGATCAGCTATTTTAAAGGCAATACAGAACCAACAACAGAAAAAATAAATAAAAATAAAAAAAATTCATGAATGAGAAAATGGGGTTACAAAGGAAAGAAGAAAATGGAATTACAGAGGAAAGAAGTTCAATGACCACGGCGAATGGTTCTCTAAAGTGATAACACAGAAATATGTTGTCTATCTACTGACAGTGCGATAAAAATATTAGAAGTGGCTTCTCTATGGAGCTGAATTATTACTCCTCAAATTTTTTTTTCTTTTTTTCAGTGACATGACCGTGCAAACTAAGAATGTCGACCTTATAACATGTTTTGCCATCAAAACAAAAGGACTCTGCATATTTCAAATTTGATAAGGTTCAGAGACTACTTCTCCAAAAATTAGAACAAGTAATTTTGTATACTCGGCCAATCACCTATCACAGATGTCTTCGCAGGAGATACACACATGGAATACTCATTCACAAACGTGCACAAACATTGAGAGGTAGAAGTGAAATACATAACAAATTTGTGACTACTTACACACAGATAAAGATGAGTGCTAGTACCTCAAGAGACCCATAATGGATTCAAATATTCCAACCATGAGAGCCAATAATATTGCAAGTTCTGTGTATAACTCATCAGATGAATCAGCAATTCCACCTAAGACATTTGAGACCAGGAGAGAAACCAAAGCTACTGGACCAATTGCAAGCTGGCGAGAAGACCCGAATATGGCATACACAAATATTGGCACAAAACCTGAGTCTGACAATGTGACAAGATATATTGATGTTTAGTAAGAATCACAGGAACTATTTGGCAGTAATATTATGCCAGAAAACATCAGTGCAAGTAGGGGTTCTGATGGCACCGCCAAATATTTGACATTGATCAAAAGCGATTATCTGGAAATTAAAGCACGCTGATTCTAGAATCTTTATCTTTTACCCAAAATGCAAACCTATGCATCATACAGAATTAGCTCTACATCTGAAGACTGGTAGTCATTGTAACTCACTTAAATTTTCTACCGAAAAAGTACATTACGTCTGACTTAGAACATTGAACGGTTTCAGTAAAAAAGGCAAATAATGACTTAAGTTAACAAAAGTATTGTGCTCAACTTACATAGCCCATAAATCGGTTGAAGCCCAGCTAACTTTGCATAAGACATTGCCTGGTCATTTACAACAAACAGTCAAAACACAGTACCCACAAATTCATCTGCTTAATCAAGTCCAGCAGTTAAAATAACTTATACAACAGCCAAACTCCTTCCAGCAGAAATTTTTTTGTAATAACAACAAAAGCAATAGCACAAGATACTGAGCAATGCAATAAATTCCAAAGAGGCAGTAAAGGACAAAAAGGCCATAATGACAAATTCAGTCATGATAGTCAAGCGTGCCTGCTCAACAGCAGATTAGAAATGGGTGCAAAACATAAATTACAATTTTTAACAAATTCGGAATATGGGTTGTCTCTAATCATTTCCATGATTTGGAGACTATTAAAACTAAAATTTTGTGACAATCCAAATGCATAAAACAGTACTAAAATTCCGTAATCGGACCAACTACAGAGCCTAATTTTATATTACCAATCAAATTATAAGTAGTTGGCAGCAGGAATAGTAGAAAAGAAAAGTCTAATCCTTGATCACGATAGGTGTAAGTAATTTAACAATTCCAAGCATTTGATATGGACCAATAAGTAGTGATTGAAGACTAGAACACAAATCTGCCAAATCGTCATACCTTTCAATTTTCAAATTTCGCTTTCTGTAATGTGAAAAATAAAGGAAAAATCTAATGCACCCAATTAAAACTAACTGACTGACGTTAAGGTAAATCAATCAAAACGCGTAAAAGATCCATTTCGTCATACTAAATGCTAAAATATTTTATCCACCAAACTCCGTGGCAAAGCGAGAGCGTTGAAAAGGTAGAACAAGTTGAAAACTTGTTTGGTTGCCAGGAAAGTAACTAAAATGAAAGAAAATTTGATCCTCTTGTATCACTTAAAAATTAAAGCTGAGCCATGCAAAGAAGTAAATAATTTTTAATTAGTTTCTTTTCTTTTTTTCATTTTCGGGCGTTTCTCGGCAACCAAACAGAAACTGGAAAACAGAAAAAAAAAAAAAAGAAATTAAACCAACCAAAGAAAAAAAAAGAAGGAAGTAATATGAATACAAGATAGAGAGTAGAATCACCTGCGGCACTAGCATGATACCAACGGTGGTCCCGGCCATGAGATCGACTTGAAAATACTCACGCCACTTGTACGTTCTAATCCAGCGAGAACAGGGGAGCAATGTTTCAATCCACTGAATCCACGTCATGCGTTTAAAATTCCCTATCCGTTTAGAAACCGATGCGCCAAACGACGACGCAGCGGAGCTGGACGACGTCGTTTCCGGATGCTGCAGCGGTATCACCTTGACGGGCCGCGCCGCGGGCATGCTGACGTTGGAGGAAGAGCGTTGTGAAGAAGAGGAGAGGTTTTGGGAGCTGGGCGATGCGTAGGTTATCTCCATACGCACCGTCGGCGTAATTAAGGAAATAATGATAAGCTTATATCATCGCTTTCATTCATTAAATATCGAAATTTATTTTTAAATTACAGAAGCCGTGTGGGCTGGTGGGACCACTCTGTTTTTGAAAAGATGATGGAAACGTGAAGCCATTGGGCATATTCGCCTTGCTTTGATTGGTGGGTGTGTGTGTGTGTGTTTGTTTGTTTGTTTGTTATGGTTCGTTAATTGCTAGAAAAGAATTTGGCGGGCAGAGCTGGTTTCACTTTTCTTCCTTTCTTTATTCATTTTGTTCATTTATTATTGCTTTATGCTTTATTTTACCATGTAGTTTTTTTTTAAATATTTCATTACATTTTCACAAATATTACAATTAAAAAAAATCACGAACCCAACCCAAAAATCAGGTTCGAAATCGAAGTATGCTATTATTAAAAAAGGAGAAATCTATGTATAATTTTATCATTATTAAAAAAATCCTTTTACTAAGTTAAAAAAAAAAAGAAAGAAAGATAAGATTATCTTTTTTATTGTACGATCTCATCTCTTTCTAAATCTTTAAAATGATTCGAGAAGACTTAAAAAGATAAAGCTGTGGCTGAGCTGCGGCAATTCAAGCCTTCGTTAGAGGGATAAACTTTCTTTTTCAATTATATAAATAATTGTATGAAGATAGTTTTATCTCTCGAAATGAAAGTGTAGTGAATATTTTTTAAATATTTAAGAGAGTTAAAATATGAGTTTTTTATTTTAATAATTATTTAATTATAAATACATTATTCTAATAATTATTTAATTATAAATATATTATTCTAATAATTATTTAATTATAAATATATTAATAAATATTCACATATAATGTGAGTTTTAATTATAGACATTAATCTCTTATTAAAAAAATAAAGCAGTAAAGCACTCAAAATATTTTTAAAACTTTGCTAGTATTTGTTTATTATTGTTTTTTGACCTGTAGAAGCACTGTTTTTCATGTGGGTATTTCAGATGGCTTCCTGTTCTTGGTTAACGATTCATGTTTCTTTCTAATTACCGTCACATGCGGCTATGGTTGGGAGCAAGCAACAATACAGGAAAATGAATGGAGAAGCAGTAATGAATATGAATACATTTGGCTGATCATGGACGTGATTGCGGAGATGTTCAAATTCCTTGAATCTTAGGGGCTATGGCATTGTACTCGCATGACGTCAGCTCTTTTAAATTGATGTTATTTGACCCGGCACCGCGCGCAACATTGACCCCATTACCTTTTCGAGATGACCAAAGGCCATTAATAATTTGCAATATTAGGTCAATAACATGACGATAAAAATGGAGAAGTCTATGTTACAGATTCTGTAACATACATCCCCCACTCCATGCACGCCACGTATCCCTGCATTTGGAAACAAAGCAAGCAAATGGCACCATTGGGGGGCTGGCTATCCTGGTCTGTATGTTACAGAATCTGTACCGTAGCTAGCTCCCCGATAAACTATATTATTGTTGTTAGATTTATCAAATCAACATGAAGGATGCTCATCTTCGGGCTAAGAAACAAAAATCGTATTTGTCAAACAAGTCCTTGCTACTGACTGGGTATGATCCGTTGTAGCCCAACTGGGATTTTATTTGGGAGTTTTTATTTTATTACTATTGTTAATAATATATTTGCGCCGATTTAACTGACTCTTAAATTATTGTAAGCTTAACCCAAAAAAACCTATTAATTATGTAGTTTCAGGAAAGAGAGGAAAAAAGAAATGATTTTGACTAAAGATGGATTGATATTGAAAGTGCAGCGGATACCTTTTTTTTTTTTTTTTGGCTTAGTTATCATAATCCGGCCTTAGAACGGAAAATTAGGAACCAACATGAATTGCAAAAGAAATCTTTTTTAACGTCAGGCAAAAAGGGGAAAAAGAAAAAGTCACGTTACATTGGGCTAAACAGCCCAAACTTAACAAGCACATTACTAATTCAGCACTTCCATCAACAAAGCCCAAGAACCGTTTTAGACTAATCTTACCTTCCCAGAACACTCTGCTGATCGTGTAATAGAACTTAAATTACTAAAATATGTGTAAATAATCTTGTCAATGACAATCTATCTTTCACAACGCTTGATTTTCTTGGATAATTAATAATTGGACTTGTAGGGTGGGAACAAAAAGCACCAACAAGATGATAATAAATACAACATCAGAATATTCTACAGTTCCTAGTAGTGTGCTTGAGCATGCTCAGGTCTGTGAGTGTACTCGTAATCAAGATGAACAAAGGCACGCTCAATCTCTTGCAGAAGCTCGAGCTTCTCCTGCAAGGACTCACCGATGTCATGGGCCTCTTGCAAGGGCATGCTTGCTGGCAGCACAATGTCAACCTCCACAAAGTAGTGAGACCCAAATGTGTAAGCTCGGACTGTGTCAATATGTCTTATGGACTTGTGGTGGTTCCAGCAGAGGTACGTGAGCTTTTGTAGATACTCTGGAGCAGCTGATCTTCCAACAAGGGAGTTCACATTTTCCAACACTGTCATTGACCATGTGCGGATGGTGTACAAGGCCAGCTGCAGCAAGTTAAATACATGTACACATAAATATGGAGTTTGGCAAAACCTGGTGTGATATGATATTTGTATTGTGATTGTGAATTTGAAAATTATTCAACCTAGCATTTTGTGGAACTCTAAATCCTTGATTATTTCAATCACCCTTATTCAAAAGATCCAAAAAGGTTCACTGGTCAGAGGAATCAAGTCTCTTACATAATTATGAAATTCTCTGGTACAATAGCCATGATCTCAAAGGGCAACATACAGGAAAGTCTATGAATATCACAATGTGCTGAGTCAAATTTACTAGATCTAATTCAAAATTCCAATGCAATAGATAGAAGTGCTGATGATAGACGAGTACATGCTGATGATGTTAAATTTTTAAGTAGATCTGTCAGCATCAGCATTCCTCAATTCCCCACATGAACACAAGCAAATGAACACATGCACATGAAAACACAAGAGAGTTTGAGATTTGACTCACAATAATAGCTCCAAAGGGATCCATCCAGTCATCAATGTAATTAGCAAGAAGTACAGCTACGAGGCCAATGATGTTGGTGATAACATCAAAAAAGTGATCCTGGGCATAAGCTTTGACAATCTCATTAGTAAAGGCACGGCAATACACAACCAGAAGAAGTTTTACTAGGGTCACCGAAAGCATGATGCCCACGACCCATTGCTCTTGTTCTTTTGTCAAGTTGAATTGATCCTCCTGTTGTGTCAGAGTATGAGAAACGGTCATCTTTCAAGTACATGCAGTAGGCTCTATTCTCAATAAACAAACATTATCTTGAAAGATCTTAGAGGAACTTCAACACAGTCGAAATTAATTAAGGAACACTTACATTAGATACCAAAGTGCGCAATGACTCTAAGATAATCTGCAGTCCAAGAGTTGCCATGACAGATGCAAACACCAGAATCCCCTGCACATCATTGACAAATTACAAATTATAAGTAATAAATAAAATTCCTAGGATCACTTGCGAAAACAAATTAAAGCACTAAAAATTTCCTAAACTTCATAATACTTCAAATATCAAAATATGTCCTTAACAACTTGACACAACCAAATTTTAATGCCTACACTAGGACAGAGAGGACGACACTTAATCATGAATAATATAATTTTGGTTCACAATCCACAAAATGCCAAAACTAGAAGACTTCTCCAGTCTTTCTCTGCAAACAAGTTTTAGTTCATAAGCCAAAATTTGCATAAGAGGAATAAATAAGATCTTAAAACTCGGTTCATAACAGCTGCATGGTTATCAATCTCAGATCAAATGCTGCTTCTGTCCATCTTTTTTCAACCATTTTATTTCATATGTGGAGGCAAGTATTTTGCCTCTTACAGCAGCTATTTTAAAGGAGTTATTTTCACATAAATCCATCAAAAAGTAGAGCATGTTCAGAGGTGATACTCAAAAGAGATATAAGTATTTGAATTAGGGGTGGTCTCACTATCTATATCTGATGACTGCAAGGGGAAAAAAAAGAGGTGGATATTAGTTGGCTCAAATAGTTACCAGAATAGATTATTTTGGGTTCTAACAGAAAACATCAATAGACAACAAAATCAAATTACATGCTTAGAACTAAAATATGCAAGAAAACCAGAGACTCCATAATTTTTAATATTAAGTGTGTCGTGATTTGTAAATTAATCTTAAAATATGAAAGCCATTATACAATATAAAATGGACTAACCAATGGCTGCATCCTTTTCTTTCCAATAGGGTATTGGTACGGGTTTGGTGTTTGCATGGAGAATGCAGTAAACCATAGGATGAATCCCGATAGAAGATCAAGAAGGGAGTCTAATGTGGATGCAATGATGGCCAATGAACCACTTTTGACAGAAGCATAAACTTTAGCAGCGAAAAGAACCATGTTGGCAACATTTGATATTCTAATAGCCAGTGTCTCACTTCTAGCCAAATTCTCCCGCTCTTCCTGCAACCATAATTAGAAATTTCAATTTAAACAATTGAGATCCAGCATCATAGGTAAATTAAACAAAAAGAGAGAGAGAGAGAGAGAGAGAGAGAGAGAAATGGTAATATAAACCTTTGTCATTCCAGGAACAAAACCTCGTTCTGCTAAGGCATCCATTTCATTAAATCCTTCAAGCATCTGTACCTGCTGTTGATAGTATTCAGCCACGTTATCTTCTGGACCTGAATCCAAGAAACATAACACTTATTTCAAAAATAACTGAGACAGGGTTAACCCATATTTCACTTAACCATGCATGACATATAACAAGGAACAACAAAAATATAGTACACCGTATAATTCCAAAATTCTGTTCTCATCGGTCAGCTTTCACATCAGTATCCAACACTAATATTAAAACTTCGAAGTAATAAGAAACAGCAAAAGAAATCTAGTTACTGTAACTGATCAGTAATTGTAATTAAGGGAGAAAGAATTCTGTATCACTCAATGAATTAATCTCGGTATTTCCAGGTTATTACTAACTAACTTTGGGGTTCAATAGTTTTGTAAACAAATACAGAAGAAAGAATAAATAAATAATCACAATCATACTAGAAGCTCAGATATGCTGTGTTTTAACGTGAGGCACCATACATAAACAATTTTTTCTATATCCAAAAAGAAAAATTCAACCATTTGCAGTCAAAACCGAAAACAATAAGACAATCCACAGAGAAGCACAACATGCGAACTTAAAAGTTTCTACCTCCTAACAAGACCAAAAGCTGCAAAACAAGCCACTCAATAGAGAAACTAAGACTCCCAAAATTTAACAAACAGAAGTCTTCCATAGGGACCTCAAAATTCAAGCAAACACAGCAAATCACACACCTTCTCTAGTTTGCGGCTTTAACTGCCTCTAGTTTGTGCTTCAGCCGATTTTTAAAGCTAAAATTAATTTTTAACATTTTCCGTCAATTATATTCCAATTCTTACCGATCACACAAATTATACTTCAAGAATCGAATAAATACTCCACTAAGAAGAAAGAAAACATTAATAACAAACAACAAACTTTAAGAATTTATTTTTCAAAAGATAACGTATATTAAGAAGACACTAACAAAACAAAATTCGCTACTGAATATTGCCAATTCAAGCAGGAATCGAAAAAAAGGAATTTGATAATGACCTAAAACTCCCAGGCAGTCATGGAGGCCACGTGGAGGTTTCTTCTCTGTGCGTTCCGGCGATACCTGAAATCCGTCGAAGTTCAAACGCCACGACCGGTCAACATTGCCTTGCTGCGCCAGCAGCGACGTCTCCTCGTCGCTTTCACGTGCGAGCGGTTCCACCATTTTTCGGTTCACCCTAAGAAGTGAAACAACCTATATGTAATGAGCTGAAAACAGTGGCGTTCTCGGAATACTGAAATCCGTTGTGGTGTTGTGCGTGTTATCAGGCATTCACCAGCAGAAGAAATTGAGTGTGCGAGAGAGTTGGAGGAACATAAGCGTGAAGAGGCAGAAAAGTTTAAATAAGGGAACAGTGAATGTGGTTAACGTGGCGGATATTGATTGGTTGGTGAGAAGAACACGTGATGGGTTGTGTGTAGGTGCTGGTTTACGTGTGGAGGCGTGAAACACGTGTACGGTCGAGATACGGCACGATGGATAGAAGATGAGAAGTCGGTATATCTCATATCTAGTGAGGGAGCGGGCAAAGTTTGGATGGGAAATGAGGAGGAATCACTTGAGGGAGAATGATCTGGTCCAGTTGATTCTTTGCGGTGGGTCCCACTTTTTGGCCCGGTTCTTATATGCTAGAATTTAATGTTGCACCTGAGAAGCATGAACGGCAATGGATCGTCACCATTGTAAATTAAACTTTTGTCGATTTGATCTCATAAAGAAAGTTAATTTATTTTGAGAAATGAAATGTCAATGCTGCAATCAAAATTTTGTATTCAAAATGACATATTATTTTAACTAATGACAGTTAGGTATCAAGTGAAATTTTAGATTATTTTATGATATTATATCAATCATTCAATAAATAAATAAAATTTTGACACGTGCGTATTTATTTTAAAAAATTAGTTTTTAATTGATGATTATATAAAATGTTATTTTATTATTATCATTAATAATGTAACTTTATAAAACAATAAATTAATGATATGTCATGTGATGTATCAATGAATATATAAACATGCATCTTAATTTTCTAAACATATATATATATATATATATATTTATTAAGAGCCAATTACAGTACCTTTAAGGATACGATTATCCTATAATTTAACTACCATTAGATGCATATAAAATCAATAAAAGTCGAGAATTTTAATAAGCTAAGCCCTGACATGTCCAATATTTAAATATAGTATCCTTGGTGTTGTCGCGGACTCACCAACCCAGTGTGGGAACTAATTCACTTCAGACGCGCGAGGGCTTGGAGTGGAGCGCTGTCGAGTGAGATATTTGAAGAAGTGTAGAATTATTGAATAAATAAATAATTAAGATAGTTACGGAGGCCAAGCCAATGATCAAAGGCGACGTTGCGATCTTAAGTGAGCGCGAGAGTAGGCGATAGATTCTGCTCTCACGGATAAAAGGAAATATGGATATGGATATGCATAAGCATGGTGGCTGTCGTGGGGATGATTAGATTATCATGGAAAGAAAGGGACTGTCACGGTTAGTGGGATTCGTGGGCCCACGAGTGGTAAAATCTCTATTACTCATTATTATATAATAATTAATGGTTGATTATTGTGACCATATGCACTAACACGCAAAACATGCATTTGGCAAGTTAATTCCAAGTAGAATTTGCAATCTATCTACGGCAGGTGTTTGCAATACATATATATATATATATATATATATATATAGGATTAATACTAAGCATTGTCCACTTGTTTATTAATTATTATAGAAGTTAGGAAAACTATAACTTGTATATTTTTAAAAATATATTTTTATTAACTATACTATAACACTTTTAATATATATAAGTGGTTCATCTTAAATTAATAAAACGTGTTTACCTTCCACTAAACTATTAGTCGTGGTCTAAAAGTAATAGAATTATAGTAAATAGATGATTTTGCCATCGAAATTTAAATTAAGATAAAAGAAAATTATTATTTATTTACGCTTAAATTGTCATATTATCACTTGTATATTCTTATATTCTCATTTATATTCTTTATTTCGGTATTAAAAGATCAGATTACTCTTTTAATGTTATCACATTTAAACGAAAACTAATGATTTAATGAACGATATATACATTTTGTCAACTTAAGATGGACGGCTGATATACCTTAAAAATATTGTGGTGTGTTTGATAGCATAATAAATTAAGGATATAAAAATGATAATTTTCTTAGAAATTAAAAAGAAAACACTTGTCACTAAAATCATAGGATCTCCAAATTTGTAGTTGGAGTAAATAATTTACCAATTTGAGAGATGACAAGGAACTAAAAATGGGTTCAAATGTCTAAGTTGTGAAAGATAGGTTCATCACCCATTAGACTCTTTGATGACAAATGAAATATTAGCAGTACCCGGAGAAATTTGTATAAAATATGATCAGCAATGATTGCATGCGTGGATATCTTCATCACTCATTTGAACAAACAAAAGAAAACCCATACAATTTGATTAAATATTTGTTTGCCCTTATCTTCTATATTCCAATATAAAAAATTCGATCTAGTGCTTTTTGAAACTCACGTGGTGCTTGAGCCTTGAAACAGCCCGCGCATTAATGAAAGAAAATGGGAACCTCACATAATTGTGGCCGATACCAAATGGGGACACTCTCACTTTTTGTGGCCTAAATTAATGAGTGCTTCGTTAAAATTTTATTTCTTTCAAAAGCAACGCTTCATTAAATTATAAGAATTGATGAAAGCGACCCAGATTTTTTTTCTCTGTTTAGTGACTTATCATTGTTCTTCAAAGTTCAAACCATCGGTCGGCATGACGTAAGGAATATTGAAAGTTGTCGTCATCCCATAAATGTTGTCTGATCAACTTTAGTTGACTAATCGATTTTGTTTTCTTCGAAAAATAATTGTTTTAATGCCTCGGATTATTAGTGGTGAACTTTTTTTTTTAATTTTAAAGTGAATTATATATGATTATTTATATAAAGAGTAAGGATACATTCATAAATATTTATATAAATTAATGTGGTATGATAAGATTGGTTAAATTAAATATCACTTGGTTCATATAATTTATTTTTATTAATTTATATTTTTATTTAACTAATAAATTAATATTAAATTAATTTATACAAAATAAATTTATATAAGAATTTATAACTGTATCATTACTCTTATTTAAATACGAATTGACTAGGAGATAAAAAGTTTATTCGACAAAGCATAAATAAATAGAGGAGAACCATATAAAAATTGTACACATGGCTAAGTTAATAATTACTCCATCAATCAAATCCACCACCACAATACCGAATATAGAATAACTTTATACTAAATAATATAAACCGGGATAAAAAAAAAAGTGTGAAAGATAAGGTGAATAAAAAAAGTCAATAAAAAATAACAAAAACTGTTGATACGAAGATCTCGATGGAATCATGAAAATGAGAGAAGATGTATGAGAATAATTAAAAGTAGGAGGGAACACTTGGTTTGGTTTTTTGGACCGAATTAAAATTTCAAGTTTTGTTTGATCTAGTTTATTAAATCATTCATATTTAGTTCAAATTAGATTAAATCAAATGGTTTTAATGTATGATGTGGCTTGTTTTGGTTCTGTTTGGCCATTTTAATTTATAAGCTATTAATTATCAAAATTTGTTAAAAGGAGGATAAATCAAAGTGGATCCCAACCTAATGCAAGCAAATACTCAAAGTCAAACCCATTACTGGTTGGTTCCACTAAATTCCTTTACGTTTTGGTTTGAACTGGATTTGAATCCTTCCAATCTGAATCTAAAGTGCCCACTCTGACTCACAAAATTCGAACCCATCACTTCTATTTGACTTTTGAAAATCCACCAACCCATTTGATTGCCGACCAATAATGATCTCTAACGATTGTTTAATTGGAAAGAAAAATTATACCAAATTCTGTACTAATTTTTTAATTGAAACAAAAAAGTACAGAAGAAAGCATTGGACTCTCGTCGAAAAGTATAGAAGAAAGCATTGGATTCCCATCAAGATCCCAAATTGTTTGAATTTTCAACTTCAGATTGTATTAAATTATTTTAGTTAAAATATGAAAATAAAATAAAAGATAAAATATGAAAATAAAATAAAAGAAATGACATGTGGCTGCCGGGATTCGAGCCCAGGTCTCTACGGCCACAACGTAGAATTCTAACCACTAAACTACAGCCACAAGTTGGCGTAAGTGTCACGAATTAATATATATAACAATCAAATAAAGGGCGACAAACATCTATTCGCAATATTTATTTATGTTTTATTTGTTGACAAATTTGAGGGAATGAATTATTTATACCCAAAGTCTTCAATCCTTTTACAAAATTTTATTTGTAAAGCAGCCGAAATTCACGACAAAAACGATCCATGTTCATATTGATTTTTCATGAATCACCAATTCAAGTAGTTTGACTGTACATACATATGTTTAATAAAACTTTTAGTCCCAATTATATTATGTAAAAAGGATGGAACAGAGAGATTTTTCCTAGAAGTGCGATTCATGATGCATCGAAGTGGGTTTGAATTGGAGAGGAGAAAAAGTGAGGGGCACGGCAGATTCACTTGAAAAATTATAATCTGGGCTTCACTTTGAAAGCCCAATTTCACACCTTTAAGAAAAGGTCGTAAGGGCCGAGCCCACATTGCCCAAACCAACAAAGTTCTTCAAGGTGCATTTTGCATTTAGTCAAAATCTTGCAGACTAGTTATGTGCTTCTTCGTAAAGTTGTTCAACATAGGAATCTGAGAATTTTTTTGCTCCAAATACGGAGTCGTATAATACAATACTGATATCAAGTATCCAAGTATATTGTATTTAGAGTGCGTTTGTTATTAGAATTAGGCAGCTGTAGCTTAAAAAATACAGTACTAAAATATTTGATAAATATTAATTGCTATAATTTTAAAATTATGTTAATATAATTTTTTATTTATATAATAAAAAAAGTATTATATTTTTAATAATTTTATAAAAATTATTATTTAAAATTCACATTTATTATATATTACTAATTTTTATTTTATAATTATAATTTTTTTCATAATAATTTATATATTAAAAATTACAGCATCTCAATCCCAAAGTCACGGCTACTGGCCAAACCATGATTTCAGTCCAAAGGGGACCATATTTATGAAACAACAAACTTAGGGAGGATAACATCAAAATTATAAATTTAAAGGCTTACAAGTTATTGATGAGTCAAATTTCAACAAACACCTTAATCTTCTGTGAAATTTTTAATTTTTGTATTTTCTTTCTTCCCGGCTGTCGACCCAAACGGGCCAAGACCCATTTCCACTTCCCACTCATGATTTGTGCTCATTCGTAATCATGTTCAGCAGGCGCAAATTCATGATGTTTACCGCCATTACGGCTAAAAGAACAGCTTGAAAGAGTAAAAACTGTAACTACTTTTTGTCCTTTTGTCTATTTGTCCTGTCTTTATGAGTTCATTCACCTGACTAACTGGTACCTCTCCTTCACTTTCGCTTCGCTGCATCTGTTCATCAGATCACTTTGGTTTTTCAAAGGAATCTCCGTAAACCAAACCACCATGTTGCTCAAATCCCAAGAACCTCTCTCAGTTCTCAAAGTTATAATCATCACCCCACTTCTCATCCTTTTCACTTCCGCCCTTTCTGTCTCTACCGACGTGGACGATTCCCTCGCCTACATCTGGCCTTTGCCAGCACAATTCACTTCCGGTAACGACACGCTCTCCGTTGACCCAGCTCTTTATCTCTCCGTTTCGGGAAAAGGGTCGGGCTCGAAGATTGTTAAAGAAGCGTTCGAGAGATACAAAGCTATTATTTTCGAGCACGAAGTTGAAGGGGTTAATTCCCATTCTGTGTTTAATAATTTTAGAAAGAGGAGATCGTTGGGTTTTGATATTGGAACATTGAAGATTGTTGTTCATTCCGATAATGAAGAAGTGGGTTTATTTTGTTTTTCCTTTTTGTTTGTTTATTTTTTGTGCTAAATTTTTTGACTTTTTTTTTTCTTCGGGGATTTTTGCTTCTGTGCGTGAGCAGTTGCAGCTTGGTGTTGATGAGAGTTACACTTTGTTGGTGGCTAAGAATGATGGGCTATCAATTATTGGAGAGGCAACGATAGAGGTCATTTTTCTTTTTAGTTGTGTTTGTTGTATAGTGAATTTCCTGTTAAATCGATGGTCTCGTGGATAGCGTGTGCTTCGGATGGAGGCACTGTGGATTAAAATCATTATCTGCCAAGTTAAGGGGGACATTTACTAAACAATTTAGGCATTGCGTCTTCAAAAATTAAGGAGGAGCTTAATGGTTATGAACATACTCTCAACGTATCAATTGTGTGATTAAAATGAATGATAGAAAAAAGATGTATGTGTAATTGTAGGTTTTTGAAGTTCACTAAGCTTATCAAGGATATCGATGTATAATTTTGTTTGGATTTTGTTTTCCTTGCAGGCAAATACAGTTTATGGTGCTCTGCGAGGATTGGAGGTATGTACGACTATTGTCTAATTACATGTCTGACTAGGCGAGAAAAGCTGTAAACATGTTTTCCATTACCCTTTGTTATTGCTTGGAGTCATATTGATTCCTTTTTCTCTCTTCTTATTTTTCATTTTGTTCTGTATTGTTCTAGACATTCAGCCAATTGTGTTCTTTTGACTATGATACTAAATCCGTGCTAGTATATAAAGCACCATGGTACATCCAAGACAAACCAAGATTTGCATTTCGTGGCCTTCTGATTGGTAATCTTTAATCTTCTGTTCATGTAGAATGTAAAGTTGCAAAGCTTCTGCTTTTTTCTTGTATGTGTAGTACTTATTTTCTTTGCATCTGTGTAGATACATCAAGGCACTATTTACCAGTAGATGTCATTAAGCAGATAATTGAATCTATGTCATATGCAAAACTTGTAAGATATGCTTCTACCCTGTCTCTTATTATATGTATTTCATAATTTGGATTTTAGCACTGAACCATCTAATCTCGTGTATAAATTTTGTGATGTTGAATTCAGTAGAATGTCCTTCATTGGCATATCATAGACGAGCAGTCATTTCCTCTTGAAGTGCCTACATATCCAAATTTGTGGAAGGGCGCATATTCAAAGTGGGAGCGCTACACGGTTGAGGATGCCTATGAAATTGTCAGGTGAGATTTTTACATCCTATTCAACTCCTGGATTATTTACAGGCTTTTAAAGATTATAAAAGCCTTAGATCAAGTATTTATCTTAGTCAAACTTCAAAGACTTAAAAATATCACGTTCCTCATGATCCCAATATAAATTGATATTTTGATTGTTGATTTCTGTAATTTATTAATTTCATTGGATGCTCCTTGTGTTGAACACTAGTTGGTGGACAGCTAGTACTTTCTTTTATTTTAAATTAAAACACCCTGAGCTTTGACAGCTAAAATAATTTAAAAAGATATGATGACTATGATAAAATTAAGTGGTGAGAAACTGTAATAAGATATTTTAGCTTCCAAAATTATATGACGTAAATATATAGCTTTTTCAAAAAATATATTCAGTTTACTTTTATTTTTTCCAGCCCTAAAGGTATGTCTGGATCCATGTTCTGATTTATTAGGTAATCTTTATATAACCATATAAAGTTAATATAAATAACTAATTTTGTCTCTTTTCATGTTTCATGTGCTAAATGAAGCTTCGCCAAGATGAGAGGTGCACTTCATTTTTAAGAGTTTCTTGTATTTCCTTGGCTTTAAAGGTAATTTTGTTTCTTTATTTTCTATAATTAACATTGTTTATGGCAGGCATCAATGTTATGGCAGAAGTAGATGTCCCTGGTCATGCCGAATCATGGTAAGACACTTATTAACACTACTACTATCTGGCTGCTGATTACTTCGGCCTCAAATTATCATCCTGAGTTTCTGTGGATAAAAGAAGAATTATTAAGATATGCTTCTTTTTTGTAGTGGTTTTCAGTTTCAAAATCATTTAACTTTTTGAGGCGCAAAATCATCTGTCACTTTTTTTTTTTTTTTTTTGGTGGTGGGTCTTTTTATATCATTAGAGAGTTGTAAATTTTCGTAAATTTTTATTGATTTATTTCCCGGTTAATACTATTATCTGAAAGTGCAAGAAAGGTTTAAAAGTGTTTGGTTCTGAAGCATCGGTAGGTGGAAGTTGTGTTGACTTGCAGAACTGTTGACTCATAGCACTGCTGAACTAATATACTATCTCTTAATGCATGAAATTTCAATTGATTCTATGAAGGGGAGCTGGATACCCTAACCTTTGGCCTTCTCCATCCTGTAGAGAGCCACTTGATGTTTCCAAAAATTTTACTTTTGAAGTGATTTCCGGCATTCTATCAGGTTAAGATTCCTTTTTAAGTGACTTTCTGTTTGTGCGATCCAATTATTTGATAAAAAATAAATTTTCATTACCAGCACAATTGATTAGAAATGTTGCCAGTGCGCTTGATAGTCATGCTTGCAGATTCTAGAAAGAGCAAGTTAGCTACTATTCATCTGTGAGCTTGATAAATATATAGCATTGAGACCATTAAATGTTTGGGTTTGTCTGGATATATTACTTTATTTATAGTAATGTGATTTTTTTTTTCAACCATAGATTTGAGAAAAATTTTCCCATTTGAGCTGTTTCACTTGGGTGGTGACGAGGTGAACACGGGTTAGTATTACTCTCTTGGTGTTACATTCATGCTTGTATGTATTCTGATGACTTATTTGAAATTTTGCAATGTTTGATAGATTGCTGGAGCTCTACTCCACATGTGCAGAAATGGTATAAGCCCTAACACTTTTGGCTGATTATCTTTCACTTGTTACATAATGACTTGATAATTTTTTTATAACCTGACTGCCATATTAGTCCCTGGGGTACCAAAGATTCTGTGAGCAAATGGATACGCTATATATTGATTCCTTGCTCCTTTTCCTGTGAATCCTATCTGATCACAAACTTTATTTTTAAGTTTACACTATTACATTTACTTCTGTTGTGGTAAACTTTTTAGAGATATATTAGACTTTCTTTCTGTTGTTTGTTGTAACTTACACTCATAAGAGTTTTAGCCATTTATCTCTTATTGTTCATCTCCATGGTCTCCGCTGTTTCTTGTTTACATGGATGTACAAGGAGAATATCATAAAAAGATAATATTCATACTGTTCAACTTTCTTGGGATTGGAGATCAGTTTCAATGGGATTTTGATGTCAATATATTTTAGAAATTAAAATGGTTCTCAGAATTTGATTGATTCCTTAATAGTTTTTGGTTCACCATCCATAAGGTAATTTAGACACTGAATGGTGGTTCTCAGTTTGTGGTTTGAAGTCAGACTTAACTTTGTGTTATTGAGCCTGCAAAAATTGTTCAGTGTCTATACAAGAACAAACAATTTCATGAGCCATTAATTAATCTGCAGCAAGGCTAAACCTTCATTGGTTTTTCTTTTGTTCGAATTCTGAATGAATGGAATTTTTACTCAACAATCTTTTATGTTTGCTCACTGTACTGATCTATCTAATTGCAGGCTTCGTGATCACAAAATGACTGCCAAGGAGGCATATCAATATTTTGTACTGAGAGCTCAAAAAATAGCAATATCAAAAAATTGGACCCCTGTCAACTGGTTTGTCCTCTTCTGTGCCAATGAAATTGCTAGTAGCATTTTTAAGTTTACTTTGCCCTTGGATTTTCATTCATAATGAGTTCTCTGGCTGGGTCTAAACTGTTAATGGAATCTGGGAATCTGCAAAAGAAAAAAAATATGGAAATGATTTTTAAATATGTGCATAATATGAACAATATTCCTCACGAAAGTATTTCCAAAGAAATAAGAGGTTTCTCCACAGAATGGTCTATATCCCAGTTTTAAGTGTCCAAATCGTGTCACGCCTAGAAAATGGAAGCCTTGGATACTTCTGATTATTTTTCTTTCAGGGAGGAAACCTTCAATTCATTTGCTTCAAACCTTAATCCACAGACGGTTGTGCATAACTGGTGAGTTATTGTCACGTTTGTGTAAAATGTATCACAGTCAATTCTGGCGAGTATGACTTTCAAGCTAATACCAGTTTATTTGTTGCTGAAGGTTGGGAGGTGGTGTCTGTCCGAAAGCTGTTGCAAAAGGTTTTAGATGCATTTACAGCAATCAAGGTTTTTGGTATCTTGACCATCTTGATGTTCCTTGGGATGAAGTCTACACTGCTGAACCGCTAGAGGGAATATCGGATCCTTCAAACCAAGAGCTTGTGCTTGGAGGGGAAGTTTGCATGTGGGGTGAGACAGCCGATACCTCAGATATTCAACAAACAATATGGCCTCGCGCTGCTGCAGCTGCAGGTATGATTGCGCAATGAAATTGAATTCTTCATTAGAAGTCAAAACCTTACCAAACGGCAAGTTCGATATATTGAGGGTAGTGAGAATGTAAACTTTTTTAAAGCTGTACTCGTTTTTCTTTCTTAGGGTGTCAGTTTGATACTGAAGAGCACATTTCAAATACAACTACTGACTTACAGTTACCAAGTGGGTAATGTAATTGGTTCGATATGTTGCATTGAAGAGGTCTGTGAATCAATCCTCCTCGACCAACCCTGGAGAGGATTTAGAGAAATAGATTTTACCTTCACTTTTAGTGATGTCCTTTCCGATTTTACCTTCACTTTTGGTAGAAGATTTATGCTGGTTGAGGTCATTTATTATAAGTTTGTCTCACTTGCTCCCACTTTTGCTTCCTGCAGAGCGCTTGTGGAGTAGGAGGGAGGCAATTTCCTCTGGAAATATTACATTAACTGCATTACCACGACTGCACTACTTCAGATGCCTTTTAAATAGGCGTGGGGTTCAAGCTGCTCCAGTCTTGAATAAGTATGCGAGAGAACCTCCAATTGGCCCCGGATCATGCTATGTGCAATAAATCTTTCCTTTGTCAGATTGGTCCAAGTTTATGGATCTGAAGCTGCATTCTGCATGCCTACACGCGAGGAATATGTGTGTTCACAGCAACCCGGGGCTGTACTGTAGTCGATTGGCGTTAATGTTTGAGTAAAATGCATGTCAATCTGGCTACAGGATTTGGTTATGACTGCCGTTTTAATAAGTTATTGCATCAGTTGTTTCAATCTCATTGACCATTTCCTCTCTCGACAGTATCAATGCTTCCATTCTAATAACAAGCCAGCAAAGACTGAAAAGTGAAAAGTTAATCAATTGATGATCCTGTCTTAATTGTTAGCAAGCACTCTTCCTATTGACTTTGACTTCTAGTTTTTGTTTCTTGATTTTGTCTTCCCAAACTCTAATTCGACGGCCGGCTGGTGATTTTATTCGTATGAAAATTTTTAAAATTTATAAATAAATAGATTGGGCATCATCTAGCAACAATCAGAGTGGCGCAGCGGAAGCGTGGTGGGCCCATAACCCACAGGTCCCAGGATCGAAACCTGGCTCTGATATAAGAGTGGCTTCCGTGCTTTTTATTTATATTTTTAAATTTTTTTAACTATATTTTTTGTTGCTTCAATTTGCAGGATAACTTGTCCAATAATTTAGCCAAAAAAAAAGGAAAAGAAAATCATTAATTGGAATTGGTTCTTCTTCATATTACCTTTTATTTTACATTTCATGTGCCAGAGTCTATCCAAATTCTTGATGAAAATTAAGAACATGAAACAAAACTAAGAGAGCAGTGTGAACGAAGTTGTATGATTGCCCAAGTTGATCCACACGGCTCTGGCTTTAGTCTTTTCCCATGTGCTGTGTTGTTGTCTTACTCTTACTTACTACTTTCATTTATAGGAACTGAAGCACTTTCAATTCAAAGTTGCTTGTGAACAAAAGTGCTTTTCCTTTTTTTTTTTTTTTTTTTTTGGGTGCCCTACCATTGGTTGATAATGAGTTCAAGATAGACTTTATTTGTTGAAAAATGAAAATTTCATTGTCATGGGTGACTCATGAGGAGAATCCACGTTTCTCATTTTTGTGAAACAGTTGCTGTAAGCCTTAACAATAAAAACTGGCAAATGTAACTGTCATTAGGTTTGAAGATGGTGGTGTCTTACGCTTCTTGTTTGATTAATGCAACATGGGTTTGGTTTGGTGAGTTAGGTTAGGTCACATTCCTAAATTAGGAAATATTTTCTAGTGTTTTTGGCACAATAAGGTTCTTTTCTTCTTCTTCTTTTGTTCCCCCTCTTTCTGATTTGAAATAATGGAGGGGACCTTTCACATTTGTGTCACTGTTGGATGCAATAGTAGATGAGCAAATGTACTAAACTAAATTTTTACATTAAAAAATTTGATTAAGAAAATACACAAACAAAAATAAGTCTATTTACCTATGGAATATCATAGATATGGTTCTTCTTCTTCTTCTTTTTTTTAAATTAAAGTCTTTATTAGTCTCTGAGTTGGCCCAATTATTATCTTATACTGCATTCTTTTCGCATATGGTTCAAGTCAAAACTTTGTAGTTTTCTGGCATAATTAGACCCTTCTTGGACTATTAACAACCACGTAATTATGACTAATTATTATTTAATACAAATATAATTCCCAGATAGCTTCACCATCACAAAAAAAAGTCTCTTCCCCTCATCATGACACTGTTAATCTCGCATTTGTCCTTAAATCTATAATCTCCAAGCACTTTCTCTCCTTTTCTCTTTCATTGGCTTTCGCCAACTCCCACACACTTTCTGCTAAATCCAGTTCCAGACTATATCAACGTGTAGAAACCAAACCATATGGTCTCTTTTTGTTACGTAGTGGCCAAATTCGTTTAAGCAAAAATTCTACATGTGTCTAAGCACTCTTTATTTCCCCTATTATTTATTAGGAAATAGAGACTATCCCATATTCTTTGACATAATTAAGTAAAAAGAAGATACTCTGATGTCAAGATCATACAATTAAAGAAGCTTTTTCGGTGACGATTTGATTCCAATACAATTACTTGATATCTTTGTGAAGGAATAATAAATCCGTATATTTTATAATTTGTTTATCAAATGTGCATTAAATAGAAAGAAGTTCAAACCCATTTTCTTTCTTGGTATATAAGGTGAGATCTTCTTAATATTTGAAAATATATCAAGTTTGCGTGTGTGTTTATTTCATACATTCAGGTTCTATCAAAAAACGTTGCATAGTAATAAAAATATCCCTAAGGACTAATCTAGTAATACCGTAGTTTTTAAAATAATTACTATTAATTATTTTGTATAAATAATTATTTTTAAGAGAATTAGTTAAATATTTATAAAATTTTATATTTAAAAGTGCTGTGAATTTTAAAAACAGTTTTTTATATTTGACAAATCTTACTGTTGAACTTTTGTATAAATATAAATTATTAAAATGGATATAATATTAAATAAATTTATTTACATAGTTATAAATTTGTATTTTAAAATATTTTTAATGTGTATTTATAATAATTGATAACTAAAATAAAGTTTATGTTTTTCTTATTTTAATATAATTGGTAATAGTAATAACTCTTTAATTTAATAATTTTATTTCTTAATTGAATAAGGATAATTTTAGATTTTTATAATACACACATATATTGAATTGAAATTAAGTATAAAATTGATTCTCAGAATTATATTTTAAAAATCTATTGCTTTCTTTCTTTATAGAGTCTGCTGTAAAATAGAGTGATTTTACTAAAAGTATTTTTTAAAAAATTACAAAAAAATAAAATTAACTTTTAACTTTTGAAAATTACATTTGAGTCTCTCAAAAATAATACCTAACGATCTATGGCATCATAATAAACTATTTGACCAGTACCTTGACAGATTGAAAATTAAGAATAGATTTATAGGATCCTAACAAAATATTTATGATGAATCATAGATATTTTGTATCTAACTAACTCTCCACCATAACAGATGGTTGAATCATAATAGAGTTATTTAACTAAAATTCAGACATATTTTAGATTAAGCAGGGATCAGAACATTTTGATAAAAATATTTGAGTAAACATTATGATTTATGATTAAGCTATCTAAGTTTAATAGAACCATCCTTGTATGAGTATCTCATAACAATAGCCATGATCGTAGAATAAAAAAATAAATAAAAAGTACGTGGAGAGAGCAAAATGCGAGAGTGCGCGGAAAACAAAATGGGAATGGCTCACGCTGTCCGTCGGGAGTCAAAATGCAAAGAAAGGAACC
The DNA here is from genome assembly GCA_029633175.1 of Citrus glauca. Lineage (NCBI taxonomy): Eukaryota > Viridiplantae > Streptophyta > Magnoliopsida > Sapindales > Rutaceae > Citrus > Citrus glauca. Next base: position 3,803,667 of record JAQOOD010000004.1, on the reverse strand, counting down.
ATTGAAATAAAAAGAAAGACTATAAGATTACCGTTTTAACCCTTTCATTTTTCCCCACTTCCAATCTTCCTTTCCATCATCCTTCACTCACTCTCCTCGTTTTTTCTCACAAATCACCCACCTCCTGTTCATGGCATCTTCTGCGTAACTCACTGCGTAAGTCACAAATCCAATCACTCTCCTCCTTCTTTCTACTTGTAGCAACATACATGCATGCATGTATTAGCCGTATATGTTGTTTACGCATCGGAGGAATACAGATGGAAAAAAAAAACTACTGGGTTTCAGTCATTTGGGTTTTTATTGATAATATTTTTGTTCGCTTAGTTTTATTGCTGATGGGACGAGATTCAAATATTTAAGCTTAATTTTTTCTTTTGATTTGTGGGTTTCTTATTAAAACTTGAGTTATTGTATGTTCTGTTTTTTTTTTTTCATTTTTTGAACTGGTTTGGTGATGAATTGCTGATTTTGATGGATAAATGTTTGATTTATTGTTTAAACTTTTCATTGTGCAGTGGCAGCTTTCAGAGTTTGTGCTTGATCTGATATGGGTTCTCGCACTTGGGTTGATTATAATATGTTTAGTCCTCTGTTAAGTCAACCTATTGATGAGGGGTTTCTATTATAAGCTTCTGGGCGTGCTTAAATTTTACATTGAGCTCTTAAAACGGGGATGGTTAAATGTTAGGGTTTTGTCAGATATCTGGGGTTGGCGTGAATTTCGGTAATTGAGTTTCTTAATGTTGAAGTTGGCATGGTGAACAGTATAGGATTTTATCGTGTATATGGGTTTGTCTTGAATTTGCGCAATTGATTTGGAATTTCCCACCCCCCTCAAACTTGTGATTTATTGAGCATGTTGGAGAAAGAGGATGACTTGGGTAATCCTAGGGGTAGTTGCCAGCTTCCTGGCTCTCGGAAGATGTTTTGGCGATCAGCCTCATGGTCGTCCTCTCGTACTGCCTCTCAAAACCCTGAAACTGAAGAGAGAGATCTAGCTGATCCGAGTGGTAGCAATATTGTAAACAGTAATGGGCGCCGGTTTCCTGTCCCATTAACTCCACGTTCCCAACAGAATTCAAAGGCACGTTCTTGTTTGCCACCCTTGCAGCCATTATCTATTGCACGTCGGAGCTTAGATGAGTGGCCAAAGGCGAGTTCTGATGATGTTGGTGAGTGGCATCAGCCCCCCACTCCAAGTGGGAACAAGAGCGGTGAGAGACTGAAACTTGATTTATCATCTATTCAGAGAAACTCAGATAAGAATGGTGGGCTGGTGAAGAGGGATAAGATTGCTTTCTTTGATAAAGAATGTTCGAAAGTAGCAGAACATATATATCTTGGGGGGGATGCTGTCGCTAGGGACAGGGATATATTGAAACAGCATGGGATTACCCATATTTTGAATTGTGTGGGCTTTGTATGTCCTGAGTATTTTAAAGCTGATTTTGTCTACAGAACACTGTGGTTGCAGGATAGTCCGTCTGAGGATATCACCAGCATTTTGTATGATGTTTTTGATTATTTTGAAGATGTGAGAGAAAAAGGTGGAAGGGTTTTTGTTCATTGTTGTCAGGGCGTGTCACGGTCCACATCATTGGTAATTGCATATCTAATGTGGAGAGAAGGGCAGAGTTTTGATGATGCTTTTCAATATGTAAAGGCAGCTAGAGGCATTGCTGACCCAAATATGGGTTTTGCTTGCCAGCTGTTACAGTGCCAAAAAAGAGTTCATGCATTCCCCCTTAGCCCCAGTTCATTGTTGAGGATGTACAGGATTGCCCCACACTCCCCATATGATCCTCTGCACCTAGTCCCAAAAATGTTGAATGATCCTACACCATTGGCTCTGGATTCTAGAGGTGCATTTATTGTTCATATACCCGCTGCAATATATATTTGGATTGGTAAGCATTGTGAGTCTATCATGGAAAGGGATGCTAGAGGAGCCGTTTGTCAACTTGTGCGGTATGAGAGAGCGCAAGGACGTATTGTCATCATCAAGGAAGGGGAGGAACCAGGTTATTTTTGGGATGCTTTCTCAAACTTTTTACCTTTGATGGATAAGTCTCGAAATGGAGTGGAGATTAGGGAATCAACTATTAAGATGGTACCTGGTGAGAGGAAAGTGAACTCATATGATGTTGATTATGAAATTTTCCGCAAAGCTATTATGGGAGGTTTTGTTCCTCCATTTTCAACTTCAGAGAATGAGCATGAAACTCATCTTCCTGCCAGAGAAAGTAGTTGGAGTGCTCTAAGGCGTAAGTTTGCCTCAGGTGATATGAAGGAGTTTGTCTCAGTGCCCAAAATATCTCTATGCCGAGTTTATTCTGAATCTATGATGTTAGTACATTCGTCATCACCGTCATCATCAACATCTTCATTGTTATCTTCGTCTTCTTCTCCCCCTTATCTCTCCCCAGATTCAGTCTGTTCTGATTCAAGTACTAGTTCAAAGTGTTCCTCAGAATCCTCTATGGATTCTCCTTCAGCAGCATCTTGTTCTCTTCCCGTGTCTTCAACTTTGTCTAATTTTTCTAACCTGTCTGTTCATTCATTTAAAAACTCTAGTGAAGACATACCTAACAAACCAGAAACTTGTGGTTCTCAGCCTCTTTTGTCACCTGTTAAAAGAATTTCGCCATCCCTTGCAGAACGTAGAGGTAGCTTGTCAAAGTCTTTGAAGCTGCCAGTGATGACTAGTAATGTAAGGGCAAACAGTAGCCTAGATCTTTTGGCCAGTCAAGAAGATATTGCAAGCAGAAGTGACAATACGTATACTTTGTGTAATTCTGATAGTATAGATTTTGTTTTTAAGAGCAAGAGTGCTATTAGAAATGGAGAGGAAGATGCAACTCAAATGTGCAAACTGAAGATATCTCCAAGTATTGTAGATACTGCTGAATTGTCTCATAAAGTATCCTCCTCTGCAAACAATTGTGTTGATTCTGGGAGAAATTATTCTTGGAGAGAAGGCCTTAAAGCCAATAGGCTGGATGAAAGTGTTCCAGATCATTGTGATCAAATGCAACCTTTGATATATCGCTGGCCCACTTTTGAAAGGGTTGGAAAATTTGACTCGAGTGCTTTGAATTCTAAATCTGCTTTTGCAATTTTTTCTCCTAGTAGAGACTCAGGGAAGAGTGCAGCTAGGGTTCTTTATTTCTGGGTCGGAAGATCTTTCTGTCATGGTAAAAGCCAGATTCAGTTAGACAACAACAAAGAGTTAGGGAATGTAGAAGGTAGTGACCAGAATCAATTTGGTTATGACATTCTGACTAGGATGGGTTTGCCGAAGGACACCCCAATAAAGGTATGGAGTCTACATTTCAAGTATTTACTGTTTTGTGTTGTGTATAAGATTAATTCATCTTGCTTTATTTGTTACTTCAGTTGATTATGTATGTTACATAACATACATTGAAGATAAATCGTATATAAAGGTGGCAATTTTGTTCTATTCCATCATTGCTGTCTTGCCGTACTTCCCAACATGTTGCGTTGCGTCACGTCAATAACAATGTTTATTTTCATGCTGCAATTTTGGAGTCAGTTTTCTGTTGATGGGGACGCCTCATTCAATATGGTTAAAGTTTGGCTCAAAAATAGTTTCATTTGCATGAAGCCATGTGTACCCGAAGTACTATCATAAGAAATGAACACTAAATAAGAAAACTGTAAAGGGTATAAAATGCTGAGGACTCTCATACTTTAGAGCTTGATGTTCCTTCTCTTCTGCCTACGGCCATCTGAGTAAATTATTTATATATGCAATATTTTGGACTGTATTGATTATTTCTGAGGTGCTTCAGAGGAAACAAATGCAAATTTGAATGAGATGCTTTTCCATTAACGAGGAAAAATGATAAGGAGAATATATTCTGTTTCTCAGTGTCTTTTTATCTCCAACATGGTTGACTTTCTTTTTGTTATCTCAATTCGTTCATTTTCACACTATAAGAAATATGTACAAGGATTAGGAGGACTACAAATCCACAAAATAAGGACGAGAAGTCCCAAAATAAACAAAACACTTAGAAACTGCAAAGATAAAATTATCCCAAAACCCAAAAACACTAGCTCACTAAGAGTGCATCCCTGTTAAGATATAGAAGCTTCCCAATTTCACACTGTTTATATTCATCATTGAACATTTTAGTTTTGCCCCATCAGGGTTTCTGCACTTTTAGTAATCATTCTTTTTTACTTTGTGCTCTGGCACCTATTATTGCTTATCAGTAAACATGAGCATGAGCTTCTTGCTTTACCTGTTCAGTTAAGGTATATAGATGTACATGGTATATGAGTTTACAAAATGGAAGAGTTGGAACGCTTGTTATTTTGTTGCTACTTTATATTTTCCTGTGATATTCTGTGTTATGTTCACTTGTGATAAGCTACCAGTACAAATGCTGATTAATTTTTGCAGTTTTATACTCCTGTTCTTAATGTGAGTGTTTAATGTTTGCTACTGAATAGATTGTTAAAGAAGATGAAGAGCCAAGGGAGTTTCTTGCATTGTTAAGTATGCCGTAGCACCATGAAGTTCGAAGTAGATTCTTCAACCCAGTGGCTTATACTTTTTCAATTTGTTTGGCTAGATAATTTTGCACAGCTCCTTAATTCTGCATCAAAATGAACTCCTCTGGGCAAAACACTGGTATGGAACCCCGTTTCTAATTGTTTATCTTATTAAATTTAGTTGCTATTTCTGGGAGTCTAATAGGATGGTAACGAACATGATTCTCGTCTGACTATTGAATTCCTGTTTTTGAGCAACTAGTATTTCTGAAAGAAGGCGATGAATCTTCTGAGAGAAAGAGGAAATCATTTTAACTCTGCAGCAGGTTGCTAACTGAAGAGATTTTGGTGAAAGATGGCTACTATACCTTTAGGCCAGTCAGGATTTAGTTATGATCCATTTCTATCAGAAAAGTTTTACCCATTTAGAACAGTTTAACTTTTGATCTTAAATCATATTTTAGCAAGTGCAATCTGCCACCACCCAGGCGTAAAATAAGGAATTTTCTAAGATTTCAGCTATCACATTGTAACACAAACAAAACACAATTGTTTGTCTTGATTGGGATGCTTCAAAGAACTGCCAAGAGGAAATGTGCTCAGATTTTTTACTTTTTAAGGAATCAATTTCAAACAATTTTAGGCAGTACTTGTTTCCTTGATTTATTCTTCCTAGATGGATTTAATGTGTTAATGGCATGAATACATTTCTTTAATGGAACTCTTGTTCTTTTCGTCAAAAAACCAATAAATTTTACTAGTCTATTTCTTATGATGTTTGCAGGTTTGCTTCCTTTGTGGCTATTCATCCGGTTGTACAGTAATGTAGCGTCTTCGTAACCGACACAGCAAACATTCTTGTATATTTCCTTTATATGCATTTTTTTTTAAAATCCTTTTTCTCTAATTTACATTTGAAATTTACTTTTTTTTAATTATGAGGATATGCAGCTTAATCCTCTTCCCTTTCCCGTTCAATCTTTGCACATTGTTATTAGGCTTTTGTTTGGGACTGAGGTGGTGTAGTTGTTACTCCATTGGATGGGTGTTTATGAAAAAAGAAAAAATATCGCTTCCTAACCTAAAGTGGGTGTTTATTTGGTGTGTGTGTGGGGGGGGGGGGGGGGGGGGTCAAAAATTAATAATGAACTGTTGTTTTAAAATTAATATACAAACACGCACTGAGCTATCATTCTTCAATTATTTCTCGATTTTATTATTCTTACTTATAATTAGAAGACCAAAGATTCCTCTCCTATAAATTTGTAAAAGGGTACTATCTTGACAAGTAATTTTATGTGAACTAGACAGTATAATTATTGTTCTCAAGAGCACTAGAAATGGAGTGCAAGTAAACGATCACCTTGCCTAGGGGAGGATCTATTGCCGAGTCACTTTTGAATGTTTTGAATTCTAACCGCAATTTTCTGGACCATTAGTGTTTCAGAGAAAAGTAGGCACGTAATCATAACCATTTTCAAGTTCGTAAATATGAATTGTAATGGACAAATGAAGCGTTACCCATTAATGAAAAAAAATAATTTAAAAGATGGGAAATGATAAAATACGACTTATTGTTTTCATAAACTAATCATTTCCATACCTAGTGGCGACCCAGAAACTAAAATGAGGAGAGGCTTAATTTAAAAAAATTTATTTAATTTAGTTTTTTTAATGCACTTAAATACATTTTATTTCAAGGAGATAATCTCTCTTAATTTCTAGTGTTAAGAGTGAAATGAATTAAGACTGAAAACTCTCTAAAGTTTATAAATTTTTTAGAAACTTAAAACCTTAAGCAACTTATTTTGCTTCATCTGTTGACCACGCTAAGGGTGAGTAGGTATCGTCGGTTTAAGGCTTTATACTTTATCTAGAGTAAGTTTCAAGACTTTTAACCTTTAATTGACTTAAGCAATTTTAATCTACTCTTATCAGTTTAAGATCTTATACCTTACTTGAAATAGTCTTTTAACCTTATACTGACTTAAGTAACTTTATACAATTCTCGTCAATTTAAAGTTTTGTGCCTTAGCTAGAGCAGGTTTAAAGGCTTTTAACTTTTACCAATTTAAGTAATTTTAAAAAAGAAAAGAAAAAGAATGAATGTTTTTCTTTTTAATTACTACGTTACCTTCCTTGCTTCTGATCTATCTTACTCAGCATATTGTTTATAAGCTTAACAAGACATTTAGATTTTCTATAACTCATGAAAATTAAGTAGAGAAATAACATAACTGATTTAGACATTCGAATTTAGTACGATTGTGTTTTTTTATCTGGTCGAGAATGCTACTCATATCTTCGAGTGCGGATATGAGATGAGAATTGACCAGACTATTAACAGACAACAGGTCCTTATACGAGCTGGAGTTGACCAAAGCTGTCTCCACCCTCAGTTTTGGCCTCTCATTTATCTCATAGACTACGCTCCAAGAAACTGAAATATAAAGAACAGATTAGTTAAACAACAAAAATTGTAAAAGGAGATACAATGGATAGTGAACAACCTAGAGTGAAAAAACGAGAAGGAACACGAAATTCTCCTCTGGATATAGGGGATACTTGACTCTAATTACTCCTAGTAAAGAAAAACTTGTTCTTCCAGTTTTCCCCTGAAGTAGGAAGATTAACAATTGGTTTTCTTTGCTTTGAACTGCTTATGAAGTAGTACCAGCTGACATCTTTTGGGCTGCTCTTTAGCTGGTACAAATTCTTTATTTCTTCCATGAAGGGCTCACCCATTCCACACCTATGATAAATGACATACAACCCAGAGAGAACTCTTTATCCATTGTGGTTAAGCTGACTAGAAGATAGGCTTAATCTTCCCAATATCTTGGCAAAATAAGGATGGCGAGATAATCTAACCCCAAGTTCAAAGTATTTTAAGTAAAAGGTGACATATCCCTTTAGGGGTCGACTAGGGGTATTAACTTTATCAGGTATCCTTAGTTCAGCATCATCTGGAATGCTGTATATTGCTCTAAAGCTTTCCAATTCCTCTTGGGTGGTCTCACAATTCATAAAGTCAATAGGATAAGACTAAGCTTCAGCCCTGTAACTAGTTTTGACTTTCTTTGGTGGCCGAGGTTCCTCAGAGGAACTCCCTTCACTGGCGTCATCCTCACCAGCACCTAGTGTTGTACTAATACTAAGATTTTCACCAAACTAGTTTCTTCCCCATCAACCTCTTCATGAGGACTATCTTCCTTAGATGAAGAAGAGATTTCTAGGGACATTCTCTTAGAAATCCCTCTAAACCTAGATAAACCAAACTCTTCTACAAGAGTTTGTAGATTAGGGTTTTGCCTCCTAGACCGGTCAGGCAATACACTCGGTTCCTCTCCATTATCAATGTCTATCGTCGTGTGCTTTCCTTTAGGCATTGTAACAAGAAAAACCAAAAACCCAAACAAAAGGAAAAAATAGTGAATCAAAATAACCAAGTGAGATTAGGGCAATGAGTTTGGGAAATAATACCTAAAAAGATGTGAATCGGTGTAACGAGTGCGGCAGTTGTGGCAACAAGGGGGGAAACTATTATCAAGAGATTTAAGTAAAACTAAGTCGAAGCAGAAGAGATAAAAGAAAAGGGAAGAGAAAGAAAGGAGAAATTCAAAATTTATAAAAAAAGGGAAAATGCGTTTGGAATGACATTGCGATAATTAGAAAAGACACGCTGTTTTGAAGAGATGCGCTAAGAAATCCAAAAGTCACCACTTCGAAGTTTAAACACTTGGCCCAGATTTAGCCACGTCGCATCTATTTAATGCGACAAGATTGAAAATCATGTCATTGCTTCCTGACTAAGTTTATAGTTTCTAGTCATATTTCGTTTTACTCCAAATACTAGAAACATGGGAACTGGTGTTTGGGGAATAGAAAGAAAGTCACTTAGAACGAGGAGAAGGTTATTTGGCCATGTGTACAAGCTCGACCAGCGTACTGCAAGGAGACCAGAATCAGGTAGCATGGTTTTGGTTTATAACTTAGGTCAAAGAGCTTTACTCGAAAGTTTACCCGTAACGTCTAGGCACGTTCTACTATAACATTTAAAGCATAATCAGACGTTGTAATGGCAGCTCAATAACTATGCAAAAGTACACATTAACTGTTACATTCAGGTGACACAATTAATTTGATAACGACCTCGCATTGACAAAACAACCGATACTTGCGGTTGTTTATAAAAATTGAGAATGATCCTTAAGAGGGGTTTTTTTTTTTTCCAGCTAAGAGAAGATTAAATTATAGAGAAAATACTTAAGTCACAAGCGTGCGAGATTATTATTTTTTTAAAAGTAAAAACTCAATTACTGACTTGAGTGTTAGGAAATTTTTGCTAGAAATTTTTTTTGGCACCCCTGACATTTTTTTATTGTTGTAGATCAAAAGAAGTATCAATACAACTTAAATCTTACTATAGTAGCAAGAGATAATGTCCCATCAAAAGTAAATTAAAGCATTAATGAGACAATTTGATTGCCATCATCAGCTCGACCAGATTTCAGTATCAATAGAAGCCTTGAAAATATGAATGAAACATATGTTCAGAAAAATGAAAACAAAAACTTGGTGCTGAATCCTATATCTCCGTTACATGTGACTGAAATCCCTCTCTTTCTTTCTGATCATGAATTACCCACTCAAAAGTGTTACACGTGTAATGGCTATAATACTGGTCACTAATGTATGGCTGATGTTCCAGATTAGACTTGTCCTTGTTATTGCAAGGGGAAAATGACCAAAGAGTGGTCTTATGTTAATTTGTCCGACAACTGCGAGCACGGGGACAGTGACCGATGGCGGTGGGTTTGTAAAAGGGGTGGTGACTTATATGATGACCATGGATAATTCGAAGGTTTCACCTATGTCCAATATTTCTTCCATTACTTTGTTGGACAAATTTAATGTTAAGGATGTGGGTGGACTCGAGGAGAAGGTTGTCAATTTGGGTGTGAATGAGGTATACAAACCTTTGTATCATTTATTGATGTTACTAGTACTACATACATATATGTGATACGTGTACAATATTTTCAATTTAATTTGTTGTTATTGATAGGGTTTGAAGCTGTTGAAGGCATCTCTGAACTGCCGAACGGTTTTAACTAGTGTTTTCCCTTGGGAACTAGTTTTTGAACGATAAAGGGGGATAGCCATGAAGCTTGAAACATATCGTTTTGCTCTGGAGATTGAAATAAGCCGGTTATGTTTTTGATAGATGAACAATTGTTAACGTTTATTGTCTGAACCTTTCTGGATCGACTGTGTCTATTTTAATATTAGTATTTCTCCTTTGCAAAAGTTATGATAAACTTGTATGCTAAGTTGATTTCCTAAGTTCATACTTGGAAAGATTAATCATTCTACCTTATTAATTAGATGTTGCTAATATTCTTTTGAACATTATATATCCCAATAAATAGTATAATGTTCAATTAGAGACCAACGATTGGGCTGTTGTGGTATTGTAAATGATTAAGTTTTTAGAGCTACACAAGATATTAACGTGTAACATAAAGTGATAGACTTAAAATTCCGAGTAAACGAATATTTTATACACAAAAAGAGGTCTATAATATTGATACTTAAGAAAATGTGCTTCGCTTGGTACATTAGGTCTGGTAATTAGCTTTAATGTGTTTGTATGTATATGCATGTATATTTACAATTACTAGCCATAAACACACGGAAAAATAGCCATGGCAGGGACTTCAAATGTGAGATTGAAGCTTCTCATTGGCACAAACGCTCGTGAAACTTCTATTTGTTGAAGCTGGCAAAAGCACTGTTGATTTTTCCTACCTTTTTTTCTTTGCCTGTTGGCACTGCTGTGAAGCTGCTGTTAAGAAAGAAAAACATGGTGGGTTGCCTTCGTAACCTTTACGGCAGCATTGGCAATCTCAACGAAACATACACGCAACAAAATCAAATCAAGAACTCGGTGTTGAATCCCAAATCATTTTAACATAATGTTGCTGAAATCCCTCTTTTGTTCTCTGATCATGAATCAAACACGCCAAATACACCAAAGGTTTTACGTATGTCCTTACTAATACAGTTTGTTTTTGTTTATTGATGGCCTAGGTTTGCGGTTGGAAATGAGGGAAGTTATGAAGAGCAGAGTTTTGAAGATAAATTTGGAATCCAAATGTTAGACTACTCAAAATATTCCTCTGTACTTTATTATATGGGTAGTAAATGTCTCTAAATATTGTTAACGATGTTTACTGAAACGAGATATGTTTTTGAAATTGAGAACAAAAATCATGAAAATAATTTTTTTTAGTTTTCAGAAGGAAAAATTAATTAATAACGTATGCATAATTAATGCGGCATGAGCAACTCGTTGTTTTCTAGCAAATTGATCTATTTGCATTCATGTACGTAACTAATGAAGTCATGGTTACGCCTTTTCCTATATATTTTGTACATGATATTGATGAATTATTAGAAACAGATTTAATTTAGTGCATGTTTAAAAACACACTGAGCACTGAGCAGCAATGGCAGCGTCAAAAGTGAGGTTGAAGCCTCTTATAGACAAGAAGGGTTGCAAAGTTCTATTTGCCGAAGCTGGCAAAGACTTTGTAGAGTTTCTATTTTACCTTCTTTCATTGCCTGCTGGCACCATCGTTAAGCTCTTAGGAGAGAAAAATATGGTTGGTTGCGTTAGTAGCCTTTATCAAAGCATTGAAACTCTAAGCGGAACGTCTATGCAACAAAACAGACACAAGAACTCTGTGTTGAATCCTAGATCTCCATTGACGTCTCCGAGATTCCTCTCTTACTGTCTCGTCAAGAATCTAACACTCGAAAATTTTATTCATGTCCTAATATTAGTAATCGAAATAATCACCCCACCGTTTTTGGTTATAGCAATCACGATGGTGGTCGCTTCACTACTGATCACTTTTACGTAGCTGATGTTCTGAATTTAGTTTGTTCTGGTTTCAATGCTACCATGAGCTGTGAGTCGTCATACATTTCTCCTGTGGTGGGATTCAAACAATGTGGCGGCGGTGGCTGAGGGTGCTTTTTTTAAAGGGTTGGTGACTAATTAAATGATAATGGATAATTTGGAGGTGATGCCTATGTCTACTATTTGTTCTCTTACTTTGCTTAACAAATTTAACATCAAAGATGTGGGCGGACTTGAGGAGAAAGTTGTCGATGTGGGCATGAACGAGTTATGCATGTTGATTATCCATTTATGTCCCTTTAATTGATAAAAACACATGAGCGATTGTAATAAAATGATCCACACTGCGGGATCCCTTGCCTGGTAATTTCTATATTATATGTAATACCTAAGAAGAAATTCTTGTTTTATATGATTGTTCACCTTGGTCTGATATATATATGCTTGTTCTGTCTGTTTTATTTGTTGTAGGGTTTGAGGCTGCTTAAGGCATCTTTGGAGTACAAGACTGTTTTAACAAGTGTTTTCCTTTGGTAATTAATAAATACCTAACTGGAATTGTCAATGTGGGAGCTAGAGCCACATCCCCATGTATTTGAAGCTTTTCTAATTTTGGATGTTGAAAGAGGGTCCTATTAACTAGTTTGTAAAGCTGTTTGTGTTCTGTTTTTATTCTTGTTTTCTGTTTTTGGCTACTGCGTTCCTTTTATCAGTAAACATTTTCTACTTTTTCTGACTGTTTCGGATGGTATCAATCTTGTCGGAAGGTTTAATCATCGACACATCTATGTTTATTCAGAGTGGCCTATCCAATTCTATTTAGTTTATATTTCTTGAAAACGTAAATCTGATGACAAAAATATTATATCATAGTTAATTAAGCTTGAATCTGAAAATGAAGCTGCTGAAGGTATCATTACCGCATTAGAATGTCCCTCAGTAGTATATACATAAACGTTTTCTTAAACCCAAAGGGTTTGTATACAAATACTTGTCCGACAAAAATACTGCTTCCCAAAACCACTATTAACAAGGAGATCAGAATCCATTTTCCATACGGTAATCGTATTTATACAAATCCTATATAAACGCTAGCCTAGTGGCTTCCCAATTCAGTCATCATCATTAATCAGTTCCTAACAAATCAATAAATTTCTCTATCAAAATCCTTTCAAATTCCAAGAATAATAAGATGTCGTCGTCGTCGGATAATAATAGTAAGAAGATGATAATTCTGAAGAGTTCGGATGGGGAGACGTTCGAGGTGGAGGAGACGGTGGCGTTGCAGTCGCAGGCGATCAGGCACGTGGTGGAGGACGAATGTGCGGACAGCGTGATCCCGCTGCCGAACGTGAAGGGCACGATTCTCTCCATGGTCGTAGAATACTGCAAGAAGCACGTGGAGGCGGCGGCGGCAGCAGCGGGAGGTGACAATGACGTCAAGAACTGGGACCGTGACTTCGTGAAGGTTGACCAAGAGACCCTCTTTGACCTACTCCTGGCAGCGAACTATCTGAACATCAAGGACCTGCTGGAGCTGACCTGCCATGCTACTGCCGACATGATAAAGGACAAGTCTCCTGAGGAGGTCCGCAGGATATTCCACATCAAGAACGACTTCACTCCTCAGGAAGAACAAGAGATGAGGAGGGAGAACCAATGGGCTTTTGAGTGACTTCTATATTTATCACTGCTTATAGCCAGGCTCATCAATTAATTAACTAATTAGTGATAAGAGTATCAGAGTGGTTCTTTTAGGTGTTGTAGTTTTCTTTTTCCAGTGAATTTGTTATTGCTAATGCTATCTCGATCTTATCTTTAGTCCCTTGTTATGAATGTCATTGAACCTTGTTTTAATTGTCATAATAACAGAAATAAATTCAACATGACCGAGACTCGAATGGAAGAGAGAATCATTGAAGCTAAGAAACTACTTTAATTATTAATTATTTGGTACTTAAGATAACTGCTTGTCTAATCATAATTAAGCCCAAACAGAACGTTAATACAAAGCATTATTCTTCTTCTAAATGGCCCACTCAGGTTGCTTTGATCCGTAGGCTTTTTTTCTCATCTTTTTATATCTTAATACAATTCGCGCTCCAAAAAAAAAAAAATTAAGCAATTCAAACGACGATTCGACTTAATATATCGGATTATGAAAAGAAACTTGAAAATTTATGATAGATTGAATCTTGAAGGGAACAAATATCGAAATTGTGTTTCAAACTTCGAATATATTTACGTAAGGTTCAAAGGCTCTTGGTTCTTGTAACCGACGGTCCTTTCAGTATTCGATGAAATAAATGCATCCATCCTCCGTTAAGGATTTTTATTTCACCCAATCTTCCTTTTCCATGTTAACAGTGGCAGCTTCCACAGCTACTATATATACAAGGCAACGAGAACAAATTTTACGAGCAATCTAATTAGCCTATGTACATGGCACCTTCTTCTCGAAAAAAAAATAAAATACATGGTGTTGAAAAGTCAAAGCCAGCATGCAAGCAAAACGTGTTGCAATTTGGCCAAAGTTGGCACCGGCCAATTTTGAAGGTGAAAACGATTTGGTGAGCCGAAAATGGAGAATAGGTGATGGCTTTGAAAAATAATAATAATTAAAAAAATTATATTTTTAATTATTTTATTCTTAGCATAGTAATTCACTTCTCTTATAAATAGCTAAGGATTTCATTCATTTGAAATCATCCCAAGTTTATGAAGCTTATGAGTTTCTAAGCTTTTGAGAGTGAGCAATTGGAGAGTGTGTGAGAGAGTACTGGGTGTATTTGGGTTCTGGGAAAGTGAGATTCTTTACTCAAATTTGTACTCAAATAATTGTTATTAATACAATTATTTTTTCTCTTGCTCCCGTGGACGTAGGCATACCGCCGAACCACGTAAATTTTGTGTCCTTTATTTTTCTGTGATTATTTGGTGCGCTTGATTCCGCATTCCGCTCACAACAAGTGGTATCAGAGCCGACGGTTCGTACTTGGGGGATAAGGTACTGTTCACGTATACGGTACTATTCACATATACGGTACTGTTCACGTATACGGTACTGTTCACGTATACGGTGGAGACGGCCATTTGTACTTGGGAGACAGTCTATTGTAAGTAGTGTGTATTTTTGCATGTCTAGGAAAGTTCTGTCAACAAGGCGATAAGAGTCTAAGGATTCTGGTTTTTAATTGGGACCGAGTTCCCGTCCAGTTTCCTGGGAACTTTCCTGGTGCATTTATTCACGCGAAATTAACATCATAGAGACTGTTTTTCAAGTGGAAATAGTTCGTTGAGAAAATGGTAGAAGGTGAAACTTCCAGAATTGGGGAGAGATCTACCGAGACTATTTCTGGAGATACTTCAGGTGGGAGGCGAGATTTGTCAAATCGCTATTCAGCACCTGTTATAGGAGGCCAGAAGATCGATGTTGAAAAGTTTGATGGGAAAATCAACTTCGGCATGTGGAGGCGCGAAGTTATGGATGCCCTTATTCAAATCGATCTAGATGTTGTTTTGAAAAATAAAAGACACTTGTATGATGAAGAAATTTGGGATCGTATGAACGAGAAAGCTTGTGGTCAGATCAGATCTTGTTTGACCAAGGAGGTGAAATACTTGGTGAAAGATGAGGAGTGTGCGATGACTTTGTGGCGTACATTGGAGGAGAAGTACCTGGTGAAAAGTCCTGAAAATCGCCTTCATGCAATGAGCCAAGTATATGGTTTTCGGATGAAGCATGGAGTGTCAATGCACGATCATGTCTCAAGATTTGAAAAATTACTTGCTGATTTGAAGAATCTTGATGAAGATATTAAAGATGAAGTCAAGGCTATGATTCTGTTACACTCACTACCAGAGGAATATAGCCATTTTGTGACTACTTTGATATATGGGAAGAGTGTGATCGTCTTCAAAGATGTTTGCACAGCATTGACAAGCTTGGAGATTCGGAATAATGATAAAAATTCTGAACGAGCATCGTCTGAAGCTTTGGTGAGTGGAGATTGGGCGATGGAGAAACAAAAGAAGCATGGTGGAAAGAATTCTCGATCCAAATCGAGAAGCAGAAATATAGCGCGAGACGAGTGTGCCTTTTGTCATGAAAAGGGCCATTGGAGGAAAGATTGTCCAAAGGCTCAAAAGAGAGATGGCAAGAAACCAACAGCAGCAAACATGGCACAGAAAGATGAAGACTCTGATTATTCACTAAGTATTACTCCTGCAACATACGTGGCTAGTTCGAGCGAGTGGATACTTGATACTGGAGCAACCTATCATTTGTGTCCTATTAAGGAATGGTTTACGGATTTTCGTAATCTAGAATCCGGTGAAGTTGTGATGGGGAATGATCAACCTTGTCCTACAGTGGGGATAGGAACAATTCAGCTCAAAATGTATGATGGAATGATCAGAGAACTCAAAGAAGTTAGATTTGTTCCAACTTTAAAGAAAAATCTAATTTCTGTGGGTGCTTTGGAAGCTAAAGGCTACAAGGTTACCATTGAAGATGGTATAATGAAGTTTACACATGGGGCTATGGTGATTCTGCAAGGGGTTCGGCGTCACAATCTGTACTATTTGAAGGGAGGTACAACTGATGAAGCAAATGTTGTTGAGACGCACAGTGACACCACCAAGCTATGGCATGTACGACTGGGACATGCTGAAGAGAAGTCTTTGCAAACTCTGATGAGGCATGGACTCTTAAAAGGTACCAAAACCTGTAAATTAAATTTCTGTGAGCATTGTGTAGTAGGCAAGAAAACAAGGGTCAAGTTTGGTACAGCTAATCACGATACTCGTGAGATCCTTGAATATGTTCACAGTGATGTATGGGGACCAACCAAGACTGCATCAATTGGTGGAAGCCATTATTTTGTTACATTTGTTGATGATTTCTCTAGACGTGTGTGGGTGTACACCATGCGAGCAAAGGATGAGGTTCTAGAGATTTTTGTGAAATGGAAGAAATTGGTGGAGACTCAAACTGGCAGAAAGATCAAAGTATTACGATCTGATAATGGGGGTGAATATACTTCTGATCCATTCTTGCAAGTATGCCAGAACGAGGGTATTACAAGACATTTCACAGTGAGACATACTCCGCAACAGAACGGTGTGGCTGAGCGTATGAATCGTACTTTACTGGAGAAGGTACGATGTATGTTATCTAATGCTGGTTTAGATAAAAAGTTTTGGGCTGAAGCTGTGAGCTACGCAAGTCACTTGGTAAACCGGTTGCCTTCTGCTGCTATTGAAGGTAAAACTCCTATGGAAATGTGGTCTGGAAAGCATGCACAAGACTATGATTCCCTTCGTGTATTCGGATGTCCAGCTTATTATCATGTCAAAGATGGTAAACTGGATCCTCGTGCTAGAAAAGCTATCTTTGTGGGATTCAAAGGTGGAGTAAAGGGCTTCAAGCTTTGGGATCTCGAAGATAAAAAGTTTGTGTGCAGTAGAGATGTCACATTTGATGAAGCTTCAATGATGAAAACTTCAAGTTCTCAGCAGGTGGAGAACAAGACCAAAGAGGTATTGCAGCGGGTGGAGTTTGATGCAACTCCATATGTACCAGTTAGTTCTACATCGAAGAATGGTTCAACTATGGAGGTGACACCTAGAGTTGAAGAAGAGGTTGTTTCTTTTGATGTCCCACAAAATGAAGAAACAATTGATGATGTAGATAATGATGATTTTATAGCAACAAGGAGGCCAAGAAGAGAAATAAAGAAGCCCGGATGGCTTACCAAAGATATGGTGGTAGCCTATGCACTTCCAGTTATTGATGATGACATCCCCAACACTTTCGGTAAAGCATTACGCAGCAGTGAAAGTAACCAGTGGAAGTTAGCCATGAAGGAAGAGATGAAGTCTCTCCATCAAAACCAGACTTGGGAACTTGTAAAGTTACCAAAGTGGAAAAGGGCTATTGGCAATAAATGGGTCTACACCAAAAAGCAAGGATCTCCGAATCAAACAACTCCTCGATATAAGGCAAGGCTCGTGGCAAAAGGTTTTGCTCAAAAGGAAGGTATTGACTATAATGAAGTTTTCTCTCCAGTTGTAAAACATACTTCCATTCGTATCCTACTTGCCTTGGTTGCAGAATATGAGTTAGAGTTGGCACAATGGGATGTTAAGACGGCGTTCTTACATGGAGATTTGGAGGAGGAAATCTATATGGTTCAGTCTTGTGGTTTCAGAGTTGCTGAAAAGGAAAATCATTATGTGAGGGAGATTTTGGATATATTGACGAAGGTAGTTTTTGGAGTTAAGTTTCAACATTGCTTGAAACTAATTCAAAACCTTCGATTGTGTTAAGATATGTCTTTCGGGATTTTTGAACTACGTTTGGCTTGATCCCAAATTTTGGGTACGTAGGCAGTCACAACGATGCAGCCGCCTTGGATCCTTGCGAGGATCATTTGGGGATTAAGTATTTTGGTCTATTGGTAGTCGGCTCAAATTTGGCTAAAATTTTTGCCGAGGTGGAGAATTGTTGAAAAGTCAAAGCCAGCATGCAAGCAAAACGTGTTGCAATTTGGCCAAAGTTGGCACCGGCCAATTTTGAAGGTGAAAACGATTTGGTGAGCCGAAAATGGAGAATAGGTGATGGCTTTGAAAAATAATAATAATTAAAAAAATTATATTTTTAATTATTTTATTCTTAGCATAGTAATTCACTTCTCTTATAAATAGCTAAGGATTTCATTCATTTGAAATCATCCCAAGTTTGTGAAGTTTATAAGTTTCTAAGCTTTTGAGAGTGAGCAATTGGAGAGTGTGTGTGAGAGTACTGGGTGTATTTGGGTTCTGGGAAAGTGAGATTTCTTTACTCAAATTTGTACTCAAATAATTGTTAATAATACAATTATTTTTCTCTTGCTCCCGTGGACGTAGGCATATTGCCGAACCACGTAAATTTTGTGTTCTTTATTTTTCTGTGATTATTCGGTGCGCTTGATTCCGCATTCCGCGCACAACACATGGCACCTTCAAAAGTGAGCGTTAAGCTTCTTATAGAAACGAAGGGTAGGAAAGTACTATTTGCCGAAGCTGGCCAAGACTTTGTAGATTCTCTCTTCTACCTTCTTTCTTTGCCTCTTGGCTCTGTCGTTAAGCTCCTAAGAGAGGAAAGTATGTGTGGTTGCCTTAGTAACCTTTATGAAAGCATTGAAAATCTGAATGGAACATATGTTCAGGAAAATAAAAACAAGAACTCGGTGTTGAATCCAACGTCTCAATTGCGTGTCACCGGAATCCCTCTCTTGCTATCTGATCGTCTTGAATCAACCGCTCGAGAGTTTTACACATGTCCTAACACTAGTGGATTTGGTCCTAACTTTTATGGAATTTGTCACAATTATGTGTCTGATGTTAAAAACGTGACTTGTCCTAGCTGCCAAGCAAAAATGACCGATGTGTGGTCTTATGTTTCTCCGACAGCTGCGAGCGCGGGGACGGTGGCTGAGGGTGGTGGCTTTGTAAAAGGGGTAGTGACTTACATGATAATGGATAATCTGGAGGTGACGCCTATGTCTACTATTTCTTCTCTTACTTTATTGAATAAGTTCAAAATTAAGGATGTCGGAGCGCTTGAGGAAAAGGTTGTTAATTTCGGTGCGGATGAGGTATGTCAATCCTTATTGTCTAGTTCTAAAAACAAAAATCATTCTCATACTTGGAGCGGGTGCCCGCTTTTTCTAAAATTGCGGATTTGAGGTTCTATCGTCAAATGCCCTACACTTTAATTGTAAGTTGTTGAAAAATTATTTTACAACAGTGTGGAAGTATCTGATAATGGTATGAAATTTCAAATGCATATTTTAAAAAAGTCCGGGCACTCTGGTTAGAGAAGGACTACTAAAAACAATAAATAAAATATGTAATTTGAGTCTGTGTATTTACTCTGTTTTGTTGTTATAATGTCAGGTCTTGAAGCTGCTGAAGGCGTCTTTGGAATGCAAGACTGTTCTTACAACTGTTTTCCTTGGGAATTGAAATTGGAACCGTCGATTTGGGAGAATCTGTGATGGCATATGTACTGAGTTTTTGCTACATATAAATAAGTAATGTTTCTTTATAACTGGCATGCGGTGGAAATAATAATATCGTAATATTTCATCAGCAGATTTGAAAACGATCATCTGCCTATCAAGGCTACGGTTATGTACTGATTATTCTCCTCTCAAAAGCAGCAATAGAATTTAACTGCACAAGTTTAAAAGCCAAATTGGAATATCTGTGAGTACCATTGTGCATTCTATTCTGCATATTATTCTGGCCAAATGTGTATCCGTTTTCAATCACGTTCCTATTGGACTGAATCGAGTGATCCAAAATTTCCCACACAGCATGCATGAGGCCATGGAGGACCATCGCATAGAATGGAGATTTTTAATGATGTCCTCTTGTTCAATGCAGAAGTCGTTCAACTGTACAAATCCTTATATCAAGATTTAAAATCTTATAACTCTGTAATCTCAAGGGGAAAATCGTCTCTACTATCACCGCGATTTAGATATCAATCAAAATCACACCATTCATATTAAGATATTGTTGGAACCAAATCAACCTTAAAGGCTAACTTGGAACCCCCCAAGACCCACTCTAAGTATCCTTTCACTTGAACTGAACCTGATCAACAACTTGAACTACCCCAAGAATTATGAATCAGTGCTTTAATCAACTCAGCAATGAAAAAGAAATAGATCACACAATCTACACAAAGATGTTAAGTGGTTCGGCAAGTTTCTTGCCTACATCCACTGTGAAAAGCAGAGCAAAACCTTTACTAATTTCAGAGATCAAACTACAAGTCTGGAGAATACATGCAAAATGAACCAACCCCTTAACACTTGACCATTTGGCCTTTTTATACAAGCTTCTGACCAATCAGAAGAGACCCCAAGAAGCCATCCCCCCCCGCTCCTGGGTTTCCAGCAAACCCAGATTTCCAGCAAGCTTCCCGCGTGAACCAACGGTAAAAACAGCTTCTTGAAATTGCTCGGGACAGGTGTCACAAGCACACAGGCTCTGTTGAATCAAAACGCAAAACTCGGCTGCCGTTTGAATTAGTGGAGCATGTGATGCATCACGTGCGCTACTAATGAAACCAGCCGACATGCCGTTTCCTTCAGTCATCTGCTCTGAACACAAATGCCCGACACGTCATTTATCTTTGCTGATGGATAGACGACATGTCATATATTCTTCAGAGATCAGATTTGAGCTTCATTCTCAACAGATATAGATCAAGTGGGTGCGCAAAAACGCACAAACCTTTCTTCTCTATTTCTCTCTCCTTGAAAAGAAAAGTATAAACAAGAGTAAAGGAAATCTAAAAGCAGGAAAACACAATAAGCTAAGGTGCTTCCCTATAGTTCGTTGGAGGAATGTTTATCCTCTTGCCAAGTTTCCTCTTCAACCGGAACAGAGAGAAATTTAGTTTCAGCTTTCAATAGTAAGATGAAAACCAAAGTAAACAATGCAACAGACTTGAGAAAGATTAGTGAAAGAGTGGTCTTTTAGTTAATTAATGATATAATCTTTCTTTTTCTAGTGAATTTGTTAATGCTACTTTTCTTAATGAATCTCACTAAACCTTAACTTGTTTAATTATCCCAATAAAAAGATTAATAATAAATAAAGATAATTTGACTAATATTTTAATGAAGAAATTTTTGAATAAAGTGTATATTGGAAATGGTATGGTAAACAACCAAGCAATTTTTGATAGCTGGGGGCATGGTAAAAACTGATTGGCTGATTACACCTTGTTCATGGTGAGAACAGTTTGATTAAACGATTTACTATCTATAATTTTTTTCTATGTTCTATTAATATATTCGAAAACAATAATGCTTCTGTAAAGGCCAAGGTTTTATGTAACAATGTTGAGGATCCTTGGGTTCATTGTATCGTTTATATTATTTAATTCTTGTAATGGGATATAGCTTAAATTAGAGTCTATTATTAATGTTCAATTTCACTTGGTGTTTATAAATGCGCTAGGATTTGAAGATGCTGAAGGAATATAAGGAATTAATATCAGTATCAGATAATTAATAGATGTGACCATTTTAAGACTTCAAGCTCATACATTTACTACGTGTATACATATGTAGAAGGTATAAAATTATTTTATCTAATTAAGATCTATAAATATTGGTAGCAATGTTACTGTTCAGTTGAAGCACACAGAGGTGGTTAAGAAAAAAAAATGTTGTAGGAAAGATAAGGGTCTTAATTAAAATTTTTTAATTTTTTTTACAATTTAGTCCTCACTAGTTCACAGCTCTTTATTTTGGCTTCCTAAGTGTGAATTTTCTTCCTAGTTATGAACCAAAATCTTGGTTCTAGCATACGGAAATGAATATTTAATGTATTAAGTCAGGAAAAAGAAAGTGACTTGAATTTTATTCACACTCATTTGGTTTTGCTATAAATATTTTACTTAATGAATACAATTAATATAAGCTATGAACAATTCCTAGACGCAGGGGGTTTGCTGTAGAGACTAGAGAAATACTTGTCCGATAAAGATAGTGCTTCCCAGGACCATCGTGGACAAGAAATTCAGAATCCTTTCTCCGACACGGTATCGTGTCCATATAAACGCCACCCTATTCGCTTCCCCTTCACTCATCGTCCTCAGTTGCCAACAAATCTCTCTGTCTCTGTGTGTGTGTGTGTGTGTGTCTCTCTCTCTCTCTCAAAATTCTTGTCAAAAACGATGTCGTCGTCGTCGGAGAATACTGGCAAGAAGATGATAATTCTGAAGAGTTCGGATGGGGAGACGTTCGAGGTGGAGGAGGCCGTGATGCTGGAGTCGCAGACGATCAAGCACACGGTGGAGGACGGCTGTGCGGACAGCGTGATCCCCCTGCTGAACGTGAGGGGCACCATTCTCTCGATGGTGATGGAGTGCTTGAAGAAGCACGTGGAGGCCAAGACGACGGAGGATGATCTCAAGAACTGGGACGTTGACTTTGCGAAGCTTGGGCAAGATTTGCTCTTTGACCTTCTAATGGCGGCCAACTACCTGGACATCAAGAGCCTGCTGGACTTGCTCTGCCAAACTGTCGCGGACATGATCAAGGGCAAGTCTCCTGAAGAGATCCGCCTGACCTTTCACATCCAGGATGACTTCACTCCTGAGGAAGAACAAGAGATTCGGACGGAGACCCCACGGGCTTTCTAGTGATTTCAAGGATATAATGATAAGAGTGAGTGGTCTTTGATTTTAATCTTTATGCGCGAACGCCGTCCTGTCTTTCCTTAATTTTCTAGTCAATTTATTGGCCCGCGCATTCACTCGAATGACAACTTTTTGATTAAACGGTTTGTTATCAATAATGTCTCCAATTTCAATAAAATTATTATTTTTTCTCTTTTTTTATCTTCTACTAATAATAATTCTGAGAACAGTAATGCTTACAATTCCACATGCAGCATCGATACGACAATGAAAATAATATTTGATCTACAGGATGATTAAATCTTTAAGTCTAACAAAATGATGTCGAAATTGTGGTTCATTGTATTATTTAGAATATTGAATATGAAGGTTCAGTGGTCCTTGCCTTCTTGCTCCATCTATATGATCATCAATACATCAAACTAGGGATGGTAAAATTCGGGTCTGGGTCCGGGTTTAGCCTTCCCAGTTTCGAATCCGAACGTCATTTTCTTTCTCTCGGACCCAGATTAAAACTCGATTTTTTCCATTTGGGTCCAGGTCCAACCCAAAAAAATATGGGTTCTCGTATTCTAGGTTTTGAACCCGGATCAATAATGAAATTTCAAATTTCACTTTCATTATTAGTGATAGAACCAAAACACAACTAATGTAACTATATGAAATATTAACAGAAACAAAAAGATGAGGTCTACACTGGACAAACAGCCCCTGCAACATAGCTTAGAGGATTGGAGAATGTCCCCAAACTTTTCTCTACCACATGAAGTTTCTAAACCTATATAATTGTCTACCACCAACATCATCAAGATAACCATACAGTCCATACTTTGCACGATGACCAACAAGCTTTAAACTAACTCCTAAACATTGACAAAAGCAATCACTCTTCAGAAATCACAATATCTCAAATTCTCCAATGTTTTAAAGGCCATCCCAGCACTTAATAATTAAGACTTAAACAACAAATCACAATTAATGGCATAATAGTCCAGTGCTCACAAATCACAATTAATCAACTCTCTGCAAACTCTACAATCAAACAGCTAGTTTGCAAACTTTAAAATTCAAACGACTGTTTCAAGTAATAAAACAGCCACAAATATAAATCAATAACACAATTACATAAGTCTACAATTCAAAGTTCAAATTAAAAACAAAAAATCCAAAGTTTAAATTTTTCTCCATCATTTTCATTTCTTCTTCACTTGACTTATTGTTGTTCACAACTCGCTCATCAAACTTTTATCAATAAACTGTTTTGCAGAAAGTATTGCTTCCTCTGAAATTCCATCTAAAAAATATGAATAAATCATAAAAATAAGAAACAAAACAGCTAGTTAGTAATAAATTGATACTATAACAAATTAATTTATTTTATGTAATAAATAAATTTTTCATACCTTTTAGGTTGTGGTCAAGCCAAAACCAATTTTGAGTACTCACCAACGCCTCTACTGTAGATGGCTGAAGTCTACTGCGATGATGACTCAAATGTCTACCTCTAGTGCTAAAGGCGGACTTGGAAGCAACTGTTGATACAGGAATGACCAAAAAGTCTCTCGCAATCATTGCAAGTATATGATATTTGCCTTGATTATTCTTCCACTATGACAAAATATCAAATTGACTAGTTAAAGACAAAGTACTTTCCTCAAGATAAAGCTCAAATTCTATTTTGAAATGATTATTTTGTAAGTTCTAATTTCGAAATAATTCCCACTCATCAGCCATCTCATCTAAGTCTAAGTCTACCATAATAGAATCATCTGCTGCAGCACCTTCAGAACTAGCTAAACCATTAACCCCCCAATTTGCATTTGATTAATATTTGACTCCATACTCATGCACTAAATTAATAAATAATTTGTGCACCCTTTCAATTTCAAATTCAGCTCTTTCTCCATAGATTTTGGGAAATAGAAAATGCATTCCTTGACTTTATCATCAATCTGCGATCTCTTATCTTTAAGAATGTGTACATATGCTCTACAACAAAACACTCTCAAGTGTTTATAAAAAACATCTTTCCCAGTCCAAACTCTTTTAGGTACATCGCCGTCTAATGGAGCTGAAGGAGAAAGATTAATCAAATCAATTGCAATACGCATAGACTCTGCCGAGATTGATTTATAAAGCTTGGCATTAGAAAGCATGCATCTGATCATTTCTTCAATTGTTCCATGCATCCTTTCTGCAACACCATTCCGTTGAGGGATTTTTGGTATAGTCTTCTTAAGTCTGATTCCATAGGATCTGCAATACTGCTCAAATGATCCTTTGTACTCACCACCATTATTTGCCTTGCCACATTTCAATTTTCTTCATGTCTCTCTCGCAACGAAGAACTTAAACGTATCAAGCACTTAGTCTTTAGATTTTAAAGCAAAAGTCCACATTTTTCTAGAACAATCATCAATAAAAGTCACAAAGTAAAGTGCACCTCCTATTGATCTACTTTGTATCATTTAAATATAAGTGTGAATCAAACCAAGGATTTGAATCTTTCTAGATGAAGAAAAACTTTTAAAAGTTACTCTGTGTGTCTTTCTAGCTAAGCAATGAAAATAAGTCTTGAGAGACATGCCTGCGAAGTTGGGTAGAAATCCTTTTCTGGCAAGAGTTTCTAATCCTTTCTCACCAATGTGACCAAGTCTTTTGTGTCATGTCTCAATGTTAGAATCTTTTACAGCCATATTTACATCTTCTTTCTTGATCTTGGCTTCTATCATATAAAGAATGTTTACTTTTTTTCCCTTTAGCTAACACTAGGGAGCCTTTGGTGAGCTTCCGTTTTCCTTCACCAAATGGATTAGTATAGCCATTATCATCAAGCTTGCCTGTAGAGATCAAATTAAGGTAAATATCTGGTACATATATGATATCTTTAAGCAATAACTCACACAAATGCTAGTTTCCAAGTAAATATCTCCTACGCCCACAATCTTGGATGCCCCCTTATTTCCCATTTGAACATGACCATAATCACCATTAACATATGATATGAAGTAATCATGATGTGCAATAACATAAAACAAAGCACCCGAATCAATCATTTAATAATTGGTATGGCAAGCGAGATTTTCTGAGCTCTCATCATAAACAATACCTAAATCATCATCAATTATGGTTGCAATGTTCTCTTTGTCATTTTTCTGAGCATCACCTTTTTCTTTCATCTATTCTCTTTTCACAATCTACACTCCCTTTTAACGTGACTCATTTTCTGACAGTGAAAGCACTTTATTTTTCTTCTCTGGGAATTAGATCTTCCTCTAGGGCTATCATTATTCTGTTGATGGAAATTTCTACTTTGATTTCTCCCTCGTCTTTCTTGGTTTTCTAAAATAAGTGTAGCTGACTCAGAGGGAACTGCTTCAATACTCTTTTTTCTAGTTAGATTCTTTATTTCGTAGCCTATTTGTAGCCATATCTAAGGTCAATTTCTCGTTTGGTGTTGAATTATTCATTGATACTACTAATGTCCCTCAATTGCCAAGCAAAGAATTAAGCAACAACAATGTTTGTAACTAACTTATCATTTAAATAATTTTCATAGTAGTCAACTGATCAACCAAGCCTTGAACTCACTAGTGTGTTCAGTTATACTACGCCCTTTTTTATATTTCAAATTAACAAGTCTTTTAATCAAATTGGCTTTATTTTGTAATGTTGGCTGCTCATAAATTAATTTTAATTTTCTCCAAAGAACAATAGCCTTAGATTCCTTCGCGAAATAATGGTACACACTCTGATCAATCCATGACCTATTAGTACCCACAGCCTTTTGGTTCAATTGGGCCAATTTCTTATCATCTAAATTAATAGGTTTAGCTTCGCCACCTTCAATAGGTTCATGTAAGTTTTTCATGTAGAGCAAATCTTCTATTTTAAACTTCCAAATACCATAATTCCATGACTTCAATTTAATCATGAATGCCAAAGATTCCTTAATCTCAACCACAAAAGTAATAAAAACACACAACCTTGCTCTTATACTACTCTGTTAGGAAAGGGAATCACACAAACAACTGTAAATTAAAACGAAACAAAACTCTTTCTCTCTTTATGTGATTAAAATAGAATGTGTACCACAAACAAATGGGTAGAAAAATAAAGTAACAAATCCAAAGTAATAAATCAACTACAAGAGACATCGATTTTTACCTGGAAAAGTCCGATATAAACTTTCATTATATTAATGAGATTACATCACAAATTCTTCTTTAGATAACACTGGAGGCTAACAACATCAAGATTCTCAACAATCTTGGATTACAATAATAGATTCAATATCTATTTTTCTAATAAGGGAGTATCTCAAATTATAGCTACTGAGAGGATAAAATAAAGATCAACACTAGTAGAAATATAGAGGCCGATGTCAGGAACTTACCCTCCAAATTTAAGAGAAATCGGAGTTAAACTCGCCTTCTGATCATTTAATCAAAGATTGAAAATCCAAAGAAAAATACCTTTGTTTTTCTCTCTCACAGTGTCTTTTTAGTTTGCGAAATGGCTACAGTTCTCGTGATTTTTCACTTATTTCTTTTATATATTTTCTTGTTAATTACACATCAAGAAAATTATTTTGGACTTTAGGCTTTTGGGGCCATCGAAGTGAGATGGACCATACAATCCTATACCAAAGTATTGAAAACCTGACTGATTAGCACCTAATACACCACCAAACCAAAGATGAGATCTTGAAACATGTTTCAAAATAAGGAAAAGCATTTATGCTCCTGTAGCCCCAATGTCCTATTTTTTATTCTGCTATAATGCGTTATGAAGTGTAGTAGTTGGAGATTATCTCAGATACCAAGAGCGGAGTTGTGAAGAAATCTGTCATGCACTGCTTGGAAGAAAAAAAAAAGGAAACTAAACGTGGCAATCTTCAAAAGCAATAGCTAGCTACATTCTTCATCATTTCAGCTACCCACTTCACCTATTTTCTTCATTAATTTAGTTACCAATCAGCTTAATCAATTACCTTGTCATCTTGGTCAATTGGTGGCTGTATAAAGCACAAATGTTGAGAGTGCTTTCATTTTATACATCTAAAGAATTAAGAGCAAAATCGAGAGAAGAAAAGAAGAAAAACTGAGAGAAAAGAGAAGGAAAAAGAAAAGAAAAAAGAAAAGAATAGAAAGAAGCCGAGTGTGGGAGATGAAATGGAATTAAGAGGAATTATTATGGAAATTAGAACTGGACAGTTAAATTTATATTAAGTGAGTTAGAGGGTAATAGATTTATGAAATCTAAGTAGTTATGATTTAATTTACATTATACATACAAGTTTTTATAACAGTTCTAACTATTAATTTTTTAATCCCGTATTCTAGGGGAAATCTACAAGTCTAGAGACCAACAACAGCCCCAACAAACCCTAGAGTGAAACAAGATATGTGAGCGAATACTATTATTACTATTATGTATTTCGTGAAGAATTTATATTTGATTTTATGATTTTATATCATGCTATGATTACATGTATGTATATTATATGTTTGATTGAGTCATGAGATGTGAATACCAGTCACTATATATGTACCCTTCCCCATAAACTCTGCGCATGCGTATTGAGAGTTAGGTTACTCTACTTGTGCGAGATAATTTAATTACGCCGAGTATTGAGAGGCTTTTTCCTGCTCTACTTGTGCGATGATGTTCCAAACGAGTCTTGAAAGTTATTCCCCCTGGGTACTATTTGGTGTAGTTTGTGATGGACGTATGTATGTATGAATTCCATGTTTGCTGATGTATTATGCTACATGATTATGTATAAACACTAGTACACATACTTTATTATAATTATTATTGTTAATATTTTTAATATATAATTATATTCACTCACTGAGCCCCAATCTTACTATTTTCCTATTTACCCACTTCCTCCCAAGTTTCCTCATGATTTCGTGTAGACCAATTTCTAGTCAGTTGAGGTTAGGTCACAAGACGCATTACAGAATAACTTGCATTTTTAACATGTTTATGTTGCTTATGTTTATATATATAGATGAGTCTTAGTGTGAGTATGTATAGTGAGACATGAACTGTGTAAGTTTTAAATATATATTTTCGGATGAGACACAGAGGTTGTTTTGTGCTTATATTAGAGACCAAGTTTTATGTGTATATTGTTATGCACTAACTTGTTGCCATGAGTTTTAATTATTAGTCCGCACAATTCATTTTGGATTTGACATGTACGTCGGGACGAGTCGTGTCAAAATCTTTTGCTTGGTAACTGATGATTTATCAGTGACACCAAAATCAGTGATATCTGCCACTGGCCTTCTACAAGGGAAAATTAAGGATATTGGTGCCTCGGAGGAGAGAGTTGTCGGTATCGGCCCTGATGAGGTTAGGAGTTCTTCTCTGGCATCTTTTACTGGATTGAATTTTGACTTCTTTGTCTCAACTTTTCAATTTGAAAGCATAAGCTAGGTACTAATGTATATATTTGGGCTAAGTTGAGCATGGTTTTATACATCTCAGGTTCTGGAGCTGTTGACCGCCTCTTTAACAACCCTATTTCTTCTATCACTTGCATGGTGATGGATATTAGCTTCGCCTCTGCAGACCGTGACTAGCTAGTGAGATGACTTTTGTTTCTCAGGTGGCGGGTACAACAAGCACTGCGTTTGCGGTGGCTACGGAGAGAGGTTTTGTTAAAGAGGTGGTCACTTGCAAGGTGATGGATAATTTAGAGGCGACTCCCCTGTCTACTATTTCTTGCATCACTTGGCTCAACAAGTTTAATGTTGGGGATTTGGGTTCGCTTGAGGAGAAAGTTGTCAATTTTGGCCTGGATGAGGTATGTTGATAATCAGTTTTGGTCTTATAAACTTAATTTCATTAAAAATATTTAATGTTGAGAATTTGCATGGGGAACTCAAACTGCCCTGCAAATTAAACCATACCAACTATTTTTTTTGGGAGTAAACGGAGTCTGGTGACCAGCTTGATTAATATTACTGTATTTTGCAGCTTAGCAATGTCCCTGAAGGCTTTCCAGAGTCCTCAAGCTGCTGCTTGAGTTTTTGTTAAAGATGTGGTTATGTACATGCTGATGGATAATTCGGAAATGATGCCTATGTCTTATGTATATATGTCTTCTATTACTTTGCTCAAATGCTCAACAAATTGAATGTTTAGGATGTGGGTGTGTTTTTAGGAGAAAGCTTATGTTTAATGAACTCGTGTTGTTTCGAAATTAGTTTTCATGATGGGTTAATTTTAAGTGTGCACTCTGGAAAGATTTTACTCAAGAAACAAGTCATACTTTCTATAGAGTAATTGGATCAATGAACCTTTAGGTGATGAATTTCTTTTTCTTTTTTCTTCTTTTTGGTGTCCAAGCTAGTCTAAAGGATGCTTAAGTCTTAAGACTCTCTCTTTTTGAAACTGACAGAGAAAAAACGCCCACGAAGAAAAAAACATAGTTAAAGAGTTCTTTCTTAAAAGATTTAGCAAAATCAGTAACAATTCAGCAATTAATTAAAATGAATTTTGGCAATTAATTTGCAGAATCAGAATCCATGTCAGCTTGACACATTCCTCCGGAATTGGCAAACTATATTTAGTTAAGATCATAAATTAATTTGCCTTTTAATTTAAAAAATTATTAGTTAATAATAATTTTTTTTGGGGGTCATCTTCGTGCTATATCATTTTAATGCTCTATCATTTTAACATTCTGAACTACTTTGAAGTTGGATTGCAATTATTTCAAGTGTGCTCTTTAATGTTTTCTAATTGTTCTTTTAGTAAATCTAGTAAGTAAAAATAATTTAGTATCACACTTCTTGGTGTTTTAGCAAAAAATGAAGGTACACTTGAAAACGCAAAATTACGACTACAAATTTAGACTCTGGGATATTAATTTAAATGGTTAATAGTTGTGCTACAATTCACGATTTGTTAATTATACGTAATTTTATATTTAACATTTAAAAGTTTAGATCACAAGAAAATCTATTTTGGTTGGATAATGTTCCCATTACCAAGATTTAATTCAAACTCCGCTAACAAACATAATTACAAACAATGAAACAAAATCGGGAAAAGAACCTGGTAGTCACACGTCAATGTAGAAGGACAGTATGTATGATGGTCCAATTATTAGGTTATTCCACGGAATAAATTGGAAAAATGGAAGCAGGGATCGGGAAATTAAAATAAACACGATTTTGATATCCAGTGAATTAATTAAAACTGTGTTCCGTTAAAACAAGGTGACTTGCAAAAGAAGCTTTATTTTGGAAATAAGCTGGTTCATGAATTCTTGGTGTTCTTTTTCGATAAGCAAGCTGACGCAGAACAAAAGCAAAAAAAGCAAGAGTCACCAACATCAATCAAAGTAAAAGACAGAAATCGATCGACAAAAGCAAGACAAAGGAAGCAATGGCAAAGAACAAAATGAAGTGAGACAAAAAAGAAAGGCAGGACCAATCACCGGAAGCCAGCACAATAGACAATCACAAAAGTCACAAAAGTCACTTTTTTATTAGCTTTCGTACGTTGTCAAGGTAAAAACTTGCATATCAAGTTTCGATTAAAAGCATTTCAATAATTTTGTAAAACAGTACCGCCCGCACAGAAAGCCTCCCAAAAGCTAAATGGAACAAAATAATTACAAGGCCCAGTGCCCCCGTTATATATCCATCTTTCGGCCGTCCATTACTAGTGCATGCCCGCACTTTGTTTTACTCTCGGAAAGTGACTTTAATTAGGAAGCACTTTCGCACCCTAACGAGGGTAAGTAAGCCACTTATAATATATAAGTGATATTTAATTCATTATCTATTTGTTTTTCTTCAGAAACGTCAACCATGGCAATGGCAACAACATCAACATCAAATACTGAAACAACGAAGGTGAAATTGAAGTTAATGATTGATAAACGAGCTAACAAGGTCTTGTTTGCCGAAGCTGAGAAAGATTTTGTGAATATCCTGTTCAATGTCCTTTACATGCCACTTGGTAGTGTCGCCAGGCTCGTCATGGATGCTGGTTCGAGTGGCTGCACCGGAAACCTATACAAGAGTCTTGAAAATCTGACTGATGATCATCCAATACACCACCAAACAAAAACTGAGCTCTTGAAACCCCTTTTAAAATGGGGGAAAGCATCTCTGCTCTTGCAGCCCCAAGCTTACCCGCAACCTGTACCTGTGGAGAGAAAGTTGTACAGTTGTGGAAACATTCACTTGTATGTGACAACTCAAGTGAACACCAGGTGTCCCCAATGTTCTCATCCTCAGACTCATGAAAACACGACGAAATTGAACATAGCTTCGCAGATTGTGCAGAAATCTGTTTTTTACATGGTAACTGATGATTTATCAGGGACACCAGCGTCAGTAATATCTGCTACTGGCCTGCTACAGGGCAAAATCAAGGATATCGGTGCCCTGGAGAAGAGAGTTGTCGATATTGGCCCGGATGAGGTAAGGAGTTAGTCACTGGCATCTTTTACTCGATTGAATTTTTACTTAATTATCTCCAACTTTCAATTTGAAAGCATAAGCTGTTAGAAAATTGGTGGTGAAAGCAGACACGCAGCTAAAGTAAAATTGTAATAAAATAAAGAACAAGTATAAAAGAGGACACCAGATATTACGTGGTTCGGCTTTTAGCCTACGTCCACGGGCGAAGACAGAAGGAAATATTTTACTAGTGAAAAGGAGTTACAAGTATTGTAGTATTTTAGCTCACTTCCCAAAACCCCAATACACCCAAACTCTCAAATCACTAATAACAAGAGCTTATAAATTCAAGCTCACAACTCTCTCTCAACTCTCCAATTCTCTCTATGGAATTGCTTTAATTCCTCTGGAATGGAATTGCTTTGAATTGGATTAGAAATGCATTCGGGAACTCTCCTTTTTATAGGCAAAATGTGCCATTAAAATATTATTTTTTCTTGCCAAAACCGTGGCCTTCTTGCTTGTTGAATTCTTCCAAAAGTTCAAACTAGCTGCTGCCAAACTTGCAAACTTTCTTCTTTGTTTTGTTTTCAAACAAAAGCCGTGTGCTTCGCTTGTTGAATTCTCCTCTTGCATTCAAAAGTTGTGTGCTTCTAGATGAAGAGTTTCTAGAAGCCATGGTTTTGCACATTCTCCCACTTGGAGATTAAATTGAGAATCAATCAATCTCCACACCATCCTTTCTGCTTCGCCATAAACATGTTGCCTACGTTGCTGCTAGGCCACAAGAGGATCTACTCCAGATAAACTTGTCAGTATTTATCGGCTTGGTCAAAACATCTGCTAGGTTCTCCTTCGTATGGATTTTCTGTAAATCCATGCTTCCGTCTTCCACTACTTCTCGAACGAAGTGATACTGAACTCCTATGTGCTTTGTCCTAGAATGAAAGGCTGGATTCCTTGCAATATGCAAGGCACTCTGACTGTCACAAAACACAGGAATTTTCTGTTGTTTGTGCCCGAGCTCCTCCAATAACCTTTGTATCCATATAGCTTCCTTGCAAGCTTGTGTAGCTGCCATGTATTCTGCTTCTGTTGTAGATAAAACCACAACGGTCTGCAATTTCGAAACCCAGCTTACAGCTGCTCTCGCAAGTGTAAACACATAACCAGTAGTAGATTTCCTTTTATCAAGGTCTCCTGCAAAATCTGAATCCACATAGCCCCTGACAGTAAACTCTGATCCTCCATAACATAATGCAACATCTGAGGTTCCTCTGATGTATCTCAGAATCCTCTTCACAGCTATCCAATGCTCTCCACCAGGATTCGCCATGTATCGACTAACTGCTCCCACTGCTTGTGCAATGTCCGGTCTTGTACATATCATAGCGAACATCAAACTTCCCACTGCTGATGCATACGGTACTCGAGACATCTCCATCCTCTCCGCTTCATTGCTAGGACACATACTTGAGGATAATTTGAAATTAACAGGAAGTGGGGTAGAAATTGACTTACACTCTTGCATGTTGAAGCGTCGCAAGATTTTCTTCAAGTAATTCTTCTGTGAAAGCCAAATCTTCCTGTTATTTCTGTCTCGTTGAATTTGCATCCCTAGAATCTTGTTTGCTGGTCCCAAGTCCTTCATTTCAAACTCCCTAGCCAACTGTGCCTTCAATTCTTGGATTCGATCTTTGTTGGGGCCTGCTACCAACATGTCATCCACATATAACAACAAAATAATGAAATCATTATCTTCAAACCTCTTGTAATATGCACAATGGTCTGAACTGAGTCTGTTGTATCCAAGGCTCATAATGAAGGAATCAAATCTCTTATACCAACACCTCGGCGCCTGTTTGAGACCGTATAGAGATTTGTTCAACCTGCAAACCAAGTTCTCCTTTCCTATTTCTGCAAAACCTTCTGGTTGGAGCATATATATTTCTTCTTCAAGTTCTCCATGAAGAAATGCAGTTTTCACATCTAACTGCTCTAGATGTAGGTCAAATGTAGCACACATTGCCAAGACTACTCTGACTGTTGTGAGTCGAACCACCGGAGAAAATATCTCGTTGAAGTCAATACCTTCTTTCTGAGCATATCCTTTCACCACCAATCTCGCACGATACCGCTCCACTTGGTCATTGCCATCACGTTTGATCTTGTAGACCCATTTGTTTCCAATGGCTTTTCTTCCACGTGGTAGTGGTACAAGTTCCCACGTCTTATTCTTGTGTAGAGCTTCAATTTCTTCCTGCATTGCTGTCATCCACAAAGTAACATCTGGGCTGTCTAAAGCTTCATGAAAAGTTAAAGGCTCTCCATCCTCTGTTAGAAGACAGTACGCAACGTTGATCTCTGTCACATACTCCGAGTGCCACGTTGGCGGTCGTCTCTCACGAGTTGACCGACGAACTTCTGGAGCCTCGGACTCGACTGGTTCTTGTTCCTCGTGCTCTGGTGCTGCTTCAAAAGAATCTGAATCTTCTGGATTATTTTTCACATATACCGGTACAGTCTCTGACTTTTCTTTTACAGTGCTATCATCCTTATCTTTCCTCTGCAGTTGATCTTCTAAAAAGATCACATCTCTGCTGATGACGATCTTGCGGGCAGTGGGGTCCCACAGACGATACCCCTTTACTCCATCAGCATACCCCAAGAAGATACATCTTCTAGATTTTGGATCTAGCTTTGTTCTTTCTTGAGCGTTGTACATCACGTACACAGGACATCCAAATGCATGAAGGTAGGAATAATCAGCTGGCTTTCCAGTCCACATCTCCATCGCTGTCTTCAACCCAATAGCTGTAGATGGTGACCGATTTACTATATAACAGGCAGTTTTGGCTGCTTCTGCCCAAAATGAATTAGGTAGACCAGCAGTCTTCAACATAGCTCTTATTCTTTCTGTAAGAGTTCTGTTCATCGGCTCTGCCACTCCATTTTGTTGAGGAGTGTATGCCACCATGAACTGTCTCTGAATACCTTCTTGCTTACATAAAGCAAGAAACTCGCCGTTTGTATACTCTCCACCATTATCTGTCCTCAAGCACTTGATCTTTTTACCAGATTCAAGTTCCACCCGCGGTTTGTATTCTTTAAACACTGGAAATACATCTGACTTTTTCTTAATTGGATACACCCAACATCTTCTGGAATAATTATCAATAAAAGTCACCATGTACTTTGCACCTCCCATAGATATATCCGGTGATTCCCAAACATCAGAATGAATCAAGTCTAGAATGCATTTACTTCTAGCAATAGATCTACTAAACTTTAATCTATGCTGCTTACTAATAACACAATGCTCGCAAAATGGTAAACTTACCGATTTGAGCCCCGGAAGCAATTTTCGCTCAGAGAGAATCTTCAAACCTTGTTCCGACATGTGGCCAAGTTTGAGATGCCACATCATCGTTGACTCTTCTCCATTTGATGCGACACACGCATCACCCTCCTGTAGTGTTTCTCCTTTAAGCATGAATAGATTAGCACCGATTTTTTCTGCTTTCATCAATACAAGCGCGCCTTTAACGATCTTCATAATTCCATTCTCCACATGAGTTTTGTACCCATGACTATCCATTTGTCCCAAAGACAATAAATTTTTCTTCAAGCCATTAACATGTCGTACCTCCCCAATTGTACGAATTGTACCATCAAACATTTTTACTTTGATAGTACCAATACCAGCGATTTCCAAGGCATGATCATTACCCATATATACAGATCCTCCTGAGATAGGTTCATATGTGTGAAACCATTCTCTCCGAGAGGTCATGTGCCAGGTAGCTCCTGAGTCTATAAGCCAGACATCAGACAGTCGTTTTCTGCCTTCTGAAACTGTTGTTGCCTCGCTGTAAAGAATTTCGCCATCATCCGAGGTACTTGCTACACACCCCTGAGCATTTGATGACTCAGGTTCTTTGCCCTCTTTTCTCTTCAAAAAGATTTTGTTGTGTAGTGACTTGGCCTCGTATAATTTTGTGAGAGTATCCCATATTTCCTTCGCCGTGTTTTTCTCTGCCACACTAGATAATACTCCATCTGCAAGTGCCAAGTGTAGATCAGAAATGACGTTACCATCTACCTCGTTCCACTGGTCATCAGTTATCTCCATGGGCCTTTCTCCAATTGCTGCCAAACAATTATTTTTCCTCAATACAGCTTTCATCTTCATTTTCCACAACGAAAAATTATTTCCGTTAAACTTCTCAATTTCATACTTTGCCGCCATTTTGTTGATAAATACTGCACACAGGCTAGTATACCACCTTGAATAATTGTGAGTATGTGTGATAATGTACACCAGGAAAGTTCCCAGGAAAGACTGGAGGGGTCACAATGGTCCCACTTAAAACCCAGTCTCCTTAAGCTCTTATCGCCTTTGTGACAGAACTTTCCTAGACATGTACAACAACCACACAGTTGTTTTACTCACACCACTATTCCCTGCTTTGCACCGCCAAATCTTGGGTCGCTCCCACCGTTTCTTGTGAACAGTACCGTATACGTGAACAGTACCGTATACGTAAACAGTACCGTATTTGTAAATAGTACCGCTCCCACCGTTTCACGTGAATAGTACCGTATACGTAAATAGTAACGTATACGTGAACAGTGTCGTATACTTCAATACCCCGTACATGAACAGTACCTGACTCCAAAAATACAACCAATAGCTCTGATACCACTGTTAGAAAATTGATGGTGAAAGCAGACACGCAACTAAAGTAAAATTGTAATAAAATAAAGAACAAGTATAAAAGAGGACACCAGATATTACGTGGTTCGGCTTTTAGCCTACGTCCACGGGCGAAGACAGAAGGAAATATTTTACTAGTGAAAAGGAGTTACAAGTATTGTAGTATTTTAGCTCACTTCCCAAAACCCCAATACACCCAAACTCTCAAATCACTAATAACAAGAGCTTATAAATTCAAGCTCACAACTCTCTCTCAACTCTCCAATTCTCTCTATGGAATTGCTTTAATTCCTCTGGAATGGAATTGCTTTGAATTGGATTAGAAATGCATTCGGGAACTCTCCTTTTTATAGGCAAAATGTGCCATTAAAATATTATTTTTTCTTGCCAAAACCGTGGCCTTCTTGCTTGTTGAATTCTTCCAAAAGTTCAAACTAGCTGCTGCCAAACTTGCAAACTTTCTTCTTTGTTTTGTTTTCAAACAAAAGCCGTGTGCTTCGCTTGTTGAATTCTCCTCTTGCATTCAAAAGTTGTGTGCTTCTAGATGAAGAGTTTCTAGAAGCCATGGTTTTGCACATAAGCTACGTACTAATGTATATATT
Source organism: Citrus glauca (assembly GCA_029633175.1). NCBI lineage: Eukaryota > Viridiplantae > Streptophyta > Magnoliopsida > Sapindales > Rutaceae > Citrus > Citrus glauca. Next base: position 3,766,250 of record JAQOOD010000004.1, on the reverse strand, counting down.
TTGGGCTAAATTAAGATTGGTTTTCATACCTCTCAGGTTTTGGAGCTGTTGAATGCTTCAATGCAAACAAATGAAGCTCTCACTACCTTCTTCCTTCGTTATGAAGAAAAAGTTTTTGGGTTGAAAATGAGATGACCCATAAACAACTGTGGTGTCAGAATAGCTATAAGTTGTCATTATATATCCGTTAGGTTTGTTGATAATAAACCTAGTACATATTTCGTGTTTGTGCATTGTTCTTGACGTTACAAAAGTATGTGATGAATTAATGATGTTAATATATTAGGCTTAAACTTTGTTTTTGTTTTTTCACTTTCTGAGAAGATGATGGGGTCAATTGAGCGTAACACGATCATTTTCCAGTTCTTTACTCGTACTCTAATCAATGAACACGTAGATTTCCAGTTTTTATTGCTCGTTTCCACTTTTCTTAAACATCGTAAATTACTAGAACTCCCAGAGGGAACCCAACATTGGCAGTCGGCAAAAATCTTCCTCATCCATGGTGATTAGTCTTGATAGCTTGTAAATTAGGCTGTGAAAACATTCTAATAATTATCATAGAAAGACCAAATTGCTAAACTGTGTTCGATATCCTGGAACAATTATAATTTTTAAATAGCACTCTCTACAGCTTCGAAAATAAATCACCGATGGTCAAGAACTAGTGGAGTCAAGTATTGGGAAAATTACATACGGCTCCTTTCCTAAGTTACGGATTTAGGAAAGTGTGGACCCTTTTTAGCTTTTAGTTTTTAGTTATTTATTTATTTATTTCTTTACAACAACTAATTAATATGAATATATGATGATGAAAACAGGATTTTGATATTCAGTGATGATCACGAATGACATTAAAATTGTAAAACAAGGAGAATTCTGAAAGGTTCATTTGTTTTCGAAATAAGCTTTAATTATGAATTAATTCTTGGTGGGTCCTTTTGACAAGGACATTCATAACTAGAATAATTCAATACACATTTAATTCATTAATATGATCAGATTTATATCTAGGATCAAATTATTATCCAATCTAGACAATCAATTGAACCAATGCAGATGAGATCTCTTCGATTGGATGAGGAAATAACTTTTTGACCATTTAATGACATGCGATCCACTATTTCTCAAATATAAAAGGCGAAATGCGGTGTAATTGAAAGTATATGGCAAGGAAGAAGGGTTGTTGGGAATTCAAAAATCCCATCGGAAGATTGTAGAGTCATACAGAGTTCTGACATATAGAGTATATGTACATAAACACATATATATACACGTAAGTTTTATATAGTTCTGTTTGCAAGTGTCCATGCATGATTAGTATCATGTGGGATCAATTACTATGAAGAAGAAGAATAATTTACTTTGTGTTACTATTATTATATTATAATTAATCAAACTTTACTTTGATCTTCAACTGCATGTACTCTCCGTAAACAACCAACATACAGAATAATATTTAGTTCTGATCTTACAAAAAATACAGCTTACACACAAATGGTCGATGGATCATGGCTATAAATAGCCAAACTCACTTTGGAAATTTGGCATCTGTTTTCCTTTGAAGAAGAAACAATAATACTTAAAAAGCATCTTCTCTCAAATTCATTTTTATAGCTTTAATTTTCTGTTCAATTTTGCAAGCGACCTATATTTAGTTCCCATACTTTCTCCTTTTGCAATTATTAGAATACTTCCCACATAGATCCATAATATTTCTTTCTTGTCTTTCTTTTTTTATCTTGTCATGCATAATAATATTTGAGGAATTTAACACTCATGTCTACCTAGCTACCTGAAACATAAAGCACCGGAAAAGTTAATAATTGAGAACTTTACCATTAGAAATTTGTAAAAGTTAATAAATGAGAACTTACCTTGTCAGCGAAATCAAGAAAAGCAATTTTTAGTTAAGATCATATATTAATTTGCATTTTAATTTTAAAAAATATTATTTAATAATTTTTTTTGGGGGTATATCATTTTAATCTTTTGACCTACTTTTGGAGTTGGATTGCAATTATTTCAAGTGTGCTCTTTATTGTTTTTTTAATTGTTCTTTTTAGTAAATCTAATAAGTAAAAATAATTTTATTATCACACTTCTAAGTGTTCTAGCAAAAAATGAAGGTACATTTGAAAACGCAAAATTATGGCTATAAATTTAGACTCTTTGATATTAATTTACAAAGGTTACTAGTTGTGCTACCCTTCACGATTTGTTAGTTAATTTTACGTAATTTTATATTTAAAATTTAAAAGTTTAGATCAAGAAAACATCTATTTTGGTTGGATAATATTCCCATTACCAAGATTTAATTCAAACTGCGTTAACAAACATTATATACCAACAATCAAACAAAATCGGGAAAAGAACCTGGTAGTCACACGTCAATGTAGAAGGACAGTGTGTGTGTGTATATATATATATTTCTTGTTTGTGCGTTGTTCTTGATGTTACAAAAGTATTTGATGAATTAATGATGTTCATTTATTATGCTTAAACTTTGTTGTTGGTTTTTTTTTTACCATTTTTTGAGGAGGATGATGGGTAAATTGAGCGTAACACAATCATTTTTCAGTTATTAACTCATACTTTAATCAATGAACATGTACATTTCCAATTTTTCTCGTTTCCACTATTCTTAAATATCGTAAATTACTAGAACGCCCGCAGGGAAGCCAGCATTGGCGATCGGCAAAAATCTTCTTCATCCATGGTGATTAGTCTTGTCAGCTTATAAATTAAGTTTTAAAAATATAATAATAATTACCATTATAAATTAGGCTTTAAAAATCTTCTTCATCCATGGTGATTAGTCTTGTCAACTTGTATGACAGCAAGTTGATGTCGTATGAGGAGCACAATCACGTGGACGACTTGTCGTCTATCAACCCTTTTTAGCACCGACAAGGTCGTATCTTCCAGAATTTCATAATTCAGGTTCACATTCAACCCAAAAAAAAAAGAAAAAGAAAGTTAAAGAGTTCTTTCTTAAAAGATTTAGAAAAATAAGTAATAATTCAGCAATAAATTAAAATGAATTTTGGCAATTAATTTGCAAAATCAGAATCCTTGGCAACTTGACACATTCCTCCGGAATTGGCAGACAATATTTAGTTAAATCATGTATTAATTTGCCTTTTTATTTAAAAAAATTATTATTTAATAATTTTTTTTGGGATCATCTTCGTGCCATATCATTTTAATGCTCTATCATTTCAATATTTTGAACTACTTTGGAGTTGGATTATAATTATTTCAACCGTGCTCTTTATTATTTTTTTAATTGTTCTTTTGGTAAATCAAATAAGTAAAAATAATTTAGTATCACACGCTTCTTGGTGTTTTAGCAAAAAATGAAGGTACATTTGCAAACGCACAATTATGACTGTAAATTTAGACTCTCTGATATTAATTTACAATGGTTACTAGTTGTGCTACCATTCACGATTTGTTAATTATACGTAATTTTATATTTAAAATTTAAAAGTTCAGATCATGAAAAAATCTGTTTTGGTTGAATAATACTCCCATTACGAAGATTTAATTCAAACTCCGCTAACAAACATAATATACAAACAATGAAACAAAATCGGGAAAAGAACCTGGCAGTCACACATCAGTGTTGAAGAACAGAATGTATAATGGTCCAATTATTAGGTTGTTCAATGGAATAAATTGGAAAAATGGAGGCAGGGTTGGGGAAATTAAAATAAACACAATTTTGATATTCAGTGAATGAATTAAAACTGAGTTCCGTTAAACAAGACGACTTGCAAAAGAAGCTTTGTTTTAGAAATAAGCTGGTTCATGGATTCTTGGTGTTCTTTTTCGATAAGCAAGCTGACGCAGAACAAAAGCAAAAACACAAAGAGTCAACAACATCAATCAAAGTAAAAGACAGAAATCGATCGACAAAAGCAAGACAAAGGAAGCAATGGCAAAGAATAAAATAAAGTGAAACAAAGAAGGAAAGCAAGACAAATCACCGGCAGCCAGCACAATAGGTTAGTCACAAAAGTAACAATAAAAAGAATGCCATAACAGTCGCGTTCTTATTAGCTTTCTTACGTTGCTAAGGTAAAGATTTGCACATCACGCTGTGGTTAAAAGCATTTCAATAATTTTGTAAAACACTACTGCCTGCAGAGAAAACCTCCAAAAGCTAAATGTGATGCTTTACCGTACAAAATAGTTACAAGTTTGCTGGCCAGTTGCCACGTTACATATCCATCTTTCGGAGCTCCACCACTAGTGTGTGCATGCTCCCACTTTGTTTTACCTTTGGAAAGTGACTTTAATTAGGAAGCACTTTCGCATCCTAAAGAGAGTAAGCAATCCACGTATATAGAAGTGATATTTAATTAATTACCTATATGTTTTTCTCCAGAAACTGTTGAGATATAATTAGTAATCTAGTAAATTGAGCAAGAAGTTTGAAGGGTTATTTGGTTTGTTTTTCAACGTGAAGTAAATGGTAGAATTGATGTTTGCAATGTGGCTTTGGAAATGTAAAGCATGATTAATGTAATCTCTAGAGTTGTCTATAATGCATATAAATATAGAACTCTGGTTGTATGAAAAGTAAGAGAAAGAAACGAAAAAATGAATTAAGCAATAAAGTTTCAGTAATTTCCAGCAAAATACTCTGTTTTTAAATAAAAAGATTTTCTGCACTTCCACTTGCACCCAACAGAAACATCAACCATGGCAATGGCAACAACAGCAACATCAAATACTGAAACAACGACGGTGAAATTGAAGTTAATGATTGATAAACGAGCTAACAAGGTCTTGTTTGCCGAAGCTGAGAAAGATTTTGTGGATGTCCTGTTCAATGTCCTTTATATGCCACTTGGTAGTGTCGCCAGGCTCTTCAAGGATGCTGGTTTGGGTGGCTGCACAGGAAGCCAGCTGTACCGAAGTCTTGAAAACCTGCCTGAAGATTACCTAATACACCATCAAACCAAAGTTGAGCTCTTGAAACCCCTTTCAAAATGGGGGAAAGCATCTCTGTTCTTGCAGCCCCAAGCTTGTCCGCTACCTGTACCCTTGGAGAGAAAGTTGTACAACTGTGGAAACAATCACCGCTTGGTGACAAATGAAGTGAATACTAAGTGTCTCCATTGTAGTGCTTCTTCTTATGATTCTGCTATAATGCGACATGAAGTGCAGCAGTGGAAGATTGTTTCGGATATTGAGGGCGGAGTTGTGAAGAAATCTTTTGCTTGCATAATAACTAATGATTTATCAATAACACCAGCGTCAATGATATCTGCCACTAGCCTGCTGCAGGGCAAAATTGAGGATATTGGTGCCCTGGAGGAGAGAGTTGTCGATTTTGGCCCTGATGAGGTAAGGAATTCTTCTCTGGCATCTCTTACTCGATTGAATTTTGACTTCATTACCTCAAATTTTCAATTTGAAAGCATAAGCTACGTACTAACGTATATATTTTGGGCTAAATTGAGCATGGTTTTTGTACATCTCAGGTTGTGGAGCTGTTGAATGCTTCAATGCAAACAAATGAAGCTCTCGCTAGCGTCTTCCTTCCTCAAAAAGAATAAATTTTTGGGTTGAAAATGATATGACTCATAAAAGAGCTGTGGTGTCATGATAGCTACAAGTTGTCATTATATATCCGTTTGGTTTATTTATAATAAAAAACCTGGTATTTATTTCTTGTTTGTGCATTGTTCTTGACGTTACAAAATTATGTGATGAATTAATGATGTTAATATATCCTGCTTAGACTTTGTTGTTGTTTTTTTTTTCACTTTCTGAGAAGATGACGGGACAATTGAGCGTAACACGATCATTTTCCCGTTCTTAACTCATACTTTAATCAATGAACATGTGGATTTCCAATTTTTGCTCCTTTCCATTATGTTGCAATTTGTGCTATCAAGGGATCAATCAACGCCAAATTGCAGCCCAAGATCTATAGATCAAACCAAACAAGATGCTCACGAAATTTGATAAGGATTAAGTCTAATGAACCAGATGCAGAGATGAAAATCTAAATTGAGTAGTGCAAGAAACAAGAACAAAAACGAATTAACGTGGTTCAGCTGATTTGCATCAGCCTACGTCCATGGAGAAACAACATGATCAGCTTTTATTGGTTATCAAGAAGAACTACAGAGCTTTACAGAGCACATTACATAGATCAAGAAGTCTCTCGAAATGATCCCAACTTCTCTCCATATAGCTCACAGCCCTCTCCTGTTTTTTACACTAGCACCAGCTGTTTTAACAGTTGTGCAACTGATTTCATTTCACGAAGCCCAGAAAGAAGCCCACGCGACATGCACATGAAATAACAACCTTTAACGACTCGGCTTGAGCACGCGTAAGGCTTGTGACTTATTAAAGCTGAAACGGCATTTCGAGAAGTCGTTTAAGAGAGTAATAATAAAAGTAGAGACCAAGAACAAAAGCAAGAAAATGACAGCAATTGACAGAAGAAAAACAAAGAGAGCAATTGTAACAAAGTAAAACAAATAAGAAAAGCAAGACAAACCACCGAAAGCCAGCACAAAAGGGCAGTCACCAAAGTCACCAAAAGCATGCTGCAACAGTCGAGTTATTATTAATTATTAGCTTTCATTACTTTTTAAAAAGTGTCCTTAGCAAGAACTTTTGCATCCTAAAGAGAGTAGATAACCGCATAAAATGAATTTTATTACCAAGAAGTTGCTGTGTTACAGGTTCGTTAAAGACTTATTTCTTTTCTTCAGCAGCATCCAAATAAGTGAATTTTTTTACCAAGTAGTTGCTGTGTCACAGGTTCGCTAAAGACTTATTTCTTTTCTTCAGTAGCATCGACGATGGCAACGGCAACAACAAGAACAACATCAAACACTGAAACGAAGAAGGTGCAATTGAGGTTAATGATTGACAAACCAGCTCACAAGGTCCTGTTTGCCGAAGCCGAAAAAGATTTTGTGGATATCCTATTCAATCTCCTTTATATGCCATTTGGTAGTGTCATCAGGCTTCTACGGAATACTGGTATGGTTGGCTGCACAGGAAACCTTTACCAGAGTCTTGAAAACCTTAGTGAAGCTCTCGTGATACCCAATCAGAACAAAGTTGAGCTCTTAAAGCCCCTTCTAAAATGGGAAAAAGAATCTGTGCTCTTGCAGCCCCAAGCTTGTCCGCAACCCGACAAAAAGCTTTACACCTGTGGAAACTATCCTCATTGTGTGACGACTCAAAAAGACACCCCGCGTTCCCCATCTTTTGGTTCTTCCACATCTTTTAGTTCTACCCAATCTTTTAATTCTACCCAATCTTTTAGTTCTTCCCCATCTTTTGGTTCTTCCCCATCTTTTAGTTCTACCCCATTGTTTGGTTCTTCCACATCTTTTAGTTCTACCCCATCTTTTTGTTCTTCCACATCTTTTAGTTCTACCCCATTATTTGGTTCTTCCACATCTTTTAGTTCGACCCCATCTTTTTGTTCTTCCACATCTTTTAGTTCTACCCCATCTTTTGGTTCTTCCACATCTTTTAGTTCTACCCCATCTGTTAGTTCTTCCCCATCTTTTGGTTCTTCTCTGGCTTCTGAGTTGCGGCATGTGAACAAGGTTCTAGACAGCGAGGGCGGAATTGTCAAGAAATCAGTCGCTTTCACGGTATCAGATGATTTATCAGTGATACCAGGGTCAATGAAATTAGGCATTGGCCTGCTACAAGGCAAATTTAAGGAAGTTATTGGCGCCCTCGAGGAGAGAGTTGTCGATATTGGCCCTGATGAGGTAAGGAATTCTTCTCGAGTTAGCATCTTTATCTTGTTCGAATTTTGAGTTCCATAACACAAAATTTTAATTTGAAAGCATAATTGAGCTACCGTGTTGCTCTTTTCACCCTACCAATGATATTGATTTTGGCCTAAAGCATATGGTTTTTATAACTCTCAGGTTTTGGAGCTGTTGAAAACTTCATTGCTGACAAATGAAGCGCTCTCTACTGTCTTCCTTCCTCATGAAGAAAGAGTTATTGGGATGAAGATTATATGACTCACGAAAAATAAAATGCTCTGGGAGTATTTTGCCATGAAATTAAGCTATAAGTCGAGCTGTATATATCCGTTTGGTTGAGCTGTATATGTCCGTTTGGTTTGTTTACTACAAACCCAGTATATATTATTGTTTCTGCGTTTTCTTGATGTTACAAAACTATGTGATGAATTGATGATGTTAATATATTATGAATCCACCGATAGAGTTAAGTCAAACATTATTGGAACTACTGGAGGCCGTACTAGTATTGGGGAGATTATATGGCTCCTTTTCTAAGTTTCAGTTTTAGGAAAGCATGAACCCTTTTTAGTTTTTGTGTTATTTGTTTCTCTTCAACATCAAATTAGTCTGATAATGAAAACAGGATTTGGAAGTTCAGTGATGATCATGAATGACATTAAAATAGTGTTGTGTTAAAACAAAGTGAAATCCAAAAGTTTTATTTGTTTTAGAAATCAGCTTTATGAATTCTTGGTGGTCCTTTGAGCAAAGAGAATTTGATGTAGAAGAAATTAGAATTTCATCATTTTAGGAGTTTTTTAAATTTTCCATTTTAATCAGTCTTATTAAGTATATGTATTTGCTATTTTATTTCCATTTTAATTATGATTTATATTTTTATATCTGAGTTAATTTAAGGAACTGGATTTATGGAGTGTCTCCTAAACAAAAATTAAAATGAGTTTGAATCAGAATGGACTAGAATAGGAGTAAGGAATGAGAATCAAAATAAGTTATTTACTTGAACCGTAAGAATTGAGATTAGAATGAGCAAGATTGTCATTAATGTATTTATTTTGTCTTGAAATCGGAAGAGTATTGAGTTAGATTTTACAAATTGATTTTATAAATTATTAAAATGTTCTTAAGTAATTATTGCTATAATTATTATTTTATACTTTAATTATTATTTATTCAAAAATTATTATTATTATTATTAATTATTGTTAATAATATATGAATATAGTAATTAATTATAAAATTTTTTATCATTAGTAACAATAATGATGACAACATTGATTATTATTATTGTTGTTGTTGTTGGTGTTGATGTTTGTATTCTTCAAAGTTGGCATTTCGTGAATATTAAAATATTAATGCGGTTACAATGGAAACTCCAAGAAATGGGAGATTGATTTCCATCCCTTACGAATTAATCTCTCATTCTTCATTCCCAAATTAGGGTGGGTTTCGCAAATTCAATCCTGATTTTACCTTTATTTTATGAAGTAAACGCGGTTAATAATTTTGATTCCTCAATCTGAGAAATAAAAACACCGTTAATATATAAAGATTTCTTGTCATTGTTTTTATAGCCAAAACAAAAGAAAGCAATTCTAACAAACAAAGCGAAACAAAGAAGAAAAAGAAAGACATATATATATATATATATATATATATATATATATCAACGGTAGTCAGCACAAAAGAAAAGTCACAAAAATCATCAAATGCATGCTATAACATTCAAGTTATTTCTAGCTTTCCTCTAAGGTAAATATTTGCATATCACATATTGGTTCAAAGCATTTCAATGTTGTTAAAGCAAAGAAAACCTCCCAAAAGCTAAATGGGATGCTTCACTCTACAATTGATGCTCTCGGATTTGGAAGCAAACTCGCCACATGGAGCAGCCTATTTATAGTCTAAGCTTGAGATCGAGATTGTGCTCTGCTTTTGATCATCACCTTCATTAGCAAAATAATAATAATAATTTTTCACTGCCTAATTTGTTTTACTTTTGCAAAGTGACTTATTAGCTAGCGCTTTCGCATCCTAAAGAGAGTAACTAATCCACATAAGTGATATTTAATTGCCAAGTAGTAACTGTGCTATTGTTCGCTAAAGAATTATTTCCTTTTCTTCAGAAACGTCAACCATGGCAACAGCAACAACATCATCAGACACTGAAATCACGGAGGTGAAATTGAAGTTAATTATTGACAAGCGAGGTAACAAGGTCCTGTTTGCCGAAGCTGAAAAAGATTTTGTGGATATCCTGTTCAACCTCCTTTATATGCCATTTGGTAGTGTCACCAGGCTCCTCAGAGATGCTGGCATGGTCGGCTGCACAGGAAACCTGTACCAGAATCTTAGAAACATGAGTGAAGCTCTCCTGATAGCCAATCACAACAACGTTGAGCTCTTGAAACCCCTTTTAAAATGGGGAAAAACATCTGTGCTCTTGCGCTTGTCCTGTGCCTGTGGAGAGAAAGTTGTACAGTTGTGGAAACAATCACCCGTATGTGACAACTAAAGTAAACACCATGTGTCCCTAATGTTCTCGGCCTCAGGATGATGAAGTGCGGCTATCGAACATAGCTTCGGAGAGTGAGGGCGGAATTGTGAAGAAATCTATTGCTTAGACAGTAACAGATGATTTGTCAGTGATACCAGGGTCAATGATTTTAGCTTGGTCTGCTACAGGGCAATATTAAGGATACTGGTGCCCTGAAGGAGAGAGGTGTCGATATTGACCCTGATAAGGTAAGGAGTTCTTCTCTGGCATCTTTTACTCGTTTGAGTTTTGACTTCATTATCTCAAATTTTTAATTTGAAAGCATAAGCTACGTACTAATGTATATATTTTGGGCTAAATTAAGCATGGTTTTGATACCTCTCAGGTTCTGGAGCTGTTGAGTGCTTCAATACAACAAATGAAGCTCGCACTCCCGTCTTCCTTCCTCATAAAGAAGAAGTTTCTGGGATGAAGATTACAGAACCAGTTGGGCCCCAACCAGTACAGTACCTTCTGGAAGAAGATTATACGACTTATAAAAGTTAACTGTCATGGGAGTAGTTTGTCACGAAAGCAATAAGTTGTCATTATAGATTTCTCGTTTCTGCATTGTTCTTGATGTTACAAAACTCCACGATGAATTAATCACGTTAGCATGTTGTGCTGAAAAAATGTTGTTTGTTTACTTGTTGAGATGACGATGGGGTAAATTGGGCGTCAACGCCGATCAGTTTCCTGTTGTTAATTCATACTTAGTCATTGACAATCGATTGTTCCAATTTCTTCTCATTTCGACTATTCATAAATTACTCGCATGGGCAGTTGCGCATAGGAAAACCAACACTGGCAATCGGCAAAAATCTTCCTCATCCATGGGGATTAATCTTGTCGGCTTATGTCCCATATGTACAACATAAAGTCCCTACAATTAGGCTTTTGTTTTGGAAATAATGTGATTAAGCTTCATGAATTCTTGATGGTCCTTTGAAAAAGAGATTCATAATTAACTAGAATAACTAAAAACACAATTAATTCATTAATATGATCAAACGTATCTAGGATAAATATCTGATCAAATCTAGATAATCAATTGAACCTACATACGAGTGCGACTAATCTTCTCGAATAGATTGAAGCAATTGTGAAGCAATTAGTAACTTCATGGTAAGGGATGACTTTATCAGTGACAAAGTAACTAATTGCAAAGTTGAACTGGCATTGAACTGCTACAAGGCAAAGTTGCGAATACTGGTGCCTTCGAAAACACAGTTGCTGAGATCGGCATTGATGACAAAATGATATAATTGGTTAGTTTCTGGTATATTTATATTGTTTGAATTTTGGTTTCAGTAACACAAACTTAGCCTTACAACAATGATATAGATTTTGTGCTGAAGCATGGGTTTTATTACCTCGCAGGTTCTGGAACGGTTAAAGGCTTCAATGGAAGCAAATGCAGCTCTCACTACTGTCTTCCTCATGAAGAAAGAGCTCATAGGACGAAGCTGTGACTCAGTAGATCTTAACTATAAGTTGTCATTATCCGCTTGGTTAATTTTTTTATGATAATCCAAGAATTTATTGTTTCTGCATTGCTCTTGACGTTACAAACTCTGCGATGAATTGATGATGAATAATTATGCTTACTTGTTGAGGTCGAATGATCATAACCCAGTAAATAAGAACCCCCAACTGCAACGTTTCCAAATGACATGCGATCAAAGCAGCCTGATAACGCTGCTTGAGGATTATTTGGTGTCATAAATGAAGTCCGATCAGACCCCACAAATGGAACTTCAATTAGCTGAGTGAGTGGAGCGTGGTGGTGGTTTCCAGAGTAGCATTGTGACGTTGGCTCAGAGAAGATATACTGCTGGCGCTCTGATTTCATGCGATTGATATTGAAATACAATGAGACTTTGATATACCGCACGTCATAAGAAAGCAACACGTGTCTGGGGCTCATAAGCCTATTGGATCATTGCTAGAGAATTCTAAGTATGAAAAAAAAAATTAAAATCATTGCATTTTTTTAAACTAACTGTAAATCTATATAAATCTAGAGATATTATCATTTTACCACCTAATATTATTTGAAATATCACTTCACCACTAAAAATTTTTTTAAATTATTTTTTTCACTTATTATTTTAATTTTTATTATTTTACCGTCAAATAGTTATCTCCGTTAATAAAATGATATTGTTTGAGGGAAAAATAGGATGAACAGTGAAGCGCCACGTGTCGATTAAAGGAGCGAATCCAGAGCGGATTGGGGTACTCCACGAGAATTGGGGTACCCCCTATAAAATAAGATACTCCGTATGGGAAGAGGTACCCTAACTATAATGGGGTACCCAAGGTACTTTATATGAAAAGGGGTACCCTAAGGATAAGGGGGTACCCTAAGTAGCAAAGGGGTACCCCAAGCCATGAGGGGTACCCCCATATCCTGGGATATCCTACGAAACGGTGCAAGAGAATCCACCAAAATATCCGCCATGCGCAACGTCCCCGCCTCCTAAAAGATTTCCTTTGATTTTGTCAGAAAACGGAATCGAAAATGATACGCCAAAGGGGGGACAGCCGCCTGCAACAGTGCAGAATATTATACCAAGGACAGTGGTCCCCAATCGCCTACCCGACAACTGCTGTAGAGCTACCCCAGGACCACTCACCAGCGCGCGCCACGTCTCCAAATGATGAGATACGCCGCGGGCATGCATATAACGGCCCAAAAATCCTGAAAACACCAGAGGGACGTGAGCCAGAGAGGGTACGCCACGTGGCAGGGAGGTACACCATATATAAAGACACCTAGGGTTTACTCTCCACAAGTTTGGAGACAAGCTTTTCTCCTTCCTCCAATTTTCGCCATTCACACTCCCACTCCAAAAAAACCAGGTTCTCTCCATCTTTAAACCCAAATTTACAGAGAGCTTGCTAGCTCTCTTCACCTAAAAAGCTCGAGTTTGCTAACTTGAGCGTCGGAGTGTGAACGCCAGGGGTACCCCCCCGGCTTCACCTCTAACCCTCCTCTCACTGTTTTGCAGGTACGAAGCCCACTTCAAAGAATATCTTGTGCGTCGCTGACCGTCCTCCATAGCTATCTCTCACTCCCTCCTTCTCACCTCCCAAGACCTAGGATACCCCACGTCCCACGCGGCAAACCAGTGAGGTACCCCGTGTCCCCCAAAAATATTAAATTTATTGTTCTTAATTGATTTTGGATTTTCTTAGCCCAAAATCAGTTGAAAACAATTGGCGCCGTCTGTGGGGATACGCACAAAAAGCCTACATTGTGGTTACCTAGCTGGTGGTTGTGGGTGCATTAACACATGCCACCTGACGTACCTCCCGAAGGTTTAATGGGGGTTCCCGCAAGGACGAGGGAGGACAGCGGTAGTGACGATAGTGACCCTGCCAGAAGGGTAGCTCGTATAAACAAAGGCAAGGGCGTCAAGCAATCTACTGGGGTTCGCCAAGAGGAGGAGCCTATCGCAAACCAGCGTTTTGAAGACCTGGCCTACGCCATACTTCGGGCCGTTGGATCTCGAGCACCGGAAAGTTCCTTTCCTCCAGTGACACCCGAAACTCCGTTACCTCAAGCGGACACTCAAGTTGTGGTGAAAAAAGGGGTACCCGAGTCCAGCAAGCTAAAGCCGGGGCCTTCGGGTACTCGCTCCAAATTTCGAGCCTTGGGTACCCGCGACGAGCGTTCCACCGCTTCCTGTAACTCCCGTAGCAGCCAGGGTACGAGGCGTATAAAGCGTTCCCATGAGGACCTCCGCGAGAAACTAAATGCCAAAAGAGCCTCCCAAGTGACAGCGACGTCATCGGGTACACCAGGGGTACCCCTTGACCTTGCGGAGAAGATGGAAAATTTGGAAGCCCAGGTGAAGCTCCTCTCCGAGAGGCAAAACCTCACGGCTGCACCAGCACCGCTGACTTACCAATCACCGTTCACCATGAAGATTCGGAAGGCAACCCTCCCCGAGGGGTTCACCATGCCACAGGTACCCCAATACTCGGGTACCACTGACCCCTCGGAGCATGCAGAGTTGTACCGCGACCAAATGCTCATCAAGGGGGTAGGCGAGAGCGCCATGTGTAGGATGTTTACTCATACACTCACAGGCCCCGCAAAGTCTTGGTTTCGCTCCTTGAAAGCGGGTAGCATATCTTCCTTAAATCAATTATTGTCTGAATTTACTAAAGAATTTTCCTATGCTTCTTCTCAAGACAGGGTAGCCTCCAAGCTTGCCTTTATCAAGCAAGGGGAAGTCGAACCTTTGGCGGATTACGTGACTCGTTTCCACCAAGAAGTGCTACGAACCGGGGCATTCGGAGATCAACATACACTTACCCATTTTGAGAAGAATTTGCGGTTGGGAAAATTGTGGCGTTCTTTTCAAAAGAAGCGTCCACTTTCGTATGGGGAGGCCCGTTCTAGGGCGTTGCAGCAAGTGGAGTTGGATGAGCGATGTCAGTTGAAGCGCCAAGAAGAGAAGGCTGACACCTCAAGGGACAAGGAAAAGCCCAGAAGGGTAGAAGCCCCGGTACCGCGGGTACCCCGGCAGCGGAGCCCGCCCAGGGTTATCCCACGTGGACGAGGGCATAACCCTCATCTTACCGCGGGGGTACCCCATCATCCAAGACCGCCATTACCTGATCATCGGGAACCACCCCCAAAACCACGGCATGAGTCTTTCCACCCATTGAATCGATCCCCGGACCAGATCTTCTACCACATTCGGGACAGTGGCCTCCTCCGTCCTCCAAAGCCTATGAGGAAGTACCCCAACATGAGGCGCAATTTGAAGTATTGCGAGTTCCACGAGGACTTTGGCCACAGCATTGCCGAATGCTTCACTTTGAGGGAGGAGATCGAATCTTTGATTCTCAGTGGGTACCTTAAAGAGTTTGTCCCTGACATAAGAGAGGCTCGGAAAACTGCAGAGCATGATAAGGGCAAGCGGATAGCTGAGGGTAGTCCTGAACGAGAGGTACCCCCGGGGCACAAGAAAGGTGTGTATGTGCGGATGATAATGGGTGGTCCTACATTGGCTGGCCAATCTCGGAGGGCTATCAAAGGTTATGGCAGGTCGCTGTCGGTGACCACTAACATGGGCAAAGAAGTCAACCTTAGTGAATGGGGTACACCAAGGATACCCCACCATCCCCCACCGATCCTCTTTACGGAAAAAGATGCGGAGGGCATCTCGTATCCCCACGATGATGCCTTTGTAATTACTTTGAAGGTTGCCACTGGAAAGGTGGCAAGAACTCTTGTGGACACCGGTAGCTCCGTCGACATCATCTTCAAGAGCGCCTTGGACCAGTTGTTAATTGAATCGCCAAAGATCACTCCGTATGCTATGCCTCTCATTGGCTTCGCCGGCGATATGGTTATACCAAAGGGCATCATCACACTGCCGGTCACACTTGGTAAGGTACCCCACCGTATTGTTCATATGATTGACTTTTTGATTGTGGATCATCCAGGTGCATACAATATTATATTGGGTAGGCCGTTTTTAGTGGCAACTAAAGCGGTGGTATCCATGCATTATCTTGCCATGAAAGTCCCAGCCGCCCAAGAAGTTGTCACTATCAAGGGAGACCAACAATCTGCCCGTGGGTGCTATTCCGTGGCTTCCAAAGTAACCTACCAAATAGCTTCTGATTTGGGAGTAAAGGGGTACCCCAGCGGGGGCCAATCCGAACCTACCCCCTCTAGGAGAGCACTTGCTAAGCAGCAAATGGCTACACTCAAGAAATCCCCTCAAGTGATCCCCTTACCAAAACAGTTGGAGTCCTCACCAATGGTAGAGAAAGAAGTTACCGGGGATAGTTCGGGGGTACGCCAAGGGGAGATGGATGAGCTCCATTGTGAGGTAGAGACACCTTTGGATCCCCGCGTATCGGAAGGTGACAAATGGGGTACCCCAGCTGAAGACCTCGTCTCAGTGCCGATTTCAGCTACCGACCCAGCAAAGACCGTGAAGGTAGGCTCCAGCCTTACGGAGGAACAAAGGGAGGAGCTCATTGCCTTCCTACGTGGGTACTTGGATGTATTCGCCTGGTCCCATTCGGATATGCCGGGTATCCCACCAGCCCTTTCTTGTCACCAACTCAATGTCAGCCCGCATAATAAGCCAGTCAAGCAGAAGCGTCGCGCCTTTAACCAAGAGAGGTATGACGCCATTGAGCAAGAGGTAGACCGCCTCTTAGCAGCAAAGTTTATAAGGGAGGCGATATACCCTGATTGGGTATCCAACGTGGTTCTCGTCAAAAAGTCAAATGGAAAGTGGCGCATGTGCGTGGACTTCACCGATTTGAATAAAGCCTGCCCCAAGGACAGCTTCCCACTTCCCCGGGTGGATCAGCTTGTTGATGCCACAGCAGGGCATGAAATGCTGAGCTTTATGGACGCTTTCTCCGGCTACAATCAAATTGCGATGCACGAACCCGATCAAGAGAAAACAGCGTTTATCACCAACCGAGGGTTATACTGTTACAAGGTGATGCCGTTTGGCTTGAAGAACGCTGGGGCCACCTATCAGCGGCTGGTAAACAAAATTTTCAAGGAGCAGATTGGGCGCACCATGGAGGTCTACATCGACGATATGATCACTAAATCAGTGCGTGCGGGGGAGCACCTCGGGCACCTCAGGGATACCTTCATCGTTTTAAGGAAACATCAAATGCGGCTCAATCCAGAAAAGTGTGCGTTCGGGGTTACCTCGGGCAAGTTTCTTGGGTTCATGGTACAACAACGGGGGATTGAAGCCAACCCCGATAAGATCCGTGCAGTTCTTGATATGAAATCACCAAGCACCATCAAGGAAGTTCAAAGCTTGGCAGGCCGGGTAGCTGCCCTGAGCCGTTTCATATCCAAGGCTACCGATTGGTGTAAGCCATTTTTCAAGGCTCTGAAGGCCGGAAAGAAACTCCAATGGACTCCCGATTGTGAGGAGGCCTTCCAAGAGCTGAAGGGGTACCTCATTAATGCTCCACTACTCGCCAAACCCGAGTTGGGAGAGGTGCTTTTGTTGTATCTCGCTGTATCCGAGCATGCCACCAGCTCAGTGTTACTCCGAGAAGATGAAAAGGGGGTACAACGACCTATTTACTACACCAGTAAGGCTATGGTCGATGCTGAGAAGAGGTACCCCACATTTGAGAAAGTTATTTTGGCTTTGGTTGTCTCCGCACGGAAGCTTAGACCGTATTTTCATGCTCACACCATTGCGGTCGTCACCAATCTTCCCCTCCGGCAAATCCTTCAAAAGCTGGACATGTCCGGTAGGCTTCTCCGATGGTCCCTTGAATTAAGTGAATTCGACATCATCTTCAAGCCTCGCTCGGCGATTAAAGCCCAAGCGGTCGCCGACTTCATTGCGGAGTTTGCCAGTGACTCAAGTGGCGAAGGCGAGCTAAAGTACCTATTGGATACCCCATCTACCGATGAAGTGGGGCAGGTCTAGGAGATATATGTGGATGGCTCCTCCAATTCACATGGTAGTGGTGCCGGAGTTATTATAATTGACCCGAATAAGGTGAAACTATGCTACGCGCTGCAGTTCGGGTTCAAGGCCTCAAACAACGAGGCCGAATATGAGGCCATCATAGCGGGATTAAGGATGTCCAAGGCCTTAGGAGCGGGAAGGGTGCACATCAAGAGCGACTCCCAGCTGGTAGTAAGCCAGATTACGGCAGAATACCAAGCGAAAGAGGAGAACATGAAGGGATACCTCGTGAAAACCAGGGAGCTGATGTCCCAGTTTTGCGAGGTTAAGGTGGAAAGGGTACCCCGACTTGAGAACAGCGAGGCCGACACCCTGGCAAAAATGGCGTCCCTTGGGGTAACCCAGTCATCCGGACCCATCACCACCGAACACCTACCCGCACCCAGCTTTGGCCTCACCGAGCCGTCGGAAGTAGGATCACTGTCTAATGCGGTCTTGTGGATGGAGCCTATTACGAGGTACCTCGCAGATGGAGACCTCCCCTCAGATAAAACTGAAGCAAGAAGGTTAAAGTACAAGGCCGCACGGTATTGCCTGATCCGGGATATCCTATACAGACGCGGGTTTACTCTCCCTTATCTTCGATGCTTGGGGGACGACGAGGCCAAGTATGTCATGAGGGAGATACATGAGGGAATTTGCGGCAATCATTACGGAGCACAATCGCTGGCACAAAAAGCTCTCCGACAGGGGTACTACTGGCCAACCATGAGGGAGGATGCCAAGAATATGGTACGAAGCTGCGATAAGTGCCAGAGGTTCGCCAAGGTACCCCACCTACCCCCGGAAAAGCTAACAGTCATATCCTCCCCTTGGCCCTTTGCCGTATGGGGAGTGGATCTCATTGGCCCGTTGCCCACCGGAAAGGGACAAGCCAAGTATGCAATCGTGGCGGTAGATTATTTTACAAAATGGGCAGAGGCGGAGCCGTTGACAAACATTACGGAGAGGAGGACTACGGAGTTCATTTGGAAAAATCTCATTTGCAGATTTGGGATACTCTATGCGATCATCAGCGATAACGGCAAACAATTTGATAATGAAAAGTTTCGAAACTTTTGTTCGGAGTTGAGGATAGCCAACCGATTCTCTACACCTGCCCATCCTCAATCTAATGGGCAAGTTGAGGCCGTTAACAAGATCATCAAAGGCATCCTGAAGAAGAAACTTGAGGAGAGAAAGGGAGCATGGGTAGACGAGCTACCTGGGGTTCTATGGGCCTACCGAACTACACAAAACACTTCCACCAGGGAGACCCCCTTCTCTCTTGCCTTCGGTGTAGATGCCGTAATTCCAGCCGAGATTGGGATACCCTCTCACAGGGTCGAACACTTTGATGAAACCGAGAATACATCTTTGGTAGCCGCCAATCTTGATTTGATAGCTGAGAAAAGGGCTAGAGCAGAATTGAGCACCGCCATTTATCAACATCGCATCGCGGGCCTATATGAAAAAAAGGTACGTCATCGGTCCTTCAAGAGAGGAGACTTGGTCCTAAGAAGGGTAACCCAAAATACAAGGGTATCCTGTGAAGGCGCCTTTAGAGCAAATTGGGAAGGACCTTATCGCGTTGACAAGCCCGTTGGGGTAGGCCCATATAGGCTGCTCCACATGGATAGCACGATTGTGAGGCACCCCTGGAATACCGCGATGCTTCGGAAATACTACTAAAAGGCAGTGTCTAAACCGTCAGTCTTTTGTCTTCTTCTATATTTTCTTCAGTGTTCCTAGTGACAGATCAAACGGGGTACCCCAAATGCCTTATGACGGCCTGTTGCGACTTCTGAGTTTCTTTAATTTCCAAATGAAAAGGGGTGGGAGACCTTGTGGTTTCTCATTCTCCTCAGGGTAACAAAGCTAAGTCATGTACTGATCTATGCTTTCGTTATTCATTAATACAATTTCTATTTACAACAAAAAGGAAGAAAGTCTTTTCTCCAGTTTCGCCATTTCGGTCGCAGCACGCAGAATTATATTTGTTTAGCGCCATTGAGATGCGTTAGCACCCGGATATACGTAATTTTCGCCATTCGCCAATCTGAAAAATTGTGAAGCGAGGGAAGGGTCAAAGAAGACCCGCGAGTGAAAAAACCGGTATACCCTAGCGTCATGAGGTTCGCTTAGGTATACTAACACTCATACCTCCGTCCTCTCACTCGGCAGGGTGGGGGTAAACTATCTAAAAAATTGTGAAGCGAGGGAAGGGTCAAAGAAGACCCGCGAGTGAAAAAACCGGCATACCCTAGCGTCATGAGGTTCGCTTAGGTATACTAGCACTCATACCTCCGTCCTCTTACTTGAGCCGAGTAAGGGGTAAGCAATCTGCGCCGAAGTTTTTGATCACCAATTTGAGAGAAAATTCGCCATATTAATGAGAAAAGTAATCACCAGATTCGCCAATTAGTGTAAGTTATTGGGGGCACCCCCCTTTCAGAAAAGAAGCACCTGATGTTGAACTTGTGAAGGGGTACCCCATTTGAGCAAAAACTTGGGGTATCCCATTCCCAAAAACAACAAAACAAAGAGGTACCCTAAACGGCTGGCCATATAGCCAAAGCATCCAATTGCCAAATAATAAGCATCCAAGGTATCATAAAGTCCAGACAAAAGCAAAAGAGAGTTTTCAACAGTACAAACATCCCAACAAAACCAAAGAAAAGGAAGCAAAGTTTTGGGGTCAAATATGGATCAATTCCGGAAAGCGACAACATGACAAGCAAAGCCTAAGCCGAGGGGGGAACATCATCACCAACGTCTGTCTCCGGGAGGCGGCCAGCAGAAGACTCGGAGGTTCCCGTGATAGGTACGGCTGATGTAGGAACATCCGAAACGGGCAGTGGCTGAATATCATGGGGTACCCTAGGAGTCCCAGAAGAGGCACCCGATTGAGAAGGCTTCCTCTTCTCCGCGATTGTCTTCAAAATCGTGGCCTTGTCAACAAACTTTTGCACACGGGGTACCTCCAACTCGGGATCTACACTCCATACCTCCGACATGATTAGCGAAAATGCATCTTGCGCCATTATCTTCTGACGAGACAGTAGCTCCTCGTTTGCGGCGTGCAACTCCGCTCGGTCCTTTTCCACTCGGACCTTCTCCTCCGAAAGGGCAGCAATGCGCTCATGTAGCTACTTGATCTCCTGGGCCAGCTGGTCCTCACGAGATTGGCGGATTTGAAGCTCGCCCTTCAGCTTATCCGCCTCCGATCGAGCAGCAACAAGAGAGTCAAGATCCGGTAGGCAGTGACTGAGGAGATAGGAAGCCTACAAGTTATGGAGATATGTCAAGTACATACGTATGTTGGTATGTCAAAAAGAAATTTCTAAGGATATTTATGGGGTACCCCAAGAAAGCTTACCTCGTGAGTAGCCCTCAATGCTTGGCCGTAGCGCTGGCTCAAGCTCATCTTGTCTGTCTCCTCGGCCACCTCGGGGGTGACGCTCTCGGAGGAGTAATAGAAGCACCGAGCTAAGTGGGAGATATCTTTGTTGGAGATCGGGTCTAGCTCGCCCACGCGCAAATCCTCGGGGAAGGCAGTCACCATCCCGAACTTACGCTTCTTCTGGCGTGGGGTACCCCTCGACACGCTCTGTGAGGTACCCTGAGATTTCCCTTTCCCGCTGGGAGCTCGGGGAGGACGAGATGCCGATGAAGGAGCAGCCGAATCCTGGGACCCGGAAGCACCTCCCACGATCGCTGTAAAAAAGGCATCGAAAGCATCCCCCGAAGATTCCATCGCTGCACAGAAAACACAACAATCGTGATTAGCTAAGCGAGCATTGAAAATATTAAAAGCGCAAATGGGAAACAAAATGAAAGGGGAGCGAATTCAAGATGTAGTGATGATGGGGTACCCCAGTCCCATGGACAACGATAGGATACCCCTCAACACTCAGGCCGTACATGTGGTGCCCCCACGAACAGCAGGAGAACTTCGACCAATCAAACCTGCCCTACATAGCCTACCTTCCTCCAGCACATCACCACTCCTTTGTGCGTTGCGGAGTCTCTCTATATTCTCCTTCACTTCTCCCCCCACCTCCTGGATCGGGCATGACCGTTTAGCCCAAGTCACATCTGCTAAATCATGAGGACCCAAGGTAAGCAAGATATTTATGAGGAAGATAACAGTAAAAAAAAAAAGAAAACTATGAATGGAGATATACTTACTGGCTACGGTGAAAGCGTTAGGCACAACCACGAGATCACCCGTCTCACCCAGAATGTTCGTCTCCCAACTACCCTCCGCCACGAACCACCCCTTTCGGTAACCTTTCTTCAGGACAGGGCTCCCCTCAACAATATGCCCGAGCTCCCCCCACGGGGAAAAGTACGCTACACCAGGACCCTTGGGCTTCTTAAACTGATAAAGGCCCCTCAACTCCCTAAAAGAGATGTCGCGCCCCATGACCTCAAGCCACAACACTTGCAGACCCGTGAGTGTCCTCCACCCCGGGAGAGACAACTGCCCAGGAGCTATACCTAGGAAACTAAACATCTTCATATAAAAGGGTTGGAGAGGCAGGCGGAGTCCCAAGTCAAAAAGATCAATGTGTAGAGCTATCCCACCCGATCGAGGCCGCTCAGGCCGCTCATCCTCATAGGGTACCCTAAGTCGGACAGCCGAGGGGATGTTGTACTTAACCCTAATCTGTTCTAAGTCCTCCGGAGTGGCTCTCCGAACACCTAGGGAAGAAGGATTGCCAGTTTTTGGCGGGTGTGACAAGAGAAGGCATAGAAGACTGCCCCGATGTAGGAGCGGAAGTCTTAGACTTGGACGACTTACCCTTGTCCCTAGGCGGGGGGGTAGGCCGTTTGCGGGGTAAGCGTGGACTAACGCGAGGGGTAGCCCTCAAAGAAGGAGGTTCAGTATGTGAGGTACGCCTACCCGAGGAATCGGAGGAGGACTTATCCCCCTCGCTAATGGATACATGAGAGGGAGAACCCTCCAGGGGCCCGCTAGCCTTCCTAGCCCCAACCTTACGCCTCTTTTTCTCGGGTGCTACATGTTTTTTACCCATTTCTGCTTTTCCCCCCAATAATAAACCCACGAACCCCCAGCCACATGTTCACCAACCGCCAACAGTACACGCACAAATCCCCCAGCCACACATCCACAAAACCGCCAGCGCACACCCAACAACACATTCAGCAACAACATTACCACAAACCGCCCACCACCCATCAACCATCCAACGCAAACACCAACCACAAGCACAAGACAAAACAACAAACCAATAAACAAAAAAAAGATTTTTTCCAAAATGAGCAAGTAGGCGCCATTATGAATACGCCGCAAAAAAGAGAGACGAGAAATAATACCTTCCGTTCACCAGTACTGAAAAACCCAATCGGTGGTCGCTGGAAGACAAACTGTAGGCAACAGAAAACAGTGAGTATAAAACTGATAATACTAAAGATTCGATTTTTGCGTATATATATGTAAAAAAAAAAAAAAAAGGTTGCGGCAAACTGACGAAGGAAGCTACAGCCCCCACAACCGGCGTCGGCCAACCGAAGCTGCAACCACCGGCGAAATCAAAACCACCCGACGCAACCGCCACCACAAAAACCGCCGACAAGCGCCCAGAAATCAGCCACCCGAAACAAGAAAAAAAGAGAGAGAAAATGGTTGCAGCAGACCGACGCAAAGGGGGAGGAGGTGTTTCACCACGCCGGCGTCAATCAGCCGCGGCTGCAAGTCGCCAGTAACGCCGGGATCAGCCAGCGCGAAACCCGCCACCGAAACGTCGCAAATACCTAGAAAACGCAGGCCGAAAATAAAAAGAAAAGGGGAAGAAGAAAAACGAAAGAAAAGAGAGAAGAAGAAAGACGAAAAGGAGAAAGAGAGAGGGGGTTACCGTGACTGGAACCGCGCCGAAAACCCGCCAGAAACACGCCCAAAATCGCCGGATCTGGAGCTCGAAGATCACCGCTGCAGCCGCCGCGAATCACGCCGGGAAAGGATTCCAAGCCAACGCCGACCGAGAGGAAAGAAAGGGAGAAAGAAAGGGAGGAAAAGGAAGGAAGAAAAAGAGAAAAAGGAAAGAGTTGTGCGGCCGAGAGAGAGAACGGGAAGGAAGAAAAAAGAGAGAAAGAAAAGGGGTAAAGGAAAAAAGCCACTGGAATGAATTTTGGAAACTGTTTTGGGGATTTTCAAAACTAAAGGGATAAAGATCAACATGCTGCAGGCGTTTTAATTAAAACTGACAGGACGCGTCAGTCCGGGAAGAGACGTTCCAGGGCGTCTGAAAACTTTTTGAAATTTAAAAATTTATGTCAGACGGCTGCCATTTCCCGATGATAAAAAAAAAGGAGAGACACGACTGCTGGTTTTCAAAAAAAAAAAAGGAAAAAGTGGCGGGAAAACAAAGAGACAGAGAGAATTTTGAAGATACCCGGCATAGTCAAGGGAAGAAATTAAGCAAGTCAACCTCGGACCAGTCACATCGCCACGTGTCACTCACACAACGAGTTTCTTTTGCCTCTAATACTTCTCGCCAAAAAGAAACTGGGGGGCTGTTGTTTGAGGGAAAAATAGGATGAACAGTGAAGCGCCACGTGTCGATTAAAGGAGCGAATCCAGAGCGGATTGGGGTACTCCACGAGAATTGGGGTACCCCTTATAAAATAAGATACTCCGTATGGGAAGGGGTACCCTAACTATAATGGGGTACCCAAGGTACTTTATATGAAAAGGGGTACCCTAAGCATAAGGGGGTACCCTAAGTAGCAAAGGGGTACCCCAAGCCATGAGGGGTACCCCCATATCCTGGGATATCCTACGAAACGGTGCAAGAGAATCCACCAAAATATCCGTCATGCGCAACGTCCCCGCCTCCTAAAAGATTTCCTTTGATTTTGTCAGAAAACGGAATCGAAAATGATACGCCAAAGGGGGGACAGCCGCCTGCAACAGTGCAGAATATTATACCAAGGACAGTGGTCCCCAATCGCCTACCCGACAACTGCTGCAGAGCTACCCCAGGACCACTCACCAGCGCGCGCCACGTCTCCAAATGATGAGATACGCCGCGGGCATGCATATAACGGCCCAAAAATCCTGAAAACACCAGAGGGACGTGAGCCAGAGAGGGTACGCCACGTGGCAGGGAGGTACACCATATATAAAGACACCTAAGGTTTACTCTCCACAAGTTTGGAGACAAGCTTTTCTCCTTCCTCCAATTTTCGCCATTCACACTCCCACTCCAAAAAAACCAGGTTCTCTCCATCTTTAAACCCAAATTTACAGAGAGCTTGCTAGCTCTCTTCACCTAAAAAGCTCGAGTTTGCTAACTTGAGCGTCGGAGTGTGAACGCCAGGGGTACCCCCCCGGCTTCACCTCTAACCCTCCTCTCACTGTTTTGCAGGTACGAAGCCCACTTCAAAGAATATCTTGTGCGTCGCTGACCGTCCTCCATAGCTATCTCTCACTCCCTCCTTCTCACCTCTCAAGACCTAGGATACCCCACGTCCCACGCGGCAAACCAGTGAGGTACCCCGTGTCCCCCAAAAATATTAAATTTATTGTTCTTGATTGATTTTGGATTTTCTTAGCCCAAAATCATTTGAAAACAGATATATTCCTTAAATAGTTAAATTCATTTATGAGTTTTGCTCATAAATAGATAGAGTCAAATTTTTGGTTTGTGCACTTCGTGCTGATCAAGACTAGTTGACGTAATATTAGTGGAATTGTATGTAATACTAAAAAAAATGATTAAAGCAACAATTGCTCCCTCAATAAAAATAGTTTTGTATTTTAAAATTTTGCGAAAGTAGGTAAATTAATTGACGGAACAATTTCACTGTAGAATAGAAAACCTCTAATCTAAATGTTGGGATTTTTGAACCTGTAAAAAGACAACGTTGGACTTAACAAAGTAATGAATGCACTTGAAAATTGAAATACATGATTGTGTAATTGTGTTTCACTAACCATTAATTAATTAATTAAGACAAATAAGACTGAAATTAAGGAAACCAAAATTCAACCTAAGGAACCTTCGCTGGAGGACGTAAACAACTTCCCAAGAATTGAAAAATAATTGGTAACATAATTACGCATTGAAGGCCTAATAATTAATCAAATCCTTTCAGATACTTTGATCCTAATCTATCTCATTGTTGCCCTTTTTGCATATTTCTCTTAATTCTGTTTAAAATTTGATATATCTTTTAAACTAATTCCCTTGCATTTACTAATCATAGCTTCGTCATCAAACAATTTTTGCATAAAACACATTATTTTTAGCTGCTCCACCAAGATCCCATCATCAACATCTTGACTGTGAGTTGTTAGAAATAGAACCAACGGTGGATGATCAAGTGGACGAACATAAGAATTAAACGATATATGAAAATGGACGACTGAGATGTTAGATTGCACTAATAATGTGTTTCATTAAATATCCATTAACATAGCTCCATGATCTCCTATTTGGTATTTCCTTATATAGAGGGGAGAGTGAACGGGATTGAAAGCTTTATTGAAACGAAATCATGAAAAAGCAGAGCTTTTTGTTACAATAATAACATAACATAAGCAATTAACAAATATAGATTTATGTTTTCTTGTTGGAGCTGAAAATTGAAAAACACTCTCTCAACTTTGTTTTTGAACATCACCTTCATTGCTCATTTGTACACCTTTCACTCAGTTTCTTCTTTTGGTTATCCCTTATTCAACTTTTTCTTTTTTGGTTTGTAATCTATTGTTTTTTCATCTGGGTTTTGTGTAAAAGCCTCAAAGAACAATGCTTGAGTAATTTTCAACACTAAAAAATCAAACTTTTATTTTTGGGGGGAGTGATCTCTGTTTTCGGCTATGTCGTTGCTCTTTTTTTTTTATCTGGGATTTTGAAGTTAATGATTGATAAACGAGCTAACAAGGTCTTGTTTGCCGAAGGTGAGAAAGATTTTGTAGATATCTTGTTCAATGTCCTTTATATGCCACTTGGTAGTGTCGCCAGGCTCGTCACGGATGCTGGTTTGGGTGGCTGCACAGGAAGCCTGTACCGAAGTCTTGGAAACCTGCTTGAAGATTACCTAATACACCATCAAACCAAAGTTGAGCTCTTGAAACCCCTTTTAAAATGGGGGAAAGCATATCTGCTCTTGCAGTCCCAAGCTTGTTCGCGACCTATACCTGTGGAGAGAAAGTTGTACAATTGTGCAAACAATAACCGATGTGTGACAAATAAAGTAAATACTAGGTGTCTCCAATGTGATGCTTGTTAAAGTCATGGTTTGCACCACCCTTCTAGATGGGTGGTGCCAAACCATCAACAAAATCCTCATGCGGCTCGCCATTTTAAGTGATGCCGAAATGCTTAAAGAAAAAAAAAAAGAAGAAGCCGAAAGATTTGAAAGGAAAAATAATAAAATATTAATAATATTGTTTTAATTTGAAAAAGGAGAGGAAATGAAGTCTATAAGTAGAAGGCTCCATTTCCCCTCTCCGTATCCATTCTTCTTCAATTTATTTTGTCTCTTAAGAGTGAGGAGTAGAGAGTTGAGAGTGTTAGAGTTTTAAACTCTTATATAGTGATTTGAGAGATTGGGTGTATTAGGGTTATGGGTAGTGAGCCAAAATATTACAATACTTGTAATTTTTATTTTATTAGTGAAATATTTTCCTTTTATGTTCGCCCGTGAACTTAGGCTAAAAGCCGAACCACGTAATTTTTTGTGTCCTCTTTTGTGCTTGTTCTTTATTTTCTTCTAATTTTATTTTAGCTTTGCCTCTGCTTCACCCACCAATTTCCTAACAGTGGTATGAGAGCTACTTCTTGTATTTTTTAGAGTCATATATTGTTCACGTATGCGGTTACTGTTTACGTGAAACGATGGGAGCCGATCCTAGCAAAGTTAGTTTGTGAAACTTCCATGTTTTCTAAACCTAATTTTCTTGCTCAAAATGGTATAATTTAACTATTTATTTTGTTTTGATTCCTAGACTTCAGGAGCAGAGAGAACTTCTCACTCATGGCTTCAACTTCATCTTCCACTCCTGTCACTCTTTCTTCTACTCTTTCTCTCCCTAAATCTTGCACTTCTCATACAGCCAATAAAATTGAAAACCTTGTAAAATACTCCTACATCCCTGAATCAGCCCAAATCAGTGAGTCATCCTACCCTCTCATCAGTCCTTACCAACTGTACAAACGACCCAGTTCCTTAACCCCCAGTATTCGTACCCTCATCTCTACTCGAAGGCCTCATCCAAAAGAATATATTCAGTCTTCTCGACTGGATCAGTGTGCTCTTCAAGCAACCTCTGCTGAGCAGTATGTCACTCTGGATATTCCTTCAGAGTTGATTTCAAATTGGAAACGAGAAGGTTATACCCATATCCATCTTGGCGGAATTCGTTTAATCCTAACCCTTCATGGGAGAAAAGGCTTACCAGTCATAGCTCGCCTTGCCCTCCTTGATACCCGATTCAAACAGTACCAAGATGTTGTTATCGGCACTGTTCTTACCACCCTCCATGCAGGAAGTGTTTTACTCACTTTCTATCCAAACTTCAACCTCTCTCTCCAAGACACCAATCTGCCCACAACCTTGAAAGTTTAAGTCCAAATTCAAGGTGCAGAACAAATCTCCTCAGCCAAAATTGCCACCCTCCATTATCAATTGGTCTATAGGCTTCAAAATCATGCCTTAGATCTACCCACTCCCGACCATCACTCTGACACCCTCATGATCATAGCTGAATCTGACCAGATCCCCACAATCATCCAGATCCCAAGACAAATTCCTCGTCATGAGCTCATCAAGCTTATACCTCTTGAATGGATCTCCAACTATGAACAGTTCCATACTAATACAGCCCCAATTCAGACATCTGAGAGCATGTTTGAACGACGTCCAGATGGCACAGTCAGAATGACTTTCAAACCACCTCTGAGTGCTCCACAAGAGCCTCCTCGGCTCATTTTTACTTATTCTTCCATGATCATAGCTGTGCAGACAGGTTAAGAAGATCTGCCTATTACAGGGTTCAATTCTGCAGGCTACCCTATTTATCCAGCAAAGCTAAATGGTCATTTTTTATGGGATGCCCCTGGCTCAGGCATGTGTGACCCAAATTATCCTTGTTGGGATGATTAGGAAGAGGACGATGATGATTATTCTACTAGAAGAAAAAGAAAATCCAAAAAGAAAACATCTTCAGTCTCATGTCATCATCTTGACCCTAAACCACCACAAGATCCTCCACCTCCACCAGCTCCATTACCGTTTTACAAAAAGGAACTCCAATGGATTGCAAAACATTGCAAATATGAGATTCCATCACCAATCCCAACTCCGACACCACTACTGAGTTGTATGATGTTTTCATATACTTCTTCAGATTATTCTTCTACCTTTCCTCCTTTAGAACCCCATACTGACTCTCAACGAAATATTGTGTCTAAACCTTTTATCCCTTCATCCATCACTTCTACCGGACACCTTGAACCACCTAAACCTTTTGAATCAGTCCTCAACTGGCAAACCCAAAATGCCAGAGCACAAAATGATACCTTGGTAAATATCAACTCCAAAGTTGAAAATCAGTTTACGAACTGAAAAGCTTGAAACCAAAGTTGACTCTATCACTGCACAAATGCAAAAGATCCACCAAAATCTACAGTCCAGAATTGCTCAACTCGATTTTGAGTTACAGACCATGCTTGCCCAACGCTATTACGGCCCAGAATTTGACTAGAAGGAAAGAGAGATCAGACTCTTGAAAGCTGAGCTTGATCAAATTGAATCAGAAAAACAAAGACCTATCCTTTTTACTTCATCACCACCTATCCCTTCCATTGGTCCAACTTATCATTCATTTGCCTCTATGCTCTCCCCTATCCGACAGTATGAACCTTCCAAGTTATTTGGTATAACTCATACCCTTTTTCGAGATAATCCATTACCACATCCACCTAAACCTAAACTCAAGCCTAAACCTTAACCACGCCCAGCCACAATTCACCAACCTACTGTTTCTACTCCTGACCAACCAACCACTGGCTATACACCGGCCTCACCATCAGTACCTCCACCACCAGCTCCTTCCCAACCTCCTACCCAATCCAAAGATAAACAACCCATGCACCTGTTTAGCTCCCACACAGTTGACCACTCATCTCCTACAAATGATCAAACTTCTGATTCAAATCTAGTTGTTTCAGATAGCCATACTGAGACAGATACAGAATCTTCAGCTTCTACCAGTGACTCTGAAAAGTCCTATGATGATATCACCAAAATCCTGGTGGCTCAGCCTGATCAACCTGATCAAGGCCAGACCTCTCACACAGAACCATATGTTGACATTCCTTCTGAGGTTGACGAAGAAATACCTGAATTCTCTGCCTCAAATCAACCTCCTCCAGCCCAGGCCCAACTCGATTCAACCGGTCTAAAATCGTCAAATGGTCCATGGTTCACATTTGATGATCTTCCATCCTCTAAATGGCGTGATCGGCTTAATGAAATGTCTGCTTGGCTTGATTTACAAATGCTTCGGCCCGGAGCCACAACTCAATCAGTCCTTAGAGAATTTGCTACTCATTTTATGGGTGCCCTAAGAGATTGGTTTGATTCTTTAGGCCAATACAGACAATTACAGTTTGTTCAATTGCCAGAAGTCTCAAGTGCCCTTGCAGTCATCCATGATCAATTTCTTGGTGAACCCTCTGCCATTTTTGAAGCTGCACGACGAGATTATCTCAACATGAAATGTTGTTCACTCAATGCTAAGGATCTTGATTTCCATTATAAAAAAATGTCCCTCTTATTCTACAAGCTTAATAGATTCAATTAGCCGACTTTAAAGCATGTTTTTCTGGCTTCCATTCCTGATGAACTTCAGCCAGACATACAACGGCAGTTTCGTGCATCCAATCTTGTCCTTGCCCACATTTCTCTTGGCAAAATTTTCCAGCTTGCCAAAACCTGTCTTGACAAACTCTGTGAGCAGAAACAGTTTTTCAAAGAACTACTGAAAGACAGAGAACCATTTCGGAGTGCTTGTAAAAAGCCTTATTTGTAGATCAAGTGCAAACAGAAGAAGGATTGTGATTGCAGTCCTAAAAAAAAGACATTTTTGGAAATTTAATCATCCAAAATATTCATCCAAACCCCGCAGATCCAGAAGGTCCAAAAAGCCCTACAGATTCTTCGGAAAGAAGTCATCCTCATCTAGAGAATTTAAAGAGAGAAAAACAAGCAGATATTTTATCTGCAAGAAGAAAGATCATTATGCCAAGGATTGTCCCAACAAAAGGGAAAAATATATTCGGCACCTTGAACATCTTCAGGCCACCACAGATTACTCTCTAGAAAAGGATGAACTGGAATTCTATTTTTCAGAACAAGATGAGCCCACTGATGAAACAGTGTTCGCACTCCAGAATTCCTCTGATGACTCAGACAGTGGCCAATCACAAGTGATTTTTCACCAACAGTTGTTGTCCCTTGATACTATTGTGCCAATACCTTCCGTCAAACTCCAGATCTTTCCCTCAAAATTCTAGAGGCCCATTCCAGCAATTGGTCTTATAGATACTGGAGCCCAACACAGCATGTTAAATCCGCATATTCTTCCACCAGACTATTGGACAGAATATGAGGAACATTTCAAAGCTGTCAATGGTAAATTGTTCACCACCTCTTTGATTACCAAAAAAACCCATTGGTATTCAAATTTTCCCAAACTGTGTCATTTGGACTAAGGTCATTGGTTCAACTCTTCTTAATAAGGATATCTTGTTAGGGTTTGACGTTCTCTACCAGATCAAACACCTTCAAATTATTCCCACTGGAATTCGCGTCAAGTCCATGTTCAAACCTTTCACAGATATTCTGAAACTTTACACCCTGTCTGACACACCCCAGCCTTACCAGGATATTTCAACCAAACTCTTGAATCTGTGTCCAGAATTCCATTCCCAGTTCACCCATCCAAACCCATTGTAGAAAAACAAGTCTTTCTTCATTAAGTTACATTTCAAACTCAATGAAGATGTTAACCCGACCAAAGCTACCCATCCAAGAATGAGCTCTTCTGACTTCTGCCTAGCCCAATAAGAATGTTCACAATTGTTAGCCCAAGGTCTAATTGAGCCCACAACTTCTCAATGGGCTTGCCAAGCCTTTTATGTTGAAAAGCATTCTGAGATTGTCCGCGGAAAGAAACGTTTGGTCATAGACTATCATCCCGTAAACATGTTTTTACAAGATGACAAGTTTCCTTTGTGCCGACGACAAAGCATGTTTACTTTTCTAAAAAATGCCCAGATCTTTTCCAAATTTTATTTAAAATCAGGTTTTTGGCAATTAGACATTGAACCCTTTGAACGGTACAAAACCGCCTTTTGTATCCCCAATGCCCACTTCCAATGGACAGTCTTACCCTTTGGTCTTAAAACTACCCCATCTATATTCCAAAAATCCATGATCCAAATCTTTTAGCCCATCTTCCATCCTGCCTTGATTTATATTGATGACATCTTGCTTTTTTCAGGTTCGCATGAGGAACATCACCAGCTGTTAACTCAGTTCTATGATCTTGTCCAAAGTCATGGAATTATGTTATCAGCCAAGGAAAGTACTATTGCTACATATATCATTGAATTTCTTGGCATGGTTATAAAAGACGGTCATTATCAGCCAGGAAAGCACATTGCCCAAGAGTTGCTTCACTTTCCAGATCAGCACCTTTCCAAAAAGCAAGTACAATAATTTCTTGGTATCATTAATTACATTCGTGATTTCATCCCACATGTGGACCAACACACTCGCCACCTTTCGGCTTTATTGAAAAAGAAGCCCCTGGAGTGGAATGAAGACCACACCACTGTTGTCACTACTCTAAAGTAGATTGCGCAAAATCTGCCTCATTTAAAGTTGATTGCTGACGGCAAGCGCATACTACAGACAGATGCAAGTGATGAATCATGGGGTGCCATCCTTCTTGAAGAAATCAATGGAAAAGAAAGCTTTATCGCTTATGCTAGTGGACATTTCTCTGACACGCAGAAGTATTACCATAGTGTGTTCAAAGAAATCTTAGCGGTAAAGAATTGCATCAAAAAATTTGAGTATCATTTGACTGGACACCATTTTCTCATCCGAATTGACAGTTCAACCTTCCCCAATATCTTCAATTTCAAAGGTAAAATTCTTCTCGAAAAAATGTTACTCAGGTTAAAAGATCGGTTTTCCAAGTATGACTTTACAGTTAAGCATATAAAAGGGCCTCAGAACCTCATCCCTGATATGCTTTCCAGACTCTCCAAACCAGACAAATTTCTCACCGTATTTTCCACAACCTATCACTTTCTAATCATCTCCATGGCCACTTCACTTCCCTCAGAAGCTCTCACCAAGAAAAACTTTCCTCTTTATAAAACTTTCTCCTCAGTGTTTGCCATACAAGAATTTGCCCGAAAAGTTGTTTTCCGCTTTTTTTATGAAAGCCTACCTCATGACAGACCCATTTCCATTTTCTACCTTCCATCCCGAAAACTTGTTCCTTACAGGTCTCACCCTTGACCCAACCAGAGATATCACTGAAGACGAGTTATGGTACCTATGGTGCCTAACAGTTGTATATGCCACCAAGCTCATCTTACCAATCACTCCAACTTTGGAACATCTCCTCAACCCTGACAAAGCCACCTCCCTCACCTGGACTTTACTTGAATGATTTTCTCCTATTCCATGGTGGAGAAAGAAACTGCAACAACTCTCAGAGATTTACAACCTGGACATAATGCCTCCCTCTGAAGCCAAACTATTCACTTCAGTCTTCATCATCCATAGGCCATACTTCCAGTATCCAGATACACATCTTTTTTGGTCTCAAGATCAAGTTTATGAATGGTTTACTGCACCACATCCAGCTGTCATTGAAAATGAAATCCAAACCACCCTACATGATTACCTCTGTCAACTAATTCACCAGACTCCGCCGTCTAGAGATATCTTTCACACCTCCTTAGGCCCACAACATGATCTCATCATGATCCTCACTCCATCCGCCATATCCAAACCAAAATCCACAGGAATCATCATCAAAGAAGAAAAACCAGATTACACAGACTTCCTCTACCAAGACTCTCAGGACCCATGGGAAGAATTTCTTCCTTTAAGTCAACATCTCTAACAGTTTCCCCAACCATCCATGCATGAACCAGGATCATCATCCCAACCACCCAAACCTTCAAAAGCAAACAAAGCTACTCAGACATCGCCCAGACCAGGATACAGACGCGACTAAGGGTGGGCAAATTACCCGATCTGAAAAATTTCGGGTTCGGATCGAATCGGGTGGGCAACAAAACCCGATCGAGTTGAGACAACTACAGTGTCACATAGACACACAACAATCACACCACACAAAAACAGAAAGAAACAGAACAGAAACATGATAGAGTTACAAAAGGATTTACACTTTACAGTAATTCACAAACAATATCCACAAGTCAGTCTTTGAGTCTCACACTCTCAAAAATCAAAATACAGAAACAGAAATATAGAATACAGAATTACAAATCACAGAACACAGATGGAATACCTCACATCTCACGGTATCACTAATTCACTATCACAAATTCACGATTCACAAACACAAACCCTCATTATCACTGTGTCACACACAAATCACTGAAACCTCAAAGCTCAAAGCCTCAAACCAGGACTCACTCAAGCCGTCAAGCACAAGCAGAAGCCAACCCATAGTCCCACACAACCACACTCACTCACGCCTCACGGCCTTCGTCGCTCACCACACACAGCAAACACACAAGCACAGTTCACGCCTTCACGGATCTAGTTTCAACCGGCCACCACACGCAGCCAGCAACCACTTCCGAGAATGACCCTAACCGAAGCCGAAGCTGATTCACGAAGATCGTGACCCGATCTACAGATCTGCTGCAACCACGCGCCGGCAAGCTGCCTCCGAATCTCCGATCCACTCGAGTCTCCACCATTGGCATTCACGGGTCACGGCTGCCTCACGGTCACGGGTCACGGGTCACGGCTCCAGCTTCTAGCCTCAAAACTGAAAAGGCCTCTTTGAAGACTCTTCACTCTCTGTCTCTGAGCGGCTGAGCCTCTGTTTTTGAAAGTTGGAATTTGGATTTTGGTTTTGGAACTTGAAGTGAAGCTGTGAAAGTGTGAAGTTGAAACCCGTACCGAATAAAAGCAAATCTGGCTTTTGAATACAAAAATGAACAATTTTTTAAGTTGATCCGAATAACCCCACTTTAACCCAAACCGAATTAACCCGAATCTGATCCGATTACACCCAACCCAAATTAACCCAAATTCATCTGAATAACTTGAATTTAATCCAAACCCGAATTAACCCGCATCCGATCCGATCCGAACTCCACCCGATTTTTTAACCCGATCCGATCCGATCCGAATTTAATTCGGATCCATTTTTATAAATTCGGATGGAGTTCGAATCCATTTTTATCCAACCCAACCAACCCGAAACCCAATCGGGTTGATCCGAACCCGAATTTGCCCACCCCTAGACGCGACTGCCCTTATCCACCTTGCCGTGGTCCCGACTGTAAGCATCTGAAGCTCTCCAAGACCTTTGTCCTTCCACCTTCTGACGATGACCCTGATGCGACCGAAAGTGACTCTGAAGACGATTACATGAAGCTCTCCTCTCCATAAAGTAGTTTGTCTTGTTGCAGGAAATTTCCCACTGAAATTTCCCACTTTGTCTCCTTGCATGCATTTTCCTTTTTGTCTTATTTCAGGAAATTTCTCACTTTGTCTCATCCCATGAACTTTCCCCTCTTGTCTTGACCCATGCAACTTCCTTAAACCTTCCTTGCACCTTCCCCGTTTGTCTTAATTCATGCACTTTCCTTTCTTGTCTTGTTACAAGAAATTTCTCCTTTTGTCTTATTGCATGTCATTTTCCTTTTTTGCCTTGTTGTAAGCAATTTCCCTCTTCGTCTCGTTGCATGCACTTTCCTCTTTTGTCTTTTGTCATGAGCTTTGTCCTGTTGTAATAATTTACCTTTGTACTGTATCTTTACCTTACTTTTACTATTGTAAAAGATAGGG
The DNA here is from genome assembly GCA_029633175.1 of Citrus glauca. NCBI lineage: Eukaryota > Viridiplantae > Streptophyta > Magnoliopsida > Sapindales > Rutaceae > Citrus > Citrus glauca. The sequence goes on along the minus strand of JAQOOD010000004.1, from coordinate 3,730,356 downwards.
GTCCTGTCCTATCTCCAAGAGCTCTCCTATATAAAGGGCTCTCCTCACTTGTAACATATAGAAGTTTGAAAACAATAAAAACTCTCGTGTGTTTTATCTAAACCATGGATTGCTAAACTCTCTTCTCTCTCTCTGCAAATGGAGTTCTAGTGAAAGAAATAAATCAAAGAATTAAATTTGTTCATTTTGAAAACTTAAGGAAGTATGCTCTGCACTTGCCTTCAAAGAAGGATCATGTGCATCAGAAAACTTATGGCGATTTCTTAAATAGTTTGGTACCTTGTTTAAAAGACTAAAGGAAAGTCTGTTTTGGGTTTTATGACCTGCAAAGAACTCGTTTTAGGTTTTGATCTAAGAGGTATATTGGCTGGAACACCACTGTGTGCGGGCTACTGGTCCAAAGGGGTTTTAAATATCTTAGCCTGCTAAGGAACCCATCACGGGGGTAGAACAACGCCACGTACTCTCTTTATGGTATCAGAGCCAAAATTGAAAAGCGATGGCAACAAAATACAAAATTGAAAAGTTCAACAAAAATAATTTTTCATTGTGGAAAATGAAGATAAAAGCTGTATTGAGAAAAAAATAATTGCTTGACAGCAATTAGAGAAATGCCTATGGAGATAACTGATAACAAATGGAATGAGATAGACGGCAACGCCATTTCTGATCTACGCTTGGCACTTGCAGATGGAGTATTATCCAGTGTGGCAAAGAAAAAGACAGTAAAGGAAATATAGGATACTCTCACAAAATTGTACGAGGCCAAGTTGTTGTACAACAAGATCTTCTGGAAGAGGAGACTCTATACTCTTCGAATGGCAGAATCTACATCAGCGACTAACTACATCAACACCTTAAAGACTCTATTTTCACAACTCACAACGTTGGGTTATAATATAGAGGAAAATGAACGCGCAGAGCTTCTACTTCAAAGTCTACTAGATTTATATGATCAACTCATCATCAATATGACAAATAATAACCCAACAGACAGTCTAGTCTTCGATAATGTTGTAGCCTGTATTTTAAATAAGGAGAGCAGGCAGAAAAGTAAGGAAGACAGACAAGCAAGTTTGCAGTAAGCAGAAGCACTATCAGTGATGAGAGGGAGATGAATGGAACATGGTCCCAATGGGAGTCACAATCATAGTAGATCAAAATTTAAAAGTAAGAAGAGTATTAAATGTTACAACTTTAGCAAGAAAGGGCACGTCAATCAATATTGTTGGAACAACTAGAAAAAAATAGAGGGCAAGGAACCCGAGTCATCCAATGCCTGGGTATATATAAAGTACCTCGGATGATGGCAAAATTCTCTATAGTGAGGCAACAACTGTTTCAAAAGGCAAAAAATGATTATCTGACGTTTGGCGTATATATTTCATGAGCTATCTTGCAAATGACCTCTCAAAGAGAATGGTTTCACACATATGAACCTATATCAGGAGGATTTGTATATATGAGAGATGATCATGCCTTGGAGATCACTAGTATACAGTCAAAATAAAAATGTTTGATAATACAATTCGTATAATTGAGGAGGTACGACATGTCAAAGGCTTGAGGAAGAATCTATTGTCTTTAGGACAAATGGATAGTCATGGGTACAAAACTCATGTAGTTGGAATTATAAAGATTGTTAAAGACGCGCTTGTATTAATGATGGCAGAAAAGATCGGTGCTAATCTATACATGTCTAAAAGAGAAACATTATAGGAGGCTGATGTGTGTGTTGCATCAAGCAGAAAAGAGTTAATGATGATGTGGCATCTCAAACTTAGCCACATGTTGGAAAAATGTTTGAAGATTCTCTCAGAGAGAAAATTACTTCCAGGACTCAAATCGGTAAGCTTACCATTTTGCGAGTATTATATTACAAGTAATCAATATTTATTAAAGTTTAGTAGATTTATTGCTAGAAGTGAATACATTCTAGACTTGGTTTACTCTGAAGTTTAGGATTCACCAAACATATTTATGGGATGTGCAAAGTACATGGTGACTTTCATTGATGATTATTCACAGATATGTTAGGTACATCTGATCAAGAAAAGTCATATGTGTTTTCAGTGTTCAAGGAATACAAAGTGTGGGTAGAACTTGAATCTGGTGAAAAGATTAAGTGCGTAAGGACAAATAATGGTAGAGAATATACAGATGGTAAGTTTCTTGCTTTTTGTAAGCAAGAAAGTATTCAGAGGCAGTTCACGGTGGGATATACTCCTCAACAAAATGGAGTAGAAGAGTGGATGAATAGAAATCTTACAAAAATGATAAGAGTTTTGCAGAGAATTGCTGGTCTACCCAATTCATTCTGGGTAGAAGCAGCCAAAAATGCATGTTATATAGTAAACTGGTCGTCATCCACAACAATTAGGCTAAAGACAACAATGGAGATGTGGAATGGAAGCCAGCCGATTACTCCTACCTACATGCATTTAGATGTCATGTGTACGTGATATACAATGCCCAAGAAAGAATAAAGTTAAATCCAAAATCTAAGAGGTGTATCTTATTAGGGTATACCGATGGAGTAAAAGGGTATCGTCTGTAGGATCCCTCTGCCCATAAGATTGTCATCAACAGAGATGTTATCTTTGTAGAAGTTCAGTTGTAAAGAAGAGATGAGGATGATAACATTGTAAAAGAAAAGTTAGAAACTGTACTAATATATGTGAAAAATAATCAAAAAAAGAATATTCAGATTATTCTGAAGCAGCACCAGAGCACGAGAAACAAGATCTAGTCGAATCCAAAGCTCTAGAAGTTCGTCGATCAACTCGTGAAAGACGACCGCTAGCATGGCACTCGGAGTATGTCATAGAGATCAATATTGCATATTGTCTTCTAATAGAGAATAGAGAGCCATCAACTTTCTAGAAAGCTTTAAACAACTTATATATTACTTTATGGATGACAACAATGCAAGAAAAAATTGAAGCTCTACGCAAGAATAAGATATGGGAACTTGTACCACTACCATATGGAAGAAAGGCTATTAAAAACAAATGGGTCTATAAGATCAAATGTGATGGCAATGACCAAGTGGAGCTATATCGTTCAAGATTGGTAGTGAAATGATATGCTCAGAAAGAAGGTATTGACTTTAACAAGATATTTTCTCCAGTGGTTCGACTTACAACAGTCAGAGTAGTCTTGGTAATGTGTGCTACATTTGACCTACATCTAGAGTAGTTAGATGTGAAAACTGTATTTATTCATGGGGAACTTGAAGAAGAAATTTATAAGCTCTAACTAGGAAGTTTTGTTGAAAATGGAAAGGAGATCTTGGTTTACAGGTTGAACAAATCTCTATACGGTCTTAAACAGGCGCTGAGGTGTTGGTATAAGAGATTTGATTCCTTTATCATGAGTCTTGGATACAACAGACTCAGTTCAGACCATTGTGCATTTCACAAGAGATTTAAAGATAATGATTTCATCATTTTGCTATTGTACATGGATGACATGTTGGTAGTAGGTCCCAACAAAGATCGAATCCAAGAATTGAAGGCACAATTGGTTAAGGAGTTCGAAATGAAGGACTTGGGACCAACAAAAAAGATTTTAGGGATGCAAATTGACTGAGACAGAAATAACAGAAAGATTTGACTTTCTTAGAAGAATTAATTGAAGAAAATCTTGCGACGTTTCAATATGTAAGATTGTAAGCCAATTTTTATCCCACTTCCTATTAATTTCAAATTATCCTCAAGCATGTGTTCTAGCAACGAAGCAAAAGAAAGGAATGAGATGTCTCGAGTACCGTATGCATCAGCAGTGGAAATTTTGATGTTCGCTATAATATGTACTAGACTAGATATTGCACAAGCAGTAAGAGCAGTCAGTCGATACATGGTGAATCTTGGTGGAGAGCATTGGATAGCTGTAAAGAGGATTCAAAGACATATCAGAGGAACCTTAGATGTTGCATTATGTTATGGAGGATTGGAATTTATTGTCAAGGGCTACATGGATTCAGATCTTACAGGAGACATTGATAAAAAGAAATTCACTACTGGCTATATGTTTATACTGGCATGAGCAGTTCTAAGTTGGGTTTCAAAACTGCAGACCGTTGTGGCATTATCTACAATAAAAGTAGAGTACATGGCAGCTACACAGGCTTGGAGGAGCTCGGGCACAAACAACAGAAAATTCTTATGTTTTGAAATAATCAGAATGTCTTGCACATTTCAAGGAATCCAGCATTTCATTCCAAAACAAAGCATGATTAGTGTTAAAAATTGTATGTTTATTAAGGGATAAAAATGTTATTTTTTTATTAATGTAATTTATATTTGTAATTGTGTAACATATTGTGAATTTCTAATTATTTTTCTAAATATTTGATTTTGTGTATTTTTGTGTGTTTATTAGGTAAAAATAATAATTTCATACAATTTGAAGCTCCGAACAAATGCATGGATGTCAAATTTGGATTCTACAAGTCCGAGAAATTATGTCATTGTCGAGGAGGATCCAAGATTTTTATTGTAATTTTTTATATTTTTACCACGGTAAATGTGATAATTGTAAAATTATAAGTTTTTATTATATTAGGTATGGTAATTGTTAGTGGAATGTGTTGGATATGCTTGAGTGGATAAGTTAGGTTTATGTTTATTAGTGGGATTATGAGGTTGTAATTAGATTTTTTAATTTGTGTGGTGTGGATTTGCCATGTATCTATATATATATATATATAAAGTTGAGACTTGAGTAGGTGATGTGGCATCACCATTTCTCTTCATCTCATATTCTCTATTATATAATAAATTGGTTGAAATTGAAAAAATAATTATATTACAAAATATTAAAATAGAAAATAATTATTAGATTATAAATGATCACTTGTCTTTTTCTCTTTCTATTTAAATTCAACAATATGTAACCATTAATAATAATTAATTATAAGTCTTCAAACATTAATTTATTTTATTATGCCAACAACTAAACTTTAGTGGCTTAAAATACATCAATTAATTAATATTAATATATGAAGGAATGTTCATTCATCTTCCCTCAACAATGCCATTAGAGCCTAATTTTAATGTCAGAATCTCATATTTAATTATTCAATCTTTTGTTTAGTGCATTTTGGCTTCTTCAAACTCCATAAATATTAAATATTTAAGATTTGTGGCATTATTATTTCTTATCTTTTTATATTCTCTATTATTTAATATATTGGTTGAGATTAAAAAATAATTACATTACAAAATATTAAAAATCTATATATAATATATATATATATATATATATATATATTATATATAAATATATATAAAGTTGAGATTTGGGAAGGTGATGTGGCATCACAATTTTTCATCATCTCATATTCTCTATTATCTAATAAATTGGTTGAAATTAAAAAATAATTACATTACAAAATATTAAAATAAAAAATTATTATTAGATTATAAATGATTACATGTCTTTTCATCTTTCTATTTAAATTCAACAATATGTAACCATTAATAATAATTAATTATAAGTCTTGAAACATTCATTTATTTTATTAAGCCAACAACTAAACTTTATTAAGCCAACAACTAATTAATATAGGAAGGAATGTTCTTTCATCTTCCCTCACCAATACCATTAGAACCTAATTTTAAAGTCATAATTTCATATTTAATTATGCAACCTTTTATTTAGTGTCTTTTGCCTTCTTCAAACTATATAAATATTAAATATTTAAGATTTGTTATATTTGGATTTTTTTCTATTATTTAACCAACATCCTCTTTAGAAATATTCTTGTGTTTTTATTTTTTGACTTATTCAAATTTTTTGTATTGTGTGCTTCATGGAGTATTCTTTTTTTCATGAGTTAAACAATGATAAAGATAGTTGGATGATAAGAGTTAGGCTTTGTAAAATGTAGCAGTCTATTAATACTAAGAAGAATTGAGAGTTGATTAGTGTGAGCATAATTTTTATTAATGAAAAGGTTGTGTATACTTAACTATACACATTAATATATATTTTTAAAGTTAACAAAAAAATAATTAACTTTCATAAATAACATTAGTTTTATAAGGCTGCGTCATCTTTAAAAAAAATCAATTCATATTTGTGATCAATTTTATCAAGTGTAAGTAATAAAAAAGATAATACTAAATTCTTTTTTTAAAGCCGCACGAAGTGCGGTTCTATTTCTTAGTTAGTATAAATAGAGGGGGTGTGAACACACCTCTCCACACCTTCTCTTCTCTTCTCTTCTTTTCCCCTAAATTCTTCTTCTCATCTCTCTTTTTAATTTATTTTCAATCAATAAAATTAGTTTTATTTCAATTTTCAAATTCCATTTTTAATTATGTGTTTTTCAATTTTAGTAATTTCCTTTATAAAAAAAATATTTAGCCAAATATTAATAGTTAGGGGAAGATGAAACTCTTAGGAAATAAATATGATTTAATGAAATTCTATTTTTAATTTTATAAATTAAATTATTTTCTATTTAATTTTATACATATTTTATACTATGAGATTTTGATTTATTGTAGACAAACAAGGGAGTTTGGCACAATAAATTCTTTTTATCTAAATATAAGGTATGGTAAAATGGTATTTTGACTTATTATAGACAAATTAAATTTTGGCACAATAAATACTTAATCCATCATAAAATTAAAGGAAAAATAATAATAATTTATATAATTAATCTTTTGGGCAATAAATCTAAAAAATGGTAAAAAGAATTTATTAAGTTTTATTTACTACTAAGAGTGAATGCACAACTCTAACTAATTCAATTTCATAGTTTTATTTAAATTAAGTTGTTGATATTTAAGTTTTATTTTTAAATTTTAGATAAAATAAAATAAACAAATTAAATTTTTTCTCTATGGATCGACCTCGGACTCACCGAGATATATTATAACTAGATACTCTTATACTTGAGAGTAAATCAAATACTTTTAAGTCGTGTCAAAGCACATAGGAGTTCAGTACCACTTTATTCAAGAAGTATTGGAAAACGGAAGTGTGGATTTATAGAAAATCCACACAAATGGATTTATAGAAAATCCACACAAAGGAGAACCTAACCGATGTTATGATCAAGCCAATCAATACTGACAAGTTTGTTTCGATTAGATCCTCTTGTGGCCTAGCAGAAAAGTAGGCAATATGACTATGGCGAAGCAGAAAAGATGGTGTGGAGATTGATTGATTCTCAATCTAATCTCCAAGTGGGAGAATGTTAAAGTCATAGTTGGCACCACCCTTCTAGATGGGCGGTGCCAAACTATCAACAAAGTCCTCATGCAGCCTACCACTTTAATCAATGAACATGTGTATTTCCAATTTTTGCTCGTTTCTACTATTCTTAAATATCATAAATTACTAGAACGCCCAGAGGGAAGCCAACAATGTTAGCAATCGGCAAAAATCTTCCTCATCCATGGTGATTAGTCTTGTCAGCTTGTAAATTAGGCTTTAAAAACATTCTAATAATTATCATTAGATAGACCAAATTGTTAACAGTGTTCCATATCATGGAGCAATTATAATTTGTAAATAGCACTTCGAAAATGAATCACCGATAGTCAAGTTATATGTTATTGGAGCTAATGGAGTCAGTTTTGGGGAAATTATATATGGCTCCTTTTCTAAGTTATAGTTTTAGGAAAGCAAGAACCCTTTTTAGTTTTTGATTTTGTTTTATTTGTTTTTCTATAACATCAAATTAATATGATGATGAAAACAGGACTTTGATATTCAGTGATGATCATGAATGACATTAAAATTGTAAAACAAGGTGAATTCTAAAGGGTTTATTTGTCTTCGAAATAAGCTTTAATTATGAATTAATTCTTGGCAGGTCCTTTTGACAAAGAGATTCATAACTGGAATAATTAAATACACATTTAATTCATTAATATGATCAAATTTATATCTAAGATCAAATTATTATCCAATCTAGACAATCAATTGAACCAATATAGATGAGATCTCTTCGATTGGATGAGGAAATTCTTTTTGACCCTTTAATGATATGTGATTCAATATTTCTCAAATATAAAAAGGTGAATCGTGGTGTAATTGAAAGTATAAAGCAAGGAAGAAGGTTGTTGGGAATTCAAAAATCCCGTCAGAAGATTGTAGATTCATATGCAAGTCAGATTCATAGAGTTGTGACATATAGAGTATACGTACATATACACGTATTATATTATAATTTATATAGTTCTATTTGCAAGCGTCCATGCATGATTAGTATCATGCATGTAGGATCAAATAGATAAAGAAGAATAATAATTTACTTTGTGTTATTATTATTATATTATAATTAATAAAAACTTTATTTTGATCTTCAAGTGGATGTACGCTGGTTAAACAACCAACATACAAAACCGAAGTTCTGATCTTATACACAAATACAACTTACGCACAAATGGTCGATGGATCATGGCTATAAATAGCCGAACTCACTTTGTAAATTTGGCATCCTTTTTCTTTGAAGAAGAAACTATTTGGATTATATGCTCTTTTAAAGCATATTAATTTATTTTCTTATTAATAAAATATTTGAGACATTTTTAATTGCATAAATATATATTGAAAAAAGTCTATTTAATCATATTATATGTATTTATGTGATTATCATATGAATTCACAGAAGACATAAATACAAGTTATCTTATGATTAATTAAATTTAGTTCGTAGTGGATAAATAGAGTTGGGCGCTCTATTTATGTTTAGGCTGTAGTAAATTCATTGAATTATTTATCTTAATCACGTATGAATTTACTAATGTAGTTTGATGAGCTGGATCACATATGAGATTTAATTAACCTTGAAATGACAGTCAGGCTTATTAAATCTCATAGGCATTGATTTTACTGTAATCTTAATCTTGAGTTAGTTATGATTTCATGATTGTAATTGTTATTCTATTTGAGTTACCAATGGGCACGACATACACTTGTAGTCAAGATTACCCAGTATCTTAATAGGAGCAATTATGAGTATTGGAGTTATAGATTAACAATATAGAATTTATACAATCCATCTCTTGATGGCTTTTCAACACTTAATCATAGAATTCTCTGGCCAGAGTGTGTCGATATATTTAGTATGTTGAAAATGATCATTAAAGAAAACCAATAAGTATCAAGGAATAAGATGTTATTAAATTGATTGGACAGTTGAGATATCGATTTAATTAACGATGTGGTGCAAATGATTATATAGTAAAGAAATTAATGTGGCTTGGGACGAATTATTATTCGAGCATAAAATTATGGAGGTCAGATAACTACTGGATTAATGAGCAAGATAACTACCTATTTTGGTCAAAAGTCTAAATATATTATTTAGTGGGAGGCTCCATTGATATGCTTGACTGTAAGGGCCTTGTGTTATTTTACAAGGTGGGCCCCTATAACATAAGAACAAGAAATGTAACTTTTGTTTCAATTTTTTTTATTTAAATCAAAAGGGATTTAATAGAATTAATAAATAAATAAATATGGAGTCTAGGGTTTCCACTAGATAGAAGTATGAAAGGGCTTATTTTCTCCCAAAATAAAGAGAGCAGTCGCTTTATACAGATCAGAGGAAAATATTTTCTCTCTATTGTAAATAGAGAGAAAATATTTTCTCATGCTAGTTGCTTTAGTGGTGAAAAAGGAACCCACACATTAAGTGCAAATCAAAATTGAGTCATGACCTGAAAAATTATTTGGTGGTGGATTGTGATCTAACAGGAGTAGTGGTGACGGATCGTGATCTGGGATCCTAAATTACTTCAGCAGAAAAAGATAAATCGAATTTTTAAGGTACGATTTCTAGAATACATATTCTTATATATTGTATAAGAGCGATCCCAAAAGTTTTATAAAAAAAATTTAAAAACTGATTTTTCTCCAACATAAACAATAATACTTAAACAATATCTTCTCTCAAATTCATTTTTATAGCGTTAATTTTCTGTTCAATTTTATAAGCTACCTATTTTTAGTTCCCATACTTTCACCTTTTGCAATTATTAGAGTACGTCCCACGTAGATCCATAACATTTCTTTCTTTTTTTTTCTTTTTTTTCCTTTTTTATATCTTGTCATGCATAATATATCTGAGGAATTTTGAGACCATGTCTACCTAGCTACCTGAAACATAAAGCACAGAAAAAATTAATAATTGAGAACTCTACTTTTAGAAATTTGTGAAAGTTAATAAGTGAGAACTTATCTTTTCAGCAAAATCGACAAAAGCAAAGGACCAAGAACAATAGCAAGAAAATGAGCAATTGGCAGAAGCAAAACAAAGCAAGCAATTGTAACAAATAAAAGTGAAATAACTAAGAAAAGCAAGACAATGTTAGTAATATACCCTAAAGGCCAATCGAATGGTGTTTGATTGTTTAGAGAATGATTGTATTTGAATAGCATTTTGATATTTATAAAATGGCAAAGTTATCAATATTCATATATTAATTTAATGAATATAGTCCAAGAAGTAAAATAGTTAAGGAACACATTCTCGAGTTTGTCGAGAATATGAAACGTGCATCCTTTGTACTATATTTCTAAAATAGTTCCTAGTGGTGGATTTATGATTGGACATTATAAATTCCTATAAACACTAGTATATGTTATGACTCCTTATGGTATGTGATACTAAAATGGATGGTGAGTTTCATATCATTGACATGAGATGTCAAGTCAAACACATAGGTACTTGTTAAGAGAACGAGTTTATTGAACTTGACCAAATATAGTAAGCCATATGGTTATTATACATTGTAACAGACACTATATTTAGTAATGATCTTTAGACCTGAGGCATAACAAATGTCTTATACATAGACATCTCTGACATGTGAATATATAATGATTGATTCCTAATCACGGAAGAGATCTAGCAATAGCTGTCATGGTTGGCTATGTATGAAGACAAGTGTATGGTCAATATGGAATTCATCACTTTGTAATATACGAAAATGATGTCCCTATGAGATAATATGAATTGGCATGCGAAATCCTTGGCCAAGGTGAAATATATTTGAAGGAGTTCAAATTATATTTTTATGCTAAGTTCATTTGGATTTATTTTGAGATAAAGCATAACTGCTTAACATAATAAACCATAAGTCGTGCTTTTCTCTGGACATGGATGATGAAGAGACCAAGACATAAAGATACAATGAAATATGTTCTATAGATCCAACAATTCTTGTTATTTGGATAGTTGTGATATATTGTTAGGTTTCACTCATGACTTGTAGAAACCTTAAGATCAATATTGGTAAAGTGTATTAGCAATGCATCTTAAGGTCATTAGAAAAGTTCTAATTGATGACTAAAGAGTTTAGCATCATTTAATGAATAAATAATTATCATTAAAATAGTTCTATTACCTTATAACTAAGAACCTAAAAGGTCACACACCAAATAGAAATGAAAAAAGGGAGTTACTAGAAAATGAGAAGTTAAATTTCCTAATTTTAGGAAAATCAATATTTACATATAATTCATTGAGAATGAATATATATATATATATATATATATATATCTTAAATATGATTTAAGATAAAAATATAGATGTTCCATAAATAGTTTAAGGAACAAAATAAATTTCATAAATCCTCAATTAAACATTATGTAATATTGAGCACGTAAAATGACCATTTTGGACATGTTCCGGTTTATATATGATTATGGACTTGTAGACCATTTTTGGGTTTAGAATTTTGGGCTTTTATTGGATTTAATATGGATTGAGGGAAAGCATTAGAACATGTCACAAAAGAAGCCCACATTTAACCATTTGGTTTGATCAAAATTGGATTAATTAATTAATTATGAAAATTAATTAATTTAGCTATTTATTTATTTGATTAAATAATTTATTGAAGTGATAAGATCACTTTCAATAAATAATGGCTAAGTGGGTGGGTCTAGCACATGATAATGTTTGGTGCCATCATTGGAGATAATGGTGGCTTTATTTGGTGGAATGAAGAAACATGAATACTGAATCATCATGAACTAGTATTCATGTTTCTTCATTATCTCTCTCATTTCTAAACGAAATTTCGAGATTCCAAATCCTATGAACTCCTAGAACATTTCTAAGTGTGGACTGACTAGAGGCATCACAATTGGGGTACTTAAAGGATCTCAGATCGTGGCAAAACAGAAGTTGTTCGTGCAGAGCTGTATTTTCTGGACAGTGTTCGTAGCTTGCTGTTTTCAGTCATTTTCTCCTACTTCACGAAGTCGTTTTTGAAACTACAAGTAAGGTAATTAAACTTCAATCTTTCTTCTTGATTTTCATTTTTGAATGAAGTTGATCCGAGGTTTCTAGAGCTTCCGCCATCTGTTTTAATTTTACTGTACAAAAGTTACGATATTAGGAACCTCATGGACAAATGTTGTCCTTCAGACAAATCACCTGAATCCGAAACAAAAGAAAAGTCACACAAGTCATCAAAAGCATGTTGTAATAGTCGAGCGTTATTAGCTTTCTTTACTTTTTGGAAAGTGGCCGTAGCAAGAACTTTTGCATCCTAAAGAGAGTATATAATCCACACAAGTGAATTTTAATTACTAAGAAATTATTGTGTTACAGGTTCGCTAAAGACTTATTTCATTTTTTCAGAAGCATCGACCAAGGCAACGCCAACAACAACATCAAATACTGAAACAGAGAAGGTGAAATTGAAGTTAATGATTGACAAACCAGCTAACAAGGTCGTGTTTGCCGAAGCCAAAACAGATTTTGTGGATATCCTGTTCAATCTCCTTTATATGCCGTTTGGTAGGGTCATCAGGCTCCTCAGACTTAAATTTGCAAAGAAATGCTTTAATGTTGCAAGCTGAATGAATGAAACAATGCTTCCTTTCAATATTTCTATTTTAGCACATACAAATTACAGAGCAATAGCAGTATATATAGAGACAAGAAAATAATGACAGCTAATAAGGAAATATTACACATAAAACAAATTTGTCAGAGCCAAAATCATTAGCCAATCATTTAGAATTCTAGAAGATTCAGCTGCTCCATGCTTATGTGCTGATATTCTTCAGCACAGCTGTTCTGCCAGCTCAGCAAACGTGACTCATCTTCCATGTCAGCAGGCTGAAGATTACAGAAGCTTAGGTGGCATGTCAGCTTGGCTTCAAGGTTAATCTTTGACTTCTCACAGCTGCTGTTTTCAACACCCTCTCTCAAACTCATGGTCTTGTCAATGACTTTGAGTTTGTTTCTAAAACAGCTGAACTTGTAGTATGGTAATGGCTTGGTCAGTACATCTGCAATCTGATCATTGCTGCCAATATAGCTTATTTCCAATTCACCTTTTGTAACGTTGTCTCTGAGAAAATGAAGATCTATTTCAAAATGTTTTGTTCTAGAATGATACACTGGGTTTGCTGCTATGGCTGCTGCACTAGTGCTGTCACTTAGGAGAATTGGCACATTTTCAACTTCTATCTTCAACTCACCAAGAAGAGAATTTATCCATGTGATTTCAGTGCTGCATAGAGTCATTGCCCTGTATTCTGACTCTGCTGTTGACCTTGCAACCATGCCCTGTTTTCTTGAGCTCCAAGCAACTAGATTACCTCCCAAGTATATACAGTATCCACTTATGGATCTTCTATCATCTGGATCAGTTGCCCAGTCTGCATCTGTGTAGGCAATGAGATCCATATGCTCATATTTTTTGAAACTTAAACACATATTCATTGTGTTTTTGAGATACCTCAGCACTCTTTTGCAGGCCACCCAATGTGGCTGTCTGGGATCAGACATGAATTGACTGAGCTTGTTGACTGAGTAAGCAAGCTCAGGCCTGGTCAACACTGCATATTATAGGCTCCCTATGATACTTCTATAGAGTGTGGAATCATGGAATTTATTCCCAACACCCTTCTTCAATTTCTCAGAGGTGTTGAAGGGTGTTTCTATTCCTTTACATTCTGTCATCTCAGTTTTGGCCAGTAAATCTTGAATATATTTTGCTTGGGACAGTAGAATAGAGTTTTGACTCCTCTCAACTTGTATCCCAAGGAAGAAGTTTAAATTTCTGAGATCCTTCAGAGCAAAAGATGTATTCAGATCTTTAATGACTTCCTCAATGCCTTGACTGTCACTTCCAGTGATTATGATATCATCTATATATATGAGAATGATGACTATCTTTGATTCAGTTCTTCTGAAAAACAGGAATGTGTCACTTCTGGAATTTCTGAATCCCCAAGAACTTAAGGTACTTTTTAATTTGTCAAACCAAGCTCTCGGAGCTTGCCTCAATCCATACAAAGCCTTTTTCAGTTTGCAAATGTAGCTTGGCCTGTCTTTGTTTTCAAACCTCTCAGGCTGTGGCATGTATACTGCCTCTATCAAGTCACCATTTAAGAAGGCATTGTTTATGTCCACTTGCCTGAGCAACCAGTCATTGCTTACAGCCATAGTTAAGATGATTCTAATAGTTGCAGCCTTAACAACAGGGCTGAAAGTTTCATTGAAGTCAAATCCTGGAGTCTGTAAAAATCCTTTGCAACCAATCTGGCCTTGTACTTATTGATACTGCCATCTGAGTTTTCTTTTACTCTATACATCCACTTGTTTCCAATCAATTTGTAGTTTTGGTTGTTTGGTATCAAGGTCCGGGTTTTGTTTTTCATCAATGCATGATACTCATCTTCCATTGCCTTTTTCCACTTGGGATCTTTCAGAGCATCAAGGGTATTTTTAGAAAGAAGGGGTTGTGTTCTACTGGAAACCTGGTATATCTTTGGTTTGAAGATGCCAGCCTTGGATCTTGTTACCATGGGGAGTGAAGGTAAGGTCTTTTGTGAGGCAAAGTTATGACTGTTTGTTTCTGTAATGTGAGGAGGACTGTGAATAAAGGGCTTTCTGATATTGAGTTTGTATCATTTACTTGTTGTGTTCCATTCTGGACAGGACTTGGGATGCATTTTGTATTTCCAGTGGTGGCTGGAGAGTTGCTGTGAGCTGTTGTCACTTGTGTGAGACCAAGAGAATAGTCAACAGAGAATGATACAACCTGGAATTTCTCAAGTAAGCCAACTTCATCACTTTCTTTCACTGACACTTGTTTTCTGAAACCAGAATCATTTTCAAAAGGAAAAGATTTTTCATTGAACCTGACACTAGCTGATATATAAATTCTTCCTAAGTTGTTTATACAAATGTAACCTTTGTGAGCACTGCTGATTCCCAGTATGACACATTTAGAGGTGTGAAAATCAAATTTGTGTCTGTTGTAAGGTCTGAGAAATGGAAAGCACTCGCAGCCAAAGATTTTAATTTGTGTGTAATCTGGTTTGAAAGAATGTAACAGTTCAAATGGTGTCTTGTTCTTTAGCACAGGTGAAGCAAGTCTGTTAATAATGAAGGTAGCATAGCTGAAGGCTTCTTGCCAAAACTTTAAGGGCATTTTGGCTTGGGCAAGCAAGGCAAGTCCAGTCTCCACAATGTGTCTGTGTTTTCTCTCAACCTTGCCATTTTGTTCATGTAAGTATGGACATGAATGCCTTAGAGTTATTCCCTCTCTTTTCAAATATGGTTCAAAGGCTTTAAACTCTCCTCTCATGTCTGTTTGTAGAGCTTTAATTTTTGAGTTCAATTGTTTTTCAATCTGGTTTTTAAACACAATAAAGGTTTCAAGAGCTTGTGACTTGGCTGTTAAAGGAAAAAGCCATGTGTATCTTGTTTTATCATCAACAAATGAGATGTAATATTTGTGTCCATGAGTGGATAGAATTGGTGCTGGTCCCCAAAGGTCTGTGTGAATCAGTTCAAGGGCTGTCTTAGTTTTTGTTTCAGTATTTTTGAAAGATTGTTTTGACTGTTTTCCATATTGATAAGCAAAGCAAAATGAGGGAACAATATCTTTATTGACTTTGAACTGATTACAAGATAGTAAGGTATTTTTCAAGACTGAAGTGCAAGGGTGACCTAGTCTGGAATGCTATACATCAATTTCTTCAGCAGCTTTCAAGTTGCTGCTACTTGACTCATCAGCTATTTTTGACTCAACACTAACCTGGATTGACTCATTGCTTGAATTGAAAGACAACATGGATACTAGAAAACTACTGTTATTCATTGACTCAGACTTTGACAAACTGGAAAACAAAGTAGCCTGAGGATTTTTGTTCCTGCTCAATACAGCAGGCAAGTGCATCAGCTCATACAGCCCATCTCTAGCCACTCCTTTCACCAGAATTTTCCCCTGTCTCTTGTCCTTAATAAAACAAATAGATTTTTGAAACTCAACATCAACATCATTGTCATGCAGCAATTTAGAAATGCTAATAAGGTTTTTGGTTATGTCAGGCACACATAATATATCTGTCAAGGTAATGTGCTTGTGTGGATCATATGTGGGCAAAACAGAATATCCAATATGATTAATCAACAGTTTTTCACCATTACCAACAGCTAACTTATTTTTACCTTGGTATTCAGAGTTGATGCTGAGATTTCCAAGGGTGTTAGTCACATGGTTGGTGGCACCACTGTCAAGGTACCAAGTTCCACTACTTTGACCTTCAACTGCAGCAACATAAGCACTTCTCTGCTCTCTTCTTCTGCTTAGCTGAGGTACAAAGTTCTTATTAAATCTGTGCTAACACTCAGCTGATGTGTGTCCCATTTTCTAACAGATTTGGCATGGTCCTTTTGGATCAGAACCACTGTCATCAGCCACTGCTTTTCCTTTTCCCTTGTTTTAAAGGTTCATATTGGTTTGGTTATTTGTGGGGTTGTTTCCAGGATTTCTAAAAATAATTCCAGGCATCTGTTGATGGGCAGCTCTCTCACTGTTGTTCCAGCTCCTTCTTCCATTCCTCATTTGAGCATAGTTGGCTTCAATGTTCCCCAAGCTTAGGTTTTGCTCAGTTATGTTTTCTTGACTCAAAAGCATACCATTTACTTCTGAGACTGAGGGACTCTCCTGCATTGAGTTTATATTAGTAACTACTGAGTCATATTCAGGCCCCAACCCAGCAAGCACACACATGATGAAGTCATTGTCATTCATGTTGTTCCCTGCAGCTCTAAGTGAATTTAACAAAGTTTTCATTTTTGAGTAGTATTCATGAATGGTTGATGAACCCTTTTTAGTAGTTTGAATTTGAGTTCTGAGATATAGGATTCTTGCCCTCGTTCTAGCACAAAATTGATTGGCTAGAGTTGTCCACACCTTACAGGAGGTGGAACAATCTACCACTGTGCCTAGGACTCCTTCACTTAGTGAAGAGAGTAGCCAACTAAGCAGGATATGATCATGTTTCTTCCAAATCTGGTATTCAGGGTTAGGTGTGGTAATGGTGGTTCGATTTGGTTCAGGGCTCATGAACATCTTAGGAGGGCAGATATGGCTGCCATCAACAAACCCCTCAAGCTCATTTGCTCGAATGCTAGAAATCACTTGTGATTTCCAGAGCATAAAGTTGCTTTGAGTTAGTTTGATTGGAGTAGTGAAGACATAGGTGTTGCTGGTGATGTGCTGGGTTGGTGATGCACCTATTTGTGTTGTGTTTCTGGTGTTTGTTCTTGCATTCTGTAGCTCAGTATTTTGGTTTTGGTTTTGATTCAATTCGTCTGGTTGATCACTTGAATCAACCTGTGTTGGATTAACATTTGTTTCATTTTCACTACTGCTTGCCATAGCTCAAAGAAGGCTCTGATACCAACTTAAATTTGCAAAGAAATGCTTTTATGTTGCAAGCAGAATGAATGAAACAATGCTTCCTTTCAATATTTCTATTTTAGCACATACAAATTACAAAGCAATAGCAGTATATATAGAGACAAGAAAACAATGACAGCTAATAAGGAATAGTACACATAAAATAAATTTGTCAGAGCCAAAATCATTAGCAAATTATTTAGAATTCTAGAAGATTCAGCTGCTCCATGCTTATGTGCTGATATTCTTCAGCACAGTTGTTCTGCCAGCTCAGCAAACGTGACTCATCTTCCATGTCAGCAGGCTGCAGATTACAGAAGCTCAGGTGGCATGCCAGCTTGGCTTCAAGGTCAATCTTTGACTCCTCACAGCTGTTGTTTTCAACACTCAGGAATGCTGGCATGGTTGGCTGCACGAGAAACCTTTACCAGAGTCTTGAAAATCTAAGTGAAGTTTTCGTGATACCCAATCAGAAAAAAGTTCAGCTCTTAAGCCCCTCTTAAAATGGCAAAAAGAATCTGAGCTCTTGCTGCCTGAAGCTTGTCGAAACCCGTGAAGAGAAAGCTTTACGATTGCAGAGACTGTCATCGTATTCTGACAGATCAAATAAAGACTTCGTGTCCCGAAGGTTTGATAGTGACCCAGTTCGTTACTAATTGCGGCAGGTGATGGTTTCGGAGAGTGAGGACGGAATTGTAAAGAATTCAGTCACTTACACGGTAACAGATGATTTATCAGTGACACCAGTGTCAATGATATTAGGCATTGGCCTGCTACAAGGCAAACTTAAAGATATTATTGGCGCCCTGGAGCAGAGAGCTATCGACATTGGCCCGGATGAGGTAAGGAGTTCTTTACCAGTTAGCATCTTTATCGTGTTCGAATTTTGATTTCAGTAACACAAAATTTTAATTTGAAAGCATAATTGAGCTACCATGCTGCTCTTTTCACCCTACTAAAGCATATGGTTTTTATAACACTCAGGTTCTGGAGTTGTTGAAAGCTTCATTGCAGACAAATGAAGCTCTCTCTACCGTCTATCTTCCTCATGAAGAAAGGGTGCTTGGGATGAAGATCACATGACTCACAAAAATTAAATGCGGTGGGAGTAGTTTGCCATGAGATTAAGCTATAAGTCGAGCTTTATATATCCTTTTGGTTTATTTATTACAAACCTAGTATATATTCTTGTTTCTGCGTTTTTCTTGATGTTACAAAACTATGTGGTGAATTGCGGATGTTAATATATTATGAATCCATCGATAGAGTTAAGTTAAACATTATTGGAACTACTGGAGGCCATACTAGTATTGGGGGAGATTATATGCTCCTTTTCTAGGTTTCACTTTCAGGAAAGCAAGAACTCTGTTTAGTTTTTGTGTTTGTTTCTCTTTAACATCAAATTAGTGTGATGATGAAAGCAGGATTTTGAAATTCAGTGGTGATCATGAATGACATCAAAATTGTGTTGTGTTAAAACAAAGTGAAATCCAAAAGTTTTATTTGTTTTAGAAATAAGCTTTATGAATTCTTGGTGGTCCTTTGAGCAAAGAGAATCTGATGTAGAAGAAATTAGAACTTCATCATTTTAGTTGTTTTTGAAATTTTCCATTTTAATCACTGTCTTACAAAATTATACTTTTATATCTATGTTAATTTAAGGAAATTAATTTATAGTGCGTTTACTAAATAGGAATCGAAGGAATCATAATGAATAAGCTGTAATGGGAATGGAGAATGAGAATAAGAATAAGTTGTTTACTTAGAACTGTAAAAACCGAAATTGGAATGAGCTAGATTGCCATTGATTTGTTGACTTTGTCTTGAAATCAGAATCGGAATGAGTTAAATTTTACAAATTACTAAAAAGTCTTTAATTAATTAATAATAATAATAATAATAATAATGCTACTATTAATATGTGAAGTAAGCGCCAATAATTATTCTGATTCTGAATTTCAATTCCCTAACTTAGGAAGTCAACGCATCATTAATATATAAAGAGGTCTTGTCATTATTTTTATACCCAAAAAAGTTAACATTAATATATAAAGAGGTCTTTTGATTATTTTTATACCCAAAACAAAAGAAAGCAATTCTAACGAAGAAACCAAAACAAAGAAGAAAAGAAAAACATATATGTCACCGGAAGTCAGCACATAAGGAATGTCACAAAAGTCATCAAAAGCATGCTACAGCATTCAAGTTATTACTAGCTTTCGTTTAAGGTAAAGATTTGCATATCACATATTGGTTCAAAGCATTTAAATGTTGTTAAAGCAAAGAAAACCTCCCGAAAGCTAAATGGGATGCTTCACTCCACAATTGATGCTCTCGGATTTGGAAGCAAACTCGCCACATGGAGCAGCCTATTTATAGTCTAAGCTTGAGATCGAGATTGTGCTCTGCTTTTGATCATCACCTTCATTAGCAAAATAATAATAATAATAATTTTTCACTGCCTAATTTGTTTTACTTTTGCAAAGTGACTTATTAGCTAGCGCTTTCGCATCCTAAAGAGAGTAACTAATCCACATAAGTGATATTTAATTGCCGAGTAGTAACTGTGCTACAGTTCGCTAAAGAATTTTTTCCTTTTCTTCAGAAACGTCAACCATGGCAACAGCAACAACATCATCAGACACTGAAATCACGGAGGTGAAATTGAAGTTAATTATTGACAAGCGAGCTAACAAGGTCCTGTTTGCGGAAGCTGAAAAAGATTTTGTGGATATCCTGTTCAACCTCCTTTATATGCCATTTGGTAGTGTCACCAGGCTCCTCAGGGGTGCTGGCATGGTTGGCTGCACAGGAAACCTGTACCAGAGTCTTAGAAACCTGAGTGAAGCTCTCCTGATAACCAATCACAACAAAGTTGAGCTCTTGAAACCCCTTTTAAAATGGGGGAAAACATCTGTGCTCTTGCAGCCCCAAGCTTGTCCACGACCTCTACCTATGGAGAGACCGTTGTACCGTTGTAGAAACAATCACCTGTATGTGACAACTAAAGTAAACACCAGGTGTCCCCAATGTTCTTGGCCTCCGGATGAAGAAGTGGAGCTATCGAACATAGCTTCGGAGAGTGAGGACGGAATTGTGAAGAAATCTATTGCTTACGCAGTAACAGATGATTTATCAGTGATACCAGGGTCAATGATTTTAGGCATTGGTCTGCTACAAGGCAATATGAAGGATACTGGTGCCCTGAAGGAGAGAGTTGTCAATATTGGCCTTGATGAGGTAAGGAGTTCTTCTCTGGCTTCTTTTACTAGTTTGAATTTTGACTTCATTATCTCAAATTTTTAATTTGAAAGCATAAGCTGCGTACTAATGTATATATTTTGGGCTAAATTAAGCATGGTTTTCATACCTCTCAGGTTCTGGAGCTGTTGAGCGCTTCAATGCAAACAAATGAAGCTCTCACTACCGTCTTCCTTCCTCAAGAAGAAGTTTCTGGGATGAAGATTATAGACCCAGTTGGGCTCCAATTCCCAGCACCTTCGTGATGAAGATTATATGACTTATAAAAATTAACTGTGATGGGAGTAGTTTGTCACGAAAGCAATAAGTTGTCATTATAGATTTCTCGTTTCTGCATTGGTCTTGATGTTACAAAACTCTACGATGAATTAATCATGTTAGCATGTTGTGCTTAAACTATGTTGTTTGTTTACTTGTTGAGATGACGATGGGGTAAATTGGGCGTCAACCCCGATCGGTTTCCTGTTGTTAATTCATACTTATTCAATGACAATCGATTGATCCAATTTCTTCTCATTTCGACTATTCATAAATTTCATAAATCACTATCATGCGCAGTTGCGCACAGGAAAACCAACACTGGCAAGCGGCAAAAATCTTCCTCATCCATGGTTATTAATCCTGTCAGCTTATGTCCCATATGTACAACATAAAGTCCCTTCAGTTAGGCGTTTGTTTTGGAAATAATGTAATTAAGCTTCATGAATTCTTGATGGTCCTTTGAAAAAGAGATTCATAACTAGAATAACTAAATACACAATTAATTCATTAATATGATCAAATGTATCTAGGATAAATATCTGATCAAATCTAGATAATCAATTGAACCTCCATATACGAGTGCGACTGATCTCCTCGATTAGATTGAAGCAATTATGAAGCTATAAGTTGCTTCATGGTAACAGATAATTTATCAGTGACGCCAGGGTCAATGATAACTGGCATTGAACTGCTACAAGGCAAAGTTGCGGATACTGGTGCCTTCGAAAACACAGCTGTTGAGATCGGCACTGATGACAAAATAATATAATTGGTTAGTTTCTGGCATATTTATATTGTTTGAATTTTGGTTTCAGTAACACAAACTTAGCCTTACAACAATGATATAGGTTTTGTGCAGAAGCATGGGTTTTATTACCTCTCGGGTTCTGGAACCGTTAAAGGTTTCAATGCAAGCAAATGCAGCTCTCACTACTGTCTTCCTCATGAAGAAAGAGCTCATAGGATGAAGCTGTGACTCAATAGATCTTAACTATAAGTTGTCATTATCCGCTTGGTTAATTTTTTTATGATAATCCAAGAATTTATTGTTTCTGCATTGCTCTTGACGTTACAAACTCTGCGATGAATTGGTGATGTTCAGTTATGCTTACTTGTTGAAGTCGAATGATCATAACCCAGTAAATAAGAACCCCAACTGCAGCATTTCCTATTGACATGCGATCAAAGCAGCCTGATAACGCCGCTTGTGGATTATTTAGTTTGTGTCGTCGTAAATGAAGTACGATCAGACCCCACAAACGGAAATTCAATTAGCTGAGTGAGTGGAGCGTGGTGTTAGTTTCCAGATGAAAATGTAATCTGGGCTCAGAGGAGATATACTGCGGTGTGCTCTGAATTCATGTGATTGATATTCAAATACAATTTGACTTTGATATACCGCACGTCATAAGAAAGCATCACGTATCTGGGGCTCGTGAGCCGATTGGATCACTGCTAAAATTCTAAGTATAAAAAAAAAATTAAAATTATACATTTTTTAAAACTAATAATAAATCTATTATATTATCATTTTACCACCTAATATTTTTTGAAATATCACTTTACCACTAATATTTTCTAAAACTTACTTTTTTTCACTTATTATTTCAGTTTTTATTATTTTACTACCAAATCATTAATTCCGTTAATGTATTACTGATGTCTCAGGAATATTTTAGAAATTTCACAATGCAAATTATTTTCAATAATTATTTTAGATATATAAAATAATCTATCAATAAAATTATTGTTTCTTTGTATATAACTAATTTGGAGGGTTAAATTACACTTATATAATTTAGGGTAAAATAGGTTTTTAATATAATTTTTGGTTAATTTTAACGATTTAGTTGTAAAATCACAAAAACTAAAATAGTAAGTAGGAAAAAATAATTATAAGAAAAATTAGTAGTAAAGTAATATGTTAAAAAATATTAGATAGTAAAATAATATATTCCTTAAATTTATTTATAAGTTTTTACACTTTGCTCACATGAAAATATATTTCTCCATTATTTGGAGCAGCTTACTCTAATGTCAGAATCGATTTTTTGGGTTGTACACCTGGTGCTGATCAAGACTAGTTGACATATTTTTAATTGTAATATTAGTAGAATTGTATGTGATACTAAAAAAAAATGATTAAAGCAACAACTGCTCCCTCAATTTAAATAGTTTTGCAGTTTAAAAATTTGCGAAAGTAAGTCAAACTATTGACGGAACGATTTCACTGTAGAATAGAAAAACCTCTAAGTGTTGGAATTTTTGAACCCGTAAAAAGACAACAAAAGTAATGAATGCACTTGAAAGTTGAAATACATGATTGTGTAATTGTGTTTCACTATCCATTAATTAATTAATTAAGACAAATAAGTCCCAAATTAAGGAAACCAAAATTCAACCTAAGGGACCTTCGCTGGAGAATGTAAATAACTTCCCGAGAATTGGAATATAATTGGTAACATAATTACGCATTGAAGGCCTAATAATTGATCAAATCCTTTTAGAAATTTTCATCCTAATCTATCCCATCGTTTTCCTTTTTGCATATTTCTCTTAATTCTGTTTAAAATTTGAAATATTTTTTAAACTAATTCCCTTGCATTTACTAATCATAGCGTCGTCAATCGTCATCAAACAATTTTTACATAAAACACATTGTTTTTAGCTGCTCCACCAAGATCCCATCATCAACATCTTGACAGTGAGTTAGTAGAAATCATGTTGAACCAACGGTGGACGATCAAGTGGATGAACATAAGAATCAAACGATATATGAAAGTGGAGGGCTGAGATGTTAGGTTGCACTAATAATGTGTTTCATTAAATATACATTAGCATAGCTCTATGACACAACTTAAAAGTAATATTAAACTCCCAAGTATAAGAGTATCGTGTTGGATTATAACTCGGTGAGTCCGAAGTCGATCCACAGAGAAAAGATTTAATTTGTTTATTTTATTTTATCTAAAAATTAAAATTAAAACTTGAATTTAAATAACTTATTTTAAGTGAAACTATGGAATTGAACTAGTTAGAGTTATGGATCCACTCTTAGGAATAAATAAAACTTAATAAATTCTTTTTGCCAAATTAATTAGATTTATTACCCAAAAGATTAATTATACAAATTATTATTATTTTCCATTTAATTTTATGATGGATTAAGTATTTATTGTGCCAAAATTTAATTTGTCTACAATAAGTCAAAATACCATTTCACCATGTCTTATATTAAGATCTTAAGAATTTATTGTGCCAAATTCATTTGTTTGTCCACAATAAATCAAATTTTCAAAATATAAAACATGTATAAAATTAAATAGAAAATAATTTAATTTATAAAATTAAAAATAGAATTTGATTAAATCATATTTATTACCTAAGAGTTTCACCTTCTCCTAACTAATATTATTTAGTTAAGCATAATTAAAATAAAAAGAAAGAGTATAATTGAATTACTTATAATTAAAAGTAATAAAAACAACTAAAATTGAAAATAAAACTAATTTTATTTATAAAAATAATTATACAAAATATTAAAAACACACCTGAAAATGAAGATTACAAGGAGATGGAGAGAATTTGAGAGAAGAGAGTTGTAGAGAGATGATTAAAAACCTAAAAATGAGGCTATATTTATAGAAAAATAAATTCCTAATCTAGTGCTTTGCGGTCCATCATAAGCTTCATGCATGTGCTCCTCACAACCTTTAGATCAAGATCCAATGGCTGGTCAAACTTCAAAAGTCAACATCACACGTGGCACTCGTCCGATTTGCCCAAGGAACGGTTGAGATTCGGATCCTCCCACTTGCTTCACCAACCATTGCCACGTGGCACAATCATAGCCATTGAATCATGGACGGTGGAGATTTAGTCAAAATTACCAGCTATCCCATGCACTCATATCTATTGTAAGCTCATTTCATCATCCAATCAGTGTTCGGTCAACTGAAAAAGTCAACTTTTTTTATACAAGCCAAATTTTAAGTCGATCTTGATCGATCCTGAGGTTTTCAGACCTCCGGAATCCAAATTTCACCTCTATTTTTCTATTTGGAGCCTCGAAGTACGTGAAATTAATATTTTTCCTAATAAACACATAAAAATACACAAAATTAAATATATTTAAAACATAATTAATAATTCCTAATATATTACATAAACACAAATATAAATTATAACATAAATATAAAATAACATATTATCTCTTGATAATTCAACAATATTTAATACTAATCACTCTACGATCTCATATGCGGCATTTCCTTATATAGAGGGAAGAGTGAAGAGGTTTGAAAGCCTTATTGAGATTGAAACGAAATCATGTAAAAGCAGAGCTTTTTGTTACAATAATAACATAACATAAGCAATTAACAAACATAGATTTATGTTTTCTTGTTGGGGCTGAAAATTGAAAAACACTCCCTCAACTCTGTTTCTGAACATCACCATCATTGCTCATTTGTACAGCTTTCATTCAGTTTCTTCTTTTGGTTATCTCTTATTCAATTTTTTCATTTTTTTTGTTTGTAATCTATTGTTTTTCCATCTGGGTTTTGTGTGAAAGCCTCAAAGAACAACGCTTGAGTAATTTTCAACACTCAAAAATCAAACTTTTTTTTTGGGGGGGGGGGGGGGAGTGATCGCTGTTTTCGGCTCTGTCTTTGCGCTGTTTTTTCATCTGGGATTTTGAAGTTGTTTAATTCACAATGACTGCTGAGGAAAAAGGGGGTTCTTTGAGTGATGAAGATGGAGTCATAGACAAGTTTCCAATTGGTATGCGAGTGCTTGCTGTTGATGACGACCAGACTTGCCTTAAAATTTTGGAAAAATTCCTGCGTGAATGCCAGTATGAAGGTCTGTTTTTTTTTTTTTTCTGTGTTTGTTTGTTTGGTTTTTTTTCTTTTTCCGGAGTTCAATAAAACGCGGCGTTTATTTTGTAATTGTTGTTTATTGAATTTTGTTTGATTTTTCTGTATGCGTAAATTCAGTTGCGCTGTTGGATACTCGGTTGTACGATCTTTTTTTATGTGTTCGCAGTTTCAATTTATAATTTCAATGGTTCTACTAATTCAGATTTTTTGTCCTAATTTTGGTGAAATATTTGAAAATTTGGGTTTATGGGGTTTTGATTGTAGTTTTTTTTTTGGTGGATTTAATTGGCGGTTGAAAACTGTTAGATACTATTCATCATACGTGATTGTGCGTTTGACTTTTGATTAATAGGGTAAATTTGGATCGATCTGCTTTAATGATGATTTGTAATTGTTGTCTCTGAAATAATATTTAAATTTGCTTATTTCTTATCTCATTGTTTTTGTTTTTTCCAGTTACAGTAACCAATCGGGCAATCACAGCACTGAAAATATTGCGGGAAAACAGAAACAATTTTGATTTGGTTATCAGTGATGTTTATATGCCAGACATGGATGGCTTTAAGCTTCTTGAACTTGTGGGGCTTGAGATGGACCTACCTGTCGTAAGTAAGCATGAAAGCTCTTTGTTACTTTTATCACATTTATTGATCTTTGCTTTTCTTTTCACATTGTCTCAATTTGTATGGATTAATTTCTTTAGTAGTTTTTGTTTCCGGGAACTTCTGTGCCACTAGTAGTTTTAGGTGGTTAATGTAGGAGACTTATTGAAATTTTGGTTCAGTGTTGTCAGCATATAGCGATACCATGCTTGTGATGAAGGGGATTAATCATGGAGCTTGTGACTACTTGTTGAAACGTGTTCGAATGGAGGAGCTGAAGAACACATGGCAACATGTAATCAGGAGAAAGAAAGTTGATCCTAAGGATCAAAACAGGTCACCACATGAATTTGAAAAATCCTATAGGAAAAGGAAGGATCAAGACGGGGATGAGGAAGACAGAGATGAAAATGAAGATGGTGATGATGGTGGTCACGAAAATGAGAACTCGACAACCCAGAAGAAGCCTCGGGTTGTTTGGACCACAGAGTTGCATACGAAGTTTATTGGAGCTGTTAATCTGTTGGGACTTGACAGTAAGTGTTCCTATGAAGAAGTATATTATTCTGATATCTCAATTCTCATTCTTGAGGTATTTTTAATTTTCTTTTCCTTTTTGTCTTTTCATCATGGGCAGAGGCTGTCCCAAAGAAAATTCTTGACCTGATGAATGTTGAAGGGCTTACAAGGGAGAATGTGGCAAGTCATCTGCAGGCACTGATGTTTCCTTTTCACTAATTGTTTTCGGATACTCTTTTATGATCCTCCACCTTGTTTTACTTGTGGGCTTTCGCAAATTTGTAGAATTAACCAATGCTCTCCTCAACTTACTTTTCTTCTTTTGTGTTGCAGAAATTTAGGCTTTCCCTGAAAAGACTTAGTAATAAAACACTGGAAGCTGGGATGGTTGCTTCAGTAGGGAGTAAAGATTGGTCTTATTTACGTATTGGTGCACTGGACGGATTTGGGGGTTTGCACTCGGTGAATAGTCCAGGAAGGCTTTCAAGTTCTGCACTATCATCATCATATGTTCCCGGCAGCATGCTTGGTAGGTTGAACTCAAGTGCTGGTCTAAGCATGCATGGAATTGCTTCTTCTGGCATGATAAAACCAGGTCATTCCCAATCTTTCAACACCTCCTTCAATACTGTTGGGAAAAATCAGCAAACAATGTTTCCCGCAAACCGAAATTCAAATTTGGTTCAAGGGGTCCAGACTTCATTGGAGCCTAACCAGATGCCACAAAGCAAGTCTACTACCCACATTGGAGATTTTAATCACATTAATAGTCCAACAGCCTTTACAGCTGCCACTGGATTCATCGGTGCTAGAGTGGCTGTTGGTAGCTCAAGCAGCTCTGTATCTACTTCCTTGAGCAACCTTATGATGTTACAAGCAAACCCGCTTCAGGCTCAGAGTAGGGATGCATATGGAAATCAATCTTCTCTCACTGTGGCTTCACTGAATCAGGCATATTTTGATGTGGGAGTCCATGATTCTTGTAACTTTCTTGATAATGGTCGATGTCAAGAAAGTTGGCAGGATGCAGTTCAATTATCAAAGTCATCATCAATTTCTTTGCCATTGGGTGAACCTTTTATTCTTGATCAAGTACCTCCTAATAAAGATAACATTTTGTCTTCAAACTGCTATCTGGATATTTCTTCTCCCATTGCCAATTCTACACATTTGGAGAATTCCAGGGGAGATTTGTCTTACCAACCAGGCATGACTGGCAATGAAATCCAAAATTACACATCGAAGCCGTGGGTGGAACATAAACAGGATTACAACCAGAACTTAGATCATCCATTCGGCAATGGGAACTCTCTACTTTGTAGCAATTATACTATGGGTCCCTTTAGCTCGAGCATGAACCAAAGCAATTCTCCTTACGTTGCTCAGCATACTGGTGTAGAAAAAGCTTCATTGGACACAAATTTGAGGTCAAATGATGACTTCCTCTTAGAGCAAAGCGCGTGCCATGATGGTTTCATGCAAAATAACTATGATCCCATATATGATGAGTGCAATGATTAAATGTAAGTTAGATATCGTGCTCACTTGTACATTTTCTCTTTTGACACCTTAAATGTGAAGGGTGGAAAAACTTACACATGTTTAATCTATATCTTTAACGAAATCCCTCAATCCAGTGGTGTATGCGATGTAGGATCAAATAAAACAATTTTTATGGATTGAGAGCTAGGATTTGATGCTTGGGCTTTTCCATTTCATTCTTCCTCTTGTTCATTCTTATGGTAGAATACTCGCTCGAGAATTTTTCATCTTCATTTTTCTTTTCTTTTCTTTCATTTATTAAATGAATATAATAGTAATACTACTCCAGTTAGCTACCTTCCTGACTCCCTGTTGCCTTCCATACGAAGGGATGATTCTGCCGCTTACTGAAATCCATCTTTTCAGTTAGGAATCAGATCAGGGAAAAAAAAAATAAGGGCAAAATAACACTTTTGTTGATATTCAGTTTCAATCCTTAAAAAAAGGGAAAAAAAAAACCCAAAGCATTCTTCACATTCAACTTTTTGAAGGGTATCTATTAAAAAAATGAATTTTTTTTTTAAGGGTAAATATATATAAATGCAGGTTAATTAGTACATTTTCCCGTCTTATTTTAAGGCTAGTATGGTATCTCAAGATTTAGCTAGCTAAGGGTTGAGATTGAACTTCAAATTTTTAAGATAGTGATGCACTTTAATTGACAAATTGGTTCGCTCATTTCCGTTGTCTATGATATTCAAACTCCCTAAACGAATTAATATAAAGTGATGATTGGTGAGCATTGGAACTCAGCAATGTGGCGCATTGCCAACTGTTCCTCTTCCTATTTGCTGAACCCTAAAAGCTTGATTTCTTCTATAAATAGGTATCAGAATAGATAAAATGACATTCAATTCTTTTCTCTTAAGCTATGTCAAGCATGGAAGCTAACCGAGCAACCAAGTTAATATTGAAGTTAACAATTGACAAAAGAGCTAACAAGGTCCTGTTTGCCGCAGCTAAAAAGGATTTTGTGGATGTCCTGTTCAATCTCCTCTATATGCCATTTGTTACGGTCACCAGTCTCCTCAAGAATGTTGGCATGGTTAGCTGCACGGGAAACCTGTTCCAGAGCCTTGAAAACCTGAGTGAAGCTCATCTAATACCCAGTCAAAACACAGATGAGCTCTTGAAACCCATTTTAAAATGGGAAAAAGTATCTGTGCTCTTGCAGACCCATGCTTGTCTGCGACCCGTATCTGTGCAGAAAAAGTTGCATATTTGTCAAAGCAATCACCGGTATGTGACAAATAAAATATACACCCTGATTCCCCTATGCGCATATAGGATGTTTAATGAATTGCAACAGTTGAACATGGATTCGGAGAGTGAGTGCAGAACTATGAAGAAATCTGTTTCTTACATGGTAACTGTGATATTGGTGTCCTGGAAGACACAGTTGTTGATATTGGCCTTGATGAGTTAAGGAGTTCTTTCTATTTAGCATCTTCACCTTGTTCGAATTTTTATTTCAATAATACGAAATTTTAATTTTTAAGTATAATGTTGCGGACCACCCAAGTTACTAACCCAATTACCCACAATTCCAGGCCAAGAGCTCAAGACAAGGTCAAGAGTGCTAATTTAGCTTGATTCCAAAAATTGCAAGCCAACTCTAGCACACTGAAGTTTGTGCATATCTAGAATTCTCTATACATTTTTAGCTCGAGTAAATATTTAGAATTCTAAGCAAGTTGGTAGAATTCTCTAAAATTGTAGAGTTTGGCAAGCCTCCCTATAAATAGGACGTGACATTAGGCATTTGAGAAACAAGTTTAAAGCAAGCAACTCAAACACTCTTGTAAACTCTCTTGTAATCTTTCTTACGAGTAATACAATTTTCTTTAT
Organism: Citrus glauca; assembly: GCA_029633175.1. Classification (NCBI taxonomy): domain Eukaryota; kingdom Viridiplantae; phylum Streptophyta; class Magnoliopsida; order Sapindales; family Rutaceae; genus Citrus; species Citrus glauca. Next base: position 3,699,756 of record JAQOOD010000004.1, on the reverse strand, counting down.
TCGGCTCCATTGTTCTCGTCTCTTTATCTATTTCGAAAACCTTTAAGCTCAGCTAATCGAGAAGCTCAAAGACTTATTTAGCAACTGTCGGCAAGAGTTGTCTAAATGTCGCACGAGTTCGTTGCGCAAAACACTCATCTTGTGAGAATAAGCTATCATGTTGCTCTTTTTCACCTAGCAACGATATTGATTTTGGGCTTTGCCTATGGTTTTTATACCTCTCAGGCTTTGGAGTTGTTAAAGGTTCCAATTCAAACAAATATATGTAATGCTCTCACTACTAGCTTCCTCATCAAGGATGATGAAGCTAGAAGTTGTGTCGTTACCTGTTGGGTTTATTTATAATAAAATTAGTACTTCTTGTTTCTGCATTGGTGTTTCACAATACTCTTTAATGAATTAATCGGATTAAGTATGCTTAATGTCACGGGCTGCTCAAATCTCCTGTGAACAGAAGTTAATTTGGAACGCGATGGTTCACTAAGTAAAATTCTACATAGAGGAAGGATGCACTTAGAAAGGGAGTACGCTCAGTAATGGACCGCCTCATATATGACATGCTGTAGTGTGCTTAGCAACCAACCAAGTTCGCCCACTTCTCTACAATTGTAAATATCTTAAAACTTTCTAGCTTTTTGCATAAGTCCTAGGAGCTATTTTGCCAACTTGCACCTAAGAGCGCAACTATAAATAGGGCTGAGCCCTCACCATTTTTGCTCAACGAATCACACAAACCACACTACACACACAACCTCACCAACAACTCTCATACAAGCTCTCAAGCTCTTCTGAAAAGCTCATTTATATTTCTCTCTTTGTGAGTAATAAAATTACATTTGGCCACATTGCTCTCTCTTTTCTCTAGCATTTTCGCAAAGTATTTTTTCTTGACAAGTTTGAGAAGATTATTAGGCTTACTGAGCGATTTGTGTGCTAGAAGTCGCACGGGTTTGCTATGCATTACACTCATCCCATGACATTAATCTATGTTTTCCTTTTTTTTTGTTTTAACTTGTTCAGAAGATGAACATTTTCTAGTTATCTCAAAATTTAATAAATGAACAATTGTTTTCTAAATATATTGTTCTCATTTCCGCTACTTATATACCAATAATTGTCATTGGATTGAGAAATTTGTTAATAATGTTCCGTACCATGGAGCAGTTATAATTTACAATTAATGCAAAGTCCTGGAAAACACCCAAATCATGTACCATGCACATCACTTTTCCCATGTAGGCAAATTCCAGATGTCTAAAAATCAGACAGAAGATTAGATTGAAATTAATCAACGAAGTATATCCAATTACCATCCATACAAGTTTAGAAGACGAAATGAAAGAGCATGTCAACAAGAAGATCAACAACATAACACGAGGAATGGAACCCCAAAAGGATTCAGCTGTAAAGTATGCCTTTGACAATTCTAATCAATTTCTCAGAAAAACACTTGTTATAGTTCCCTTGCACTCCAATGATGCCTGCAGCAGATCCAAACCCTATCAAGAAAGACGAAATATGGACTGATCAGTTGTATGTTAAGTGTTTTAATGCATGTATGCGTGTGGTAGATGTTCAACATACCTCATTCATTCCCACATAGACAATCTTCTCCTCAAGTGCTCCTATATCCTTAACATTATAGTTGTCAAGTAAAGTAATAGTGGATATAGTAGACATAGGCATCACTTTCAAGTTATCCATCACCATGTAAGTCACCACCTCTTTAACAAAACCTCCTTCAACCATGTAAGTCACCACCTCTTTGACAAAACCTCCTTCAACCAGTGCCCCTGTGTTTGCAGCCTCTGGAGCAACATAATGCAACACTCCGGTCATCCTTCCCTTGCCAGTAGGGCAGAGCATGTTTGGAACATCAGATACATAAGAATGGTTGTAATAAATAGGAAAAGAGTAGACATTTCAAGTTTGATGATCAGATAACAGAAGAGGCAATCCAGTGGCACATATTGGAGACCTAGGACTGAGCGCCGAGGTCCTGCTTTTGTTCGGTTGCATATAGGATTTATCAAGAGTTTTGAGACTCTGATAAAGATCACCCATGCAACCCACCATGCTTTGGGGACCTAAGACCTTAACAGCAGTGCCAATAGGCAAAGAAAAAAGGTAGAAGAGGAAGTCTACAAAGTCTTTGCCAGCTTCAGCAAAAATAACTCTGTCATCCTTCCTGTCAATCAGAAGCTTCAACCTCATTTTCGGCTTGGAGGTCGCCATGGACTGCATCACAAGGAGATTGCAACAGGTGTTCGACATATCAATTATTCAACACATGAAAGGCAATCAATAACCAATTAAATTCATTTAAAGAAGCAATTTAAACTAAAGACAACTTTATCATTCATTCATTTCAAGCCTGCAACAATTGAACCACAAAACTTGAATTTTTACAATAATTTCTTATGCAAAAGTTTCTCAGAAATCTATCTTTTCCATCCTTTCCTCATCTACAACTAGAGTACTCCTATTGATTACTCAATACCTGCTTTAAAGAATATTTCTTTGTCTATGTTCTATTCCATATAAAATTCTCAACAGGGCGACTGTTGATTTATCTGGAAGTTAGAAAATTATTAAGGAATTCTTGTAATCTGAACCTCACCAAGAGCTTGCTGATAATTCCCTCTAAATCAACGTGCTTGTGAAGAAATTAGAGACCAGGAAGTTATACAAAACCAAATTAGGTGAGTACTTTTGGGGATAAGAATACTAACCTATTATAATAAGAAAATGTAATTTCCTAGTTAGTTTCATGGAAACCTTGAGAGAAGCCTTTCACTTGGTCAAATTCCGTGTTTACGCAAAATTTATAACTATAAACAATACCGGAGCATGAATCACACAAGGGGAGACTTGGTTCAATAACCATGTGAAGACAATTCATTGTATAGAATTAGGAATAAATTAATTTTCTATGAAATCTATGAAAGAAAAGCAACAAAGAAACTAGAAAAATAGATGAAGAAATACTTGTCCACCAAGTTAGGAAATGCAACCAGAATCATAAACACATTAATAATCAAACAAGGTCCGGGTTCATTACTTCATTTGAACCGAAATCAAAATGACCATCCAAAAATGAAGCATCATCAACCAATCATTGTACTTTCCATAATCCCGTTAACTAAATATCGACTCTTTCAGCATCATTCAAGCTAATTGCTTGGTTTCAACAGTCAAGTGTGGTGTATATATACAATTACCATGGACGCAAAGTTAATGATGAACGAATAACTTAAACAATTTTTGCTAGATAGTCAACTTTTCCTACAGTTGTCACATATATCTATTTAGTAATACTAGGAAAGGGGCACAGCAAATGCATTTGCTCTACTCAATTATATAAAGTCAACCCATTCTTCATCATAAAATAATAAACTACAGTCAACTAAATGGCACATCAAAATACGTATTCTAACTCCCATCTTTTTCTTCTCCCTTGCAAATAAAATTTAAATAAAAAAAACTATTCCACAATTCCAAAGAAGAACAATCAACTCACCTTTGGCAAAAACATCTCAAATTAACGAAAAACTAAATTTACAGTATTCGTTTTCATTTATAGACTAATTAACTATTTATTTTACAGGTCTAATCAACTCCTTTATTAACTTATGTAGGAAGATTTTAGAAGATTCTACAGTTTTATTTATTTAATGTCCTTTTAATATTTGTCATTTAGTTAAATTCAAATTAGGGATGTGTTTAACCCTTTTTTTTACTGTTTAATTGAATTTTAATTAAGTTCCTCATTTGACGTAAATTGGGAAAATATATTTTTACTAGTAATTAAATCCCTTTTATTTTTCTTTGATGAGTTTGTTATCTTTAACCCGGAGTGGCTTAGATAAGAACAATATCTACTCCCACTAACTCGTTATAACACAAATTGAGTATTTACGTCAAAAGAACTAAAAGAAAACAACAATAAGCATCTCAAGTGAAAAACTAAACTATAGTCATTGTGCAATTTTTCAAACAGTGAACACGCATCATCTACCATCGTAGCTTATGGCAACACATAACGTAGCTTATGGCAACGCATAACGTTAAAGTCTAACTAAACCACTGAGACTTCGGGGAGTTCCAATGATTTATTAGTTGTTATCAGTACCAGTATTATTATAATAACTATAGAATATCGATTGAGCATCAGTGGCAATAACGTCCACTTATCAAGTATGATCTTCTTTAGGGTAATTCTTAAAAGCTTCCCTGGGTTTGGGGGTATTGCATGTAGATCGCAAGAATGCATTTAATTAGCCAATACCCCCACGGTTTGCCACTGTGTAAGGCACGCTAGGGTAGTTGATTGAGGGCAGTCGTGTAAATGAGCCATAAATTTTCTTGTTCCTATTGTCCAACCACCTTCCCTTGTATGTTGGTAGTATGTCAGTCACAACTGTACGCACAGAAAAACTGAGACAGTCAATAATGAAGCCTAAGATAAAGTTGAAGCTTTTTGTACGCACAAAGTCGTCGAAGAAAGTGCTCTTTCCTCATGAAGCTGTTAATTCTATTCAGTTTCTTCTTCGAGATCGAAAAAAGCATGGGACGTCAAAGGAAAATGTTTTGTCAATGGGTCACCAAGTCATTTTTCTACCCTATTTCTCAAGTCCAGTGTTAAATTTATCTATCTTAATAATATATATATATATATAAGTCTTGTGTTAAGAACTTGTCGAAAATCCATTTGCAAACTTGCTTACGTATGCATAATCAATCTTTTTTTTTTTTTTATCAATTATCGATTATGCTTATAGGATGTATGTCTCTGCTTACAATTTTTCTTTAGTTGTTGTTTTTGGCTTTCTGGACTGGCGTGCATGGTTCTTCAACTTCTGTTAACTTTTTGGATTAGCTGTTTCTTTGGGGTTGTTAGGAATATTCTAGAAGTTGCCAGAAGACTCCAGTAACTACAAGATTGCTTAAGTTGCTTTAGGTTGCTGCTGATGTTGAGAAGCTAAGCTGATGCTCAAGAAGTTAGTTATCATTCAATTGTGTGTGTGAGCCAGCATGGCATTAGTTTGTTATAAATTCTACAGCTGTTAAATTGTTATTGGTTGTATATTTGATGAGGTCGTTACATTTAATGGTGCATAAATACCAGCCTCTCTTTACATTAATGAGCTGTTAAGAACTGAATTAAAAAATCTTTTCTTCTTCACTCTATATTTTCTCTCAGTTTCTTGCAAGCCAAACACTTTACCGTAAATCTTTACGGGGGTAGGCTCATAATTCTGTCCCGTTTTTCATGTTATCATTTTTCTTTTCTATTTTAATAAAGCTCCCCTCATTATCTCCTTCGAAGTTCTTTTGTACGCTTTTATAACAAATTATAAGTTGAATTATATTTAGAGTGATGATATAGTCACAAACTCTTGTACAAGTTTATTTTGTATAAATTGATACGGCATCAATTTATTAGTTGAATAAAAATACAAAATAATAAAAATAAATTATATGGGCTAAGAGATATTTAATTTAACAAATGAATTGATGTCACATCAATTTATACAAAATAAATTTATATAAGAGTTTCTAACTGTATCATTACTTTTATATTTATAGTTGGATACATTATTAGAGTTGGTAATGTATCCAAGGTTTAATTAGAGTTGTTAGTTTCTACTCTTTCTCAAACAAGGTCGTATTTGCTGGAGCTGGAAAAGATTTTGTGGATCTCTTGTTCAATCTCCTTTCTCTGACATTTACAACAGTCGTCAGACTCCTCAAGAATAATGCATATACATTTCTCTAGTCACTACCACGTTTGCTTTTTAATAAATAAAATTCCTATTTCATGTAGTCAATCCTCCAATTCCCTTGGCCCTCCTATTCCCTCCCTCACAAACTCTTTAATTTGAATGTAAACTTGGGTGCATAGATTCAAGCAATACAAATTCACATGTTGGTGTTAATAAATTAGACGTTGATTTTTGGTGTAGAGTTTTTTTTTATTATTATTAGAAAAATAGAGGCGTGTAAAGTCTCATCAATTTTTATCCCCTCCAATTAACGTCTTCAAAGATTCAAATTTAGATGATCAGCTAAATAAAACTGTTTGAAAACACATGGCCGAGCACTTGGAGGCAATTTTGGTTTAGAATTACTCTATTAATTTAATTTTCAAATATAGAGTGATGACAAAGCAAAAATCAATATTTTAAGATCCTTACTGAATTTGCTAATCTTGGACGTACATTACTTGGAAAGATATAAATTCTATCTTTTTAAAAATACATTAGAGATTCCAAATATAAAATGTAAATATATTGTGTGTATAAAAAAATGATAATAATGGACATACATCATTGGAAAGCTTAGATATTTTTATTTTCTGTTTGTAGGACACTCTAAACAATAGAGCATCTTAATTTGGTAGTTTATCGAAATATGTTAAGGATTCCAAATATATTATGTGTTTAAAAACTTCTAATAATCTTGGACTGAATTGGAAATATAGAAATTTTATAAGGACCAAATTGAAGTATGTGATCAATTTAACTAAGAGGTAGATAGAAATTAACCTTATTCTTAATGATAATCTAAGATAATCTAAGTTTTGTGAAATTGAATCTTAAATTTAACGTCTCAAAATGTTAACTAAAAGATTAATAAAAAGTGACATTATAGTGACACATTAAAAAATTACTATCATATGTTTATTTATTTTAAAAAATTTCGTATAATTACTTGTTATATTTAATTAAATTACACCTAACACATATATTAATTGGGTGCAATACTTGTGATACACTTATCACTCACAAAATTCTCGTATTTGTCAAGTCTTGGAAGAACAAGTGGTTTTATAGGTTGAAGATTTAAAATAACTCACAATAGCGGTATAAGACTAGATTGCCTGGGAAGGGTTTCGATCAAAAGAAAAGTGTTGATTTTGAAGAAATATTTTCTCATGTAGCAAAAATGTCTTCTATCTGAATTATTCTGGGATGAACAATTTGCTTGAATTTGGAGATTAAATAGTTTGATGTAAAGACAACTTTCTTGCACAGTGACTTAAAGGGGGAATATACAACCCGAAGGGTTCAATGTCAAAGGTAAAGAAGAACTTATGTGCAAGTTGAAGAAAAGTTTATATGGGCTTAAACAAGCAATAAGACAGTGGTATAAGAAGTTTGAATCTTTTTATGGAGGATCATGGTTTTATTAATACTATGTCTAACCATTTTGTTTTTGTGAAGAAGTTTGGTGATAATGATTTTGTCATTCTTTTACTTTATGTGGATGACATGTTGATTGTTAGTTAGGATACAAGTGAGATTGATAATCTGATGAAAGAGCTTAACAAATGTTTTGCGATAAAGGGCTTAGGATCAGCAAAACAGATTCTTGGCATGAAAATTCCCCTCAATAGAAAACTTAGAAAGTTATGATTATTTCAATAAGCAGATATTGAAAGCATTCATAAAAGATTTAACACGTGTAAGGAAAAATTTGTTTATTCTCCACTTACAAGTCATTTTAAGCTTAGTTCCGAGCATCATCTTACAAGTGAGAAAGAGAAGAAAAAGATTAGAAGAATTCTTTATGCTTTAGTAGTTGGCAGTTTGATGTATGTCGTGATTTATACAAAATCAGTTATTGCTCATACAGTTGGTGTAGTCATCAATATTTCTCTAATCTAGGCAAAGAACAATGGCAGTTGAGCCCTATTATAAAGATTACCATTAACCAAGATTTGGAGAAAATGAAAAATAATAAATAAAATAATAGTGGTTTAGAAAGTTTTAGCTAGGGATTTTACTTGATATGAGTTCACACATTGGTATATATTTGGATTTTACTGAATTACAAAGACGATCGCTCTGAACGAACTCACCAAGTAAGTTGGCCTTAATGTTGCGAATATATAACACATGATACTTGTTTAATACGTTCTCAAATTTAGGCGATGAATCCGGCTTTTAGTAATTTGCTTCAGAAATAGAAGAAAACAAAATCTATCAACATTAGAAATTGTGATATCTATCTATTTGAGTAGACGGTTAAAAGTAGGATATTGGAAATTATGAACTATTTTCAGTGGAGATATTCAAAACTACACTAAATTTTGTATAAATTATGGTGGGTAAGCTTACGTTACATTTTTTGTAAGAAACATAACTGATATGACTATTTAATTGACGTAAGTGCAACACGTGTTAATTTGGGGGGGGGAGGTAATAAAACTTGTTGAAACTGGATGGAAACCAGTTGCAAAATGAGTTAAAGGTAAAGTCAATCCCACGCGTTTATCATTACAGCCAGTTGAAAGTAAGGTGGTAATCAATGAAAATTTTAAAAAGAAAAGAAATATTAGAAAGAGAAAAAAATTTACGCGACTTTTGAAAGAGGATTATTGAAGAAGCAACAGCTCACTGCTGCAACTAAATATGCAAAAATTTCATATAGCTTTATATTTGATTGTATTGAACAAAGGCTGAAAATCGAGGGGGAAAAAATGGTTTCAGAGTTCTGCCCGTTACTAGTACATGGAGAAATGACGAAGAGCTGCAGTTTCACAGGTTAGAGAGTGTTTGAAAAATTTATACTAAATTTCGTTATTTTTTTTCCATTGGAACAATGAACTTGTAATATCAACGATTAATTTATCCTGCTTGAAAGTCTTAAATGGACCATATTCATCAAGTGTTCATGAAATGTCTGAATAGCGTTGGCCCGAAAATATTTGGCTAAAATTGATGAATATATTTGATTAATATGATGAATATATGTGAGGTTTGTATGCTGGTGATTGATTCTTCTGCTGCTGGTGGATTCTTTTGCTGAGTATTTGTAGTTTGGTTTATTTATTAATATAAATTAGGGTTGTATGCCGCTGCTAGCTTCTGCTGCTGTGCATCTGTACTTTGGTTTGTTTAGTATCTCTGTTTTGAGTTGTTGTTCAGAGCCAACAAGGGCATATATTTGGTTAATATGATGAATATATGTGATGAATACATGTGAGGTTTGTATGTCGGTTATTGATTCTTCTGCTGCTGCTGGATTATTCTATTGAGTATTTGTAGTTTGGTTTATTTATTAATATAAATGAGGGTTGTATGCCGCTGCTAGCTTCTGCTGCTGTGCATCTGTACTTTGGTTTGTTTAGTATCTCTGTTTTGAGTTGTTTTTCAAAGCCACCATGAATCATTTTACGTAGTAGTTCTCTGAGAATGAAGGAAAGAAGCTAAATTACCTTTTTAATTTCATTTTTCTATTACAATATTTTCTCTTCTTTTGGGTTCTGTAGAATTAATAATTTTCTCCTTTCCTTTTATTCTATTCTCTCTGTTCTGGCAGAGTATGATGAATATATAGGAATTATATAGAATATATTCTATTCTGTACAATATTTTCCTTTTATTCGCGGTGCCATTCTTTGTAATTGTATTAGTGCAATTCATACAATTCAATGCAATGCCTGCAATATCTGTAATTCAAAACTAGAATATATTAATCAATTAACAAATTGAAACCTTGATGTCCTTGCTAAATTAAGGGAAAAGTTTAAATTTTGACTCTGTTATTAGCATTTACAGAAATGGAGCTTCAAAATATTTTGTTTATTTAGATTAGGGATGCAATAAGAAGCAAGAGTGGGTGCGGTGCTGACAGAGTGCCAATAATCTTTCGATACTTTAGTTAGTTTTGCTCCGAAGTTACATGATCCATCACCATTTATGACACCTAAGAATGAAAGAAGAGGTGCATCTTGGAACAAATGCAGAATTGGAGAAGGTGAGAAAAAAAACTCCAACAATGACGTTGGCCATTGCATATTTCGTGAAATTTTTTTGTTATATAATTTGACAGAACTTTTGGTTAATGTCAAATGTAGATGTGTCAGTGCAACAATTGGGAAGTTTGTGGGTTGCGTCCCAACCCCAGGAGGCAAAGTTGGCAACTATTTATTCAAAAAGAAAAAAAATTGTAGAACTGGATGCACAGAATGGAAGAAGGCAGCATGGGAAATGATGTTTTTATGTTTATGTGTGTATATTGTAGAACTTGTATATGTATATAAAGCTTTGTTATGTTTTACCCGATATGTAAATAAAACATGGAGCTTCTTATGTTATGTCTATTAATTTAAGCAATTTTTTTGGTCAATTAGAAGTGTTATAAAACTATAAATGTATGTGTAAGTGTAACTTGAAATTTATCAACAATATATATATATATTGAAATAGTTTTTAGGTGCGATCGATTGAATTAGGGAGTAAATACTTTAATAATTATTTCAAATGTTATATAAGTATGAAATGTGAAAATAAGACTTAAAAATATTATACTTCCTTCAATATCTTCTTGGACTACACTGTGTAATTCGTAATTTTTACCACATTCCAGCGCCTGTAGCTTCGATTTTATGGAGCTGCAATTTTTTTGGTTTCCCTAATTTTTTATATGAAAAAATGGAATAGGAATTTGGTTATCTCATTTGCTGCTTCTGTTGCTCTCCACTTTCAAAACCTAATTACTGTACTTTCTATCTTCAATTTTCTGGATTTTCTAGCCACCACTCACCACTCATCATTTCCATCTAAAATTGTCTTTACCGATTAATCCCTTAGCTTGCTTTTTTCGACAACCGTTTTAGCAGGTAGCCATTCTTTTGTTTTTAAAAATGAATTTCCAACCACTACCTGAACCTAATTTTATGTTATGTTTCACCACACCCATTGGATCTGCAAATTGAGGAATCCAACGATTCATGTTCTCAGAATGTTACTTACATCAAATGTAAGTTAAGCGTTGCCTAAATTATGATACTAGAAAAATGAATATTAGATTCAAACTAACAACGCAAGTGGCCATAAACATTAAGCATAATTAACAGCAGCAGCACTGGGGAAAGGAACGTATGCGTACTAACATACATCAAACAGAGATACGATAGCAATATATAAGTTAAAGCTGTCCTGGCAAAATACTCCTGAGATGCCTGTATTTACACAAAATTAATTGAAATTAGAAACAGCCACATCTATGTCGATTTCAGGAAGACACTGGTAAGAGCTGTCCTTGAGTTCATCGCATTCTCCAACAGTTCCAGGACCTGAAAGATACACAGAACATAAAGGAGAAAGTATCATTAGACCATAGCTTAAAAGTTCTGAACGATTGGTTAGGACATGCTCAACTCAATCCGTACCTCATCATTGCTTAACTCAACAAGCCTCTTCTCTAACACACTAAGATTGTCCAGTAGCATACTGACAATGCCAGATGTCATCGACAATGGAGTCACTGACAAATCATCTGTCACCATGTACGTAAACAAATTTTTCACAGTGCCTTCTTCACCAGCTGAAGCTTCACATTTTTCAAATTCTTCCCTTATGAGTTTATCACAGCTGGCTTCAGGGGCCTTCAAGGAAAGTACATTTAGGATGTGTAATACATTGGGTTTCAAGAGGATATCTCTCTTTTGATTTTGTACCAAGTAAGCTTCGTCAAAGTGTTCAAGGCTTTTGTACAAGTTTTCAATGCAGCCAAATGTGCTTGCATTCCTGCCAAACCATATGATGGTACTAATTGGCAAACGAAGGATGTTGAACAAAATATCCACAAAATCTTTTCCAGCTTCGGCAAAGATGACTTTGTTGGCGCTTTTGTTTACCACTAGCGTCAGCTTCACCTTAGTAGGTAAGTTCACACAAGGGCTTATTTCATGCACTCTCTTTTTCAATGGTAGACCACAATGGACAGAATCAGGGATACTCATTCCCTCACAGTTGTCACTCTGCATTGTAGTTAGATACAAAAATCGAATAAGCATACTTTAAACATACTAAATTACTTATACTACAGTTTCCAAATAATATCCTAACCTTATTCATCCCAATCAAGCGACAATTATCTATGAATGGTGCGATTGACCAATAGTAATTTTAGAAGTAATAATGTTGACCATTTAATAGAAGTATCATGTATGCCAGTCACCTCAATCCTTGGAATGAAAATATGTGAATGCCATTAGGAAGTGTAGTATAGCTCTTTCAAATATGAATACCATAAATTAATCTTGCGCATACCTCCTCTCTGTTTCTCACATAAGCATCAACATTATCCTTGGGCTGATCTCCACCCAAATGAACCTAACGAGAAAACAGTTTTTTAATTTATAAAGAATGAAACGGCAGGAAAGCAGGCTATTGAGTTAACTACTCTACAATGAGAATATAACCTTGTTACTATTGGCATCATGGGGAGCCACTGCTTCGATCGGAAGATGCTCGTCAGGCAATTGGTCCTCCACATTATTTGAAGGTTCCTCTAAAGTCGTGGTGGAACCAGTGGGGTTAAGTAAGTTCACACAGGGGCTCTTAATATCACACAATCTCCTCTTCGATGGCCGACCACCAATTAAATCAGAAGTAATTATTCTATCATCATTTTCGCTCTGCATTTTTTAGGTGTTGATTGAGAAAGAATACCTTTAATATGAGTTGATGCATTGTGCCACAGCCAAAAGTAAAGCAAAAAGAAGTTGTTCAAGAAAGAACTAATTAAACCATAGGAAAGTATATATGGAGGTGTTTGTGCGTAGACCTGATGAGCAGTACTGGTCGAAGCATCATGGTGGGCCACATTTACATTCTCTATTTTCTGATGCTCCAACAAAATCACATCAGGAATCAACTGCACTCATGTACATATCAAGTAATCAAATGGTTTTTTTAATATAAATCACAAGTAAATAATATAGGATATCTTACCCCTTTCTCATCAAAAGCTTTCTTCAGCGCCGCATAAGAACGAGGAGTCTTTGCAGCCCATTTAAACATACACGGGATATTTTCTGATCCTACGATCTTCTTCGCATATGTTTTTGCAATAAAGGGGCTGATCTCGTATAACCAAATCTACATTGATTCTAGGATAATTAAGTCAAGATAACCATTAGAAATTAATCTATGAAAACTAAAGTTTTTTAAATCACACCTGAAATGCATAGGGGAACCCGCAAAGACTGTATCTGCATTGTTTTGTTCTCCCTGCTTTCTGAAATGATTCAATTGTCTTTTTGTATGAGACAGTTCCCCAAGGATATTTGTTGAACTCATCCAAATTATCAACTAACCGCAACCTCTCTTTAGCTATTTTTGTGCATCCTAGATTACCCATCAAAACCCTCTCAAGGACGTAAACAAGTGCAATCTTTACAGCAACCGTTTCATCCTCCATCGTAAAGTCTATACTCTCAATTATAACATCAAACGTTTTCATATCCAAACCCTCTAGTCTGTCTAAAATAGAATTAGTTGAATCAGTTTTTAACTTGCAATCAAACCTCTCAGGATTTCCAACTTCAAGACCAGTCATCTTAGCAAAGTCTCCTTCTGAAAATCTAACGGTAGTTTCTTCATCTATTGAGAACCATAACTCATTAGTGGTACGTAACTCCGGACCATTCTCAATCATCCTGAGTAGCACACTATGCACAAGTGTTGCTTGAAAGGTTAGGGGTTGCAAGTCTAGAAAATACCGAAAACATTGCTTTCTAAATAGATGCTTCTGTGTCTCTGTTAGCTTGTGTCTAATCCTATCAAGTGCAAGTAATTTTGACAAAACATCTATCTGAATTGAACTCTCAGTCATTTTCAGTACCTGTGAGAAGACATATGTTAAAAATAAAAAATAAACACAATAAATTCTTAATTCGAAATGTAGGATATTCAACATCATATTTTTACTATATCATGACAATGATACCTGGTTTTGTTCTACGCCCCTCAAATTAGAAGCACGTCTTTTGGCGAACCCCCAATTTCCATTCCTCTGTCCAAAACCCTTTATCACTATTACTTATTAGAGGTATTGTATTAGAAAGTACTTCAGAATGCTCGCTACAGGGGGGTAAAAAGAGGAAAAAGAATGGAGGTGCTTATATGAAAGCGCAGGAAAGAAAACCCATCAAGCCTTCTACAAGTAACCACGTCCTAATTTTCTTAAGAATGGACAAAAGAAAAATGTCCAAGTTTCTCAACATCCAAACAGAACTTGCCCCTTTTAGCTCAGATATTGATACGTAATTACATATACTATCACAAAAATAAATATATATTCGAACAGACGTAGAAAGTACGGACATTTGCATACCTCTGTCATTCCTCTTCTTACTTTTCTTAGCGACGTCATTTTTATGGACAAAAATGAAACCACTTGACACTCTTGAGCTTTCTAATAGACAAATAAATACTTGGGGAGTAAGTCAACATCATCTTGATCCTGTCTCCCAGTGCCTGCAAGCCCGTCAGCCTGTCACTCTAGCCTTCACTATCAGGTCTTTCAGCAATTTTTTTTCCTAATATAAAATTAATAAAAATCACATTACAACTGTGTGCTTTCACCGCGCGTTTTGCCACAAATTAAACGGAATACCAAAGAAAACGTCAACAATGATTTGCAGTAAAATTGTAAAAAGAAAAAAACAGAGGACATTTTAGTCTTTTTCAAAAAAATTTAGGTTTTTTTTTTGCTCTTTTGACTTCTCGCCTGGAGAGTTGAAAAACGCCCGAGATAATTATGATTTTTATCTGGCAAATATTTTTTATTCTATAGACTTTTTTTTCTCGGCAGTTGAGTCTTTTGCTTACTTCCTTTCCAAGGAAAAAGGCAAAATGTTTGCTTGCTACAAAAATTTAAAGCGGGTAAACTGTACAGAACAGGTACATTAACTATTACCATTTGCGAGGTTCGTGTTAGGATCTTGATTGAGCTCATCACTGTTAAGCCTTTACTGACTCCTATGAGGAAGCTCGCTGGGCCACCCATTGACCAAGATTTGGAGAAAATGATAAATAACAAAGAATAATAATAGTTCGGAAAGTTATGGGATTTTACTTGATTTATTACTGAACTATAAAGAGCTCAAAACCCATTTATCGTTAGATTGATTCCAAATGCTTGGCTTGATTAATGTATCGTATGTGCAAATGCTGATGAGATAACAAATGATCCTGATTGTACACAATGTACAGTGTAACGAGTCAGGCCAATGTGAAACTGACTGTTTTGTAAGTGCTGATGCATTAATCATGTGTATGTATGTATGCATATAGTCTTAATTGTGGAATCAAGGCATTTTCATGGAAGCTTCAGTAAGTGACTCCAATTAATTTTAATGACATTTACAGTTGATCTGCCGAAGCACAATCACACGGATCATTGTGCATTCAAGAAAAGGTTGTTGAGTTTGGCTATAATTAGTTAAGTATGTATGTATTTCAATTTCAATGAAACAATTTACATGAGGCTATATTTGATATTTAAAAATCAGAATATTATTAGGACTAACTTACATCAAATTACAACTCATATTACATGAAACTATAATTAATATTTACAAATCATACTATTACTGAGATTAACTTATATCAATATTAATGAAGCGTTGTCCAAATTTTTACCCTCATAAATATTGAAGGAATGTCTACTTCTCATACTTAGGTAAGGGAGAAGACTGTCTTCACTTAAATTTAATTAAAAAAATATCTCCATAATATATTTATGGGGGTTCAAACTGATGTTCTTCAAATTGAAGGACAACAACCTGCTCCTATTTACCAATTTCTAAGTTGTTACAATTTTTCCTTATTCCTTAAATAAAGAAAAAAAATCAATTTTCTTTTTCTCCATTTTGTTCCCACCTTAAGGAACCATTTTTCTCCAAAACTTGGTTTAATGGTAAATGGGCCTCCACTGGGCCTCCCAGCTTCTCCTTTTTTTTCCCGCTTAAATCCTCGTAAATGCAAGCAAAGAAATAGGCTGCTCGCTCAGTGACAGATAAAGGTTCAAGGTTTTGTCAAACAAGATTAGCAGAAGAAAAGGAAAACTGAACTGTAGTAGGAGACCAGCAGGTACGTACGTTATTAGTTTCATAGTCATTTTCATATATACTTGACTGTATGTATCTATACATGTGTGTATGTGTATGTATTTGTGCTTGTGGTGGCAAGTAGACGTAGTAGTGAATGGCCTTTTTGTTTGGATGCTGAGAAAGTGGACATTTTTCTTCATTCATTCATAACAAAATGAATATGTCCATGCTTGTGTATAACCCTTGGTGCCCTTTTTTCTTGTTTGTTCCCTTTTTAAAGATTTAATTAGAGCCTAGGTTTTATGTCCTGCCATCAAACTGGTGCATTAGGGATTTTCAGAATTTTCTCTTTGCTTCAGTGAAGTAATAAATAAAAATAAGAAACAAGATCTTAACTTTGCCCGATTGTTTAATTCTTCAAATTTTTAGATTGATGTGTTAAAAAAATTAATCTTTTTGCATATTTCCTGGTGGAAATCCTTTTTCCTTCCTTTATTTATGTTTGATTTGAGACTATCTGGTATTAACGAAACATTTTGATGTCAATTAATTTCTAGCTTCGTCAAATTGTTTCTCTTATCTCTTTTTAGGAAGAATTGGCTTACCAAACTGTTTATGTTATTTAACTTATGGGTCAGTTTTATTAATTAGAACCTTATATACTGCTTGGTTATATTTTCAACAAAGTAAAATGCACAAGCCTGATCATGTGGATAAATAAAATTATTCAATAATGTTTTCTTTTGATGATTTTGGGAAATTGATGATCGTAGATGATTTAAGTCCTATTTGGGATTGAGGTGCTCCTGTCATGGAAAAAAACTGTAATTATGAAATAAAAGTTAATAATAAGTAGTAAACATAAATAAATAAAAATCTTGATAAAATTCTTAAAGATACAATAGATTTTCCATCATACAAGTGAAAAATCATATCAACATAGCTTTCAAAGTATAGTAGCTAGCTTTTACCAAACACTTCATACTATAGCTTTTAAGTTGCAGCTGCCCAACTTAAATCACAAACGGACCCGTAATCTCCCAAAATTGAACTGTTATAATGGTTTTTTATCATATACATCTTTATCATGTATTACCATGTGAAACCTTTATGACTTAAAAAATCAATAAATAAATAAATAATGCATGGTCCTCATTTGTTATTAAATTTTAGTGGCTTTGATGGTTTATGATATTTCAAATACAATGTCTGATTCCACAAGGTCTCATATGGTTAAAAATCTTGATTTCTCTTGTGGGTTAACCTCTACTTGGATGCAGAGTCTAATATACATACACTAGAAAATTTTGATCAATCAGGTAAGCAAATAGCTAAACTGATATTTATACCTTTCTTTATCAGTATCAATGATGGAAACAACTAAGGTGAAGCTGACATTAATAATAGAGAAAAGAGCTAACAAGGTTATCATAGCAGAGGCCAAGAAAGATTTTGTGGATTTTCTGTTCAATCTCCTTTCTTTGCCTATTAGTACTGTCATCAGGCTCCTCAAGAATGGCAGCACATTGGGGTGCGTAGATAATCTGTATCAGAGCCTTGAAAACCTGAATGATGCTTACTTGCAACCAAATCAGAATAAAGATGACCTCTTGAAACGCCATGTAACAGCTGCCCTCAATGCTCCTCCCTTGCTGCCTGAAGCTAGTCCAACATTTAAGGGAAACGTTTTCTACAGATGTGTAAAACACGATTATGTCACAGATGCTGCAAACACAAATTGTCCTGGCAAAAATTGTTCTCTTCTGATGGACTGCCGGTTGAGGTTTGACCTGTTTGTTGATTCAGGAACTTCCACTTGCAACTGCAAGAAACCTTCAGCTGGTGAGGGAGGTGTTGTGAAGAATTTGGTTACATATATGGTATCGGATGATTTATCAGTGACTCCAGTGTCAATGATATCTGGCATTGAACTGCTACAGCACAATGTTAAGGATATTGGTGTGCTGGAGAAAAGAGTTGTTGAGCTTGGCATTGATGAGGTATGGAGTTTACGTATGTCTTCTAATTCTGTTTGAATTTTTTTCCACAACAATGCCTTCAAATTTTTCATTCTTGTTGGATGGTTGGGATGTGCTTTGGCACATGTTTTAGAATAAACTAGAAAGTGTAACAAAATTTAAAATCACAATTATAACAAAGTATAATCTATATTGAAATATACTTGATGTCATGCCAAATGGTCCTATGTGTTTTAAATTTCTGCTTCTGTCAAATGATTTCTATTCATGGCAATTCTTCTTGAATTAGCCATGGGAAAGCTACTTTCCATGACTTAAAAGAACTTGAAATAATTAAAAGATGGGAACAAGATTGGATTTTCTGAGGCTTTTATCCTCCTTTTCTGGTAAGAATGAAGGACATGTAGCAATGTTGATTTTTGCCTTAATGTTTTTCATTCCATTCAGGGTCTGGAACTGTTGAAGAATTCTTTGAAGTCAAAGACAGCTCTCACCAATGTCTTCCTCATGAAGACAGAGCTGAAGGATGTTGCAATATCTAATTTTGCATAATTTATTATAGGAACCAGCAATCCTGGAAACATGTATAATTTTGTTTGCCCATCACTATTGATGTTAATTGATGGGAAATATGCTTGATGTATGATTGGTTAGTATAATTGACTTTCTTGAATTGCCATTTTATCTATGTTTGGTTATTAATCATTGTCTCAGTTTGCTTTCATTCCCCATCCCTTATTTTCTAGGGAAGATGTATGTTGTTCATCCAATTTCTGAAGCAAACTCTGTTTCTTCTGTTCTTGGTTATGCTTCAGTTATTGCAGCACTCAATTTTTTTTTCTCCTATTATTCTTATACAATATACATTAAAAAATTAAAAGCTTTCTTGTCTCACTTGCATCACTTTACCCCACTTCATTCAAATGTATAGATATTTTATTGAGTATTACAAAAGATATTCTGAATCTTGATATTTATAAAATTCTAGCAAATTCTGTCTTAGTTTTTCGTTTCCCCACATAGTTCTTACTTGAAATCTTTTTGCTCAAAGGATTTTTCGTTTCTTTAAAACTCTCCTTGTCTCAAAAAATTTGGGATATTGATTTGTATTGTTTGTCATGAGATTTGAAACTTCATGGTCTCCATAATCACTGGTATTCTTCACTGCTTCGCTCTTATGCTTCTGAGTTGGTAAAAGAAGAATGCTTTTATTAACAAAACGTTTCCTATTCCGTAGGAGAACTTCCAATCGTCCATTGACATTTTCCTTCTCAAATTAGGAAAATAGTTGCTTCTATATATACATTTGTTACAAGTTCTCAATCTCTTTCTTCTTCTTTGTCACAAAATAACACACAGGCAGCAAACAGTGGACCTCACCGGTTTTGTGATGCGAATATTGCTGTAGTAATATAATCTCCATCAGGCAGACTTTTCCTTCTCTTGACCCTGTCATCAACCATTTCTTCACGAACCGGATGCTGAGAAGAATATCATCTACCAATTTCTTCATGAACCGGATTCTTGTTGGGAGGAAACCAAATATAAGGATTGTAATATGAATCGATGAAAATGCGGCTTAGAGAAGAAGAGTTTTGGTGGGAAGAGTCAAAGGAGGGTTTAATCTTGGAGAAGCTAGAGAAGCATTTAGGTTTCATTGAAGCATTAAGGAATAATGTTGCTATGAAACTAGAGGAGATGATGATGCGTAGAACGTGTTATAGGGACATTTTTGAGTTTTATTTAAAAATCTTTCATCGTGCTGCCTATATCTTGTCATTTTCAGTTTGATTTGATGACGATAAATATATAAACTCCATTGTGGCTTGAGTTGTTTCATGGATATTACTAGCAACACCAAGGAACATAAAAGAAGGAAAATGACGCCAACAACCTCATTAAAAGTTAAACATGTAGTTGCATGTCACAATTGAGCCAGACATGCCTTCATTAACAATTTCGTTTGGTAGAGCAGAGCAATTGCTAAACTTCTAAACTTAGCATAACCAAAATCCCTTCTTATCAATGATTGAAAAAAGCTTGACAAAGCCTTTATTGACATGTAAGACATGTATACTGGAATAATATTGTTTACGGTTTGATGGTGTAGATACAAAATCTACAACTATGCATCAGCAAATATTCAAACATTTACATTAAAACATAAATTAAAGATGCTAAGGTAGGCAAAAATTCAAATTAATTAATTTGCAAAAGCAGAACTCAGTTCCAATATCTTTCTCAACCAGTAATTTGAGTGCAGATGAACAATAGGCATGTTTCCCATGATTTAACATCAGTTCAATGGGAAATCAACATGCACACTGCTACCATATTAAACCAAGAAAGGATAGTTATAATTTATAGCTATCCTATCGAACTGGATCCAGGATACCTACTTCTGAAGTAAAAACTAAGATGAATTGGATACTGCAACATCCTTGATATTTGTCTGTGCCAAGAAGACATTAGTGAGAGCTGCCTTTGACTTCAAAGAATACTTCAACAGTTCCAGACCCTGAAAGAAACAAAGCATTAACCCAAAAATCAGGAGTCAATACTGCTACACAGCCTACATATTTATAGTTTAACGGGGGCCAAAGCTAGCCTAAGGAAGGTCATTAAGTTTTTCTGGCCATCGCCTGTAACATTCTAGATAAGGTAGACATCATTTCCAAGTGGTAGAATTCTGGAAAACATTGGTAACAATCCTCTGAAAATATCTTCAAGATATTCCCTGAAGTTTGAATGAATCAGTTGAGGATTGTTTTCTAACATTGAAAAAAAAAAAAACAAGAAAAAGCAATGGTTCAAACAAGATAAAAGATTAAGTGCTTACCTCTTTAGTGCCAAACTCAACGATCCTTTTCTCCAGCACACAAACATCCTTAACATTGTGCTGTAAGAGATCAATGCCAGTTATCATAGACATTGGTGTCACCAACAAATCATCAGTCACCAAGTATCTGACCAAATTCTGCACAATACCTCCCTCAATAGATTTTATGGTCTTGCAAGAGTTTGAATCAACAAACTGCAAGGATTGGTCCATCGTACAAAGACACTCAGGACAATCAATTCCTGCAACATCTGTCATATTACTATGATACCTACCCATACAGAAGTATATGTACTTTGTATCCTGAGACTGTGAGTTAGCTTCTGCCAGCAAAAGAGGAGGATTTACAGAAGATACTGCTAAGTGGGGCTTCAAGAGCTGACTTTTGTTCTTATCTGGTTGCAAGTAAGCGCCATTGAAGTTTTCAAGGCTCTGGTAGAGGTTTTCGATGCAGCCAAACATACTTTCATGCCTGAAGAGATTTATGACAGTACCAATAGGCAAAGAAAGGAGATTGAACAAGAAATTCACGAAATCGCTTTCAGCTTCTGCAAAAAGTACTTTGTTAGCTCTCTTGTCTATCATCAGTGACAACTTCAGCTTAGTGGTTTCTGTGGCTTCCGTTGTTGACATGGCTAAGGAAATGTACAACCCTGAGTTAAAGGATTCTCTTTTCTGATGGTTTGGAATTTCCTACCACAGTCCCTGTTTGGATCTCAAAAAGAGTAATACAAAAATCAAAGTCAAATGTATTGTGTCCCGTAAAATTATGCACTCAGAGATCCCACGAGACTGTTGACTGCAGAGAAAATATTAGAAAATATGACAGAGAGAGAAAGTATGTAATACATTATCGTAGTACATTTGATGGGTTTTAGGATTCACAGTCTAGTCTAATATAATATCGAAATATTTTCACGAACTCTAACATCAACAAGATGTAATAGTAACAAACAAGCATCTACCCAGTTTGATTTTTGGAGTGATTTTGAAAACTCTTGCATCAACAATCTTCTATTCCCTAAAACATCAATCATTTAATTAATTAATTAATTAATTTTTTTTTGGGTGATATCATCTTGTATCACAGACAAGTAATCAACATTCAACAACACAAAGATATGCAAAATGAAACCTACTCACTCACTTTCTCATTAAACATACAACAAGCCACCTGACCACCCAAGCTGTACATACATGGGTTCAGTAACTGGACCTGAAGTTTCTATTTAACAAAACCTACCCATAAATATTAAATAAAATGAAAGGGAAAATCTCGCAAAATGGAAATGAGAGAGAAAAATTTTATGAGAACTGGGAATTTATTTATCATTTGCATACCTCGGCTTATTCACTTTTCCCTTGACCAAACCTCGACACTTGAATTCAAAGTACATCAAACCATCTCAACTGAAAAGGCAGCATGTATAAATAATAATGGCGAGTTGTCTCGGATTTTAGCGGGAATATGGAATGCTGAGAAGCCCACTGGCTGGCCCAGTTTTGGTCGGCGTAGGGCCATCGAGATTTTTTTTGTTTTTTTTAAGGATTCATCAATAAAAATGGCTACTTAATTAAAAAAAATAACAAAAAAGTGGTACATAGATAATTTAATAAATCCTTATTTTTATCTGTAGGATTATTGTTATTTTATTATTTATTGTGTGCAAAAATAACTTTATCTCTTTTAAAATAACCATTTGTTACCTCTCTCTAGTTCCCTTATAAGAGATTAAAGGTATGTTTAGAATTGGAATGCTGTAACTTGTAATTTTATAATAAATATAAATTTTAATAATAATTTTAATAAAACTATTAAAGATATAATAAATTTTTTATTATACAAGTAAAAAATTATATCAACATATCTTTTAAATTACATTATCAAATATTTTAATACTGTAACTTTTAAATTATAGCTGCACAACCTCAATTACAAACACACCCTAAATCCCTTCCATCACTAGTGGTAAGATAGTAACATTCTCACGAAGCTTGAAATGGGATGGAGCAATTTCGGGTGGCATTTCCAATAAAAATAAATTTTATAAAAATAAATAAATAAAAGGTTAACTTAGTTTTTTCGGGTGGAGCACGTTTAAATACCTATAGCAACAGTGAAATTATGGGTACTATTCATGTGTCTAAGAATAAACAAACGTAAACCATTGAATCATCCATTCATGTAAAAGAAAAGAGAATAAGATAAGAATACAAACGAGTCCCCACAGAACAATCTGCATGGCTCCGGGCTCCTTGACCACATAAAAAGAATAGCCTCGTTCACTCTCTGCATACAGTCCAAAGCTCCGGAGTAAAAGAGTATTAAGAATGGCAGTTTCATCACTCTCTTTGAACTGGGTTTCCACAAACCTGTCAAAGAAGGTCAGTATTGCAAGTACATCGAGTTTATTTTTATACATCAACTCTAATCCTCTTCTAAGTTGATTATGTTTTTGTGATAATTTGTTCAGTTAAATGTGGCTTATCCAAATGAATTAACTCGATCAGCTACTGCTTTCTCTTGTCAAAACTTTTTCACATGCCCAGAAGATATCAGTTCCGATGAAGAAAGTAAGATACCCGTCAGAAGATTCTTCTCGAATTCAATGTCTATGCTCGGTTGGATAATTTTTTCTTATGTCAAACATGCTTTCAGAAACACCCACATGGATTTTGGTTTGATTTTGAGCTCTCAATTTATTGATTAATCTTACAAGCCTTGTTTCTCTCTTATATTGAACTGTGCATTTTTGGTCACTTACAGTGAATATTTTCATTTCAAGCATAAAAGATGTTTTAACAAACATGTTTTAAGTTTTCTAATTCTTTATCTCATGGTCTCTATTAATTTAGACAAAAGCAAGAGGCGGCTGCTACTGATGGGAGCTGGACTGCTTTCTGCAAATTTACTTCCTGCAAGTCCATTGTTTGCTCAAGGTATCATGATTCCTTGTCAATTTTCTAAAACACAGACTTAACGGCAACCAATGAAAACTAGCTATTTAGTAACTTCAGATTTCATTTTTCTCTTCTGTTTTTTCGTTGTGTAGAGATTCCGAAAAATTATGATGCTTTTGTAGACCGTATTGATGGGTACTCATATGTTTATCCCTCGGATTGGACAGTAAGTTGGGCAAATGTAGTTAAGAATTAGAAAGCAAAGAATTGATTTTAGCTGCAGTCACGACCCAAAAGCTAATACCCCAACTGAATTTCGTTTAGGAATTTGAGTTCACAGGACATGATTCTGGATTCAAAGACAGATATTTGCAGTTGCAAAATGTTAGGGTGAGATTCATACCAACTGACAAAAAGGATGTCCATGATTTGGGTCCTATGGAAGAGGTAATGGTTCATAATTTTGCTGGCATTTGTCTATTCTTCAACAAGAAGAATGATCTTTTCAATGCCCAGTTTCTTTGAACTACAGGTTGTTTCTAATCTGGCAAGGCATGTGTATGCTGCCCCGAATCAAGTTGCTGACATACTAGATATGCAAGAGGTTTGTATATTCTACCCAGGATTTGGTTATGACTTATGACATAGATGCATCTTTGTTGCTGCAACTACCTACTGTGAAAGTAAAACTACGAAAAATATAACACCAAGCTGGGGAAGTGTAACAAGAACTTTGAATTTGATGTAAACAGTAAGCTTAACAATTTCTTTGATGCACCCTACCGAATGCAGAAATCCGTAGATGGCAAAAACTACTACACTTTCGAATATATACTCACATCTCCGAACTACAGTAGCGCTTCCATTGCCACAATAGCCATTGCAAATGGTATGCATCTAGCGATTATTGTCACTAACTAAAACTAAACTACTTTCATTTGCTGCAACTTTTGAAATCACTCTTATGTTTTGCTAACGGCGGCATGTATATTTTACTGTTGTAGGGAGATACTACACACTCATTGTTGGAGCAAATGAAAGACGATGGAAAAGGGTCCGAAACAAGCTAAAAGTAGTGGCTGATTCTTTCAGGATTCTTGATATTTGAGATATTATATCTGTTACTGAGCTGTATAATCTTCAATCAAGTAACAAAATTGGCATTGCATGTTTGTTGTATATATCAGAATGAGAAGACATTGTTGCAATAAAAGCTGTTTCTGATTCATCCAAAGACTGCGACCACTCACTCTGATTTTCTTACACCACTGGCCCGCAACCAAGCTATTGGCATTGATCCTTTCAGAACCTAAAAGATAAAAATAGCTACAGAGAAGAGAAAAAAGTTTCAAATAATGAACTCAGAGCGGAAAAGGTGAACAGTTCATGAACTATTAGCATATGTATTTACAAAAGATTACAACAAATTCTCTCATTTCTCTCTTCTTCTAAACTTTCATTGGATATCACAAATGCAAGATTTACAGCCAACACACATTCAGCATCCAAGCTGCAGAGTTACAAAATTTTGATTTAGAAACTACCAGAGAAAAAGTAAAACTAAAAAGAAAAAAACCCAAGAAGCACACCTTAGCACGACTAAAATTAACTTTAGTTCTGATCAATAAACAAATCAATATACCTTGGAGACAAAGCAGAACTTCAATCTAGCCACGCTTGCCTCCAAAAAGAATAGGTATCTAGTGCTGAACCGCCAACCAAATTCCAAACTCCCTAATTCTAAGCCCTAAATTTTAAACAAGGTAACTACCACTGCCGCCATTGTTCAGCAATCAAGCCATATCATTACAACCCTCATTGTTCTCATTTGCCCGATCTCATTCTGGAAACTCCAACCAGATATCAAGAAAATTAGCAGGTGTATGGATTTTCAGCGATTTGAAATGAGCTGAATGAGCACTATATATATAGACCACATATAAGTTACAACCAATCACAAATCCAACCTATACTAATCGATGTTGCCGTAAACCCTTCCCATAGTGAGGTTGCATCAACCGAACATACAAGCCATTTTTTGCAAGCAAAGAATCATGAGTCCCTTCCTCCACAATTCGTCCTCCATTAAGAACTACTATGTTGTCAACATGCCTCATCATTGCAGCTCTATGAGCAATCAGAATGGTTGTTTTGTTCCCCATTATCAGTGTATCAAGAGCCTCCTGTACTACCCTACTTGACTCGGACTCAATGGATGAGCTAGCTTCATCCAACAACAAGATAGGTGCATTCTTCAGCACCACTCGGGCAATAGCAATTCTCTGTTTTTGTCCGGGTGTCAGGTCAACACCCCTCATTCCCACATGTGTGTCATAGCCATGAGGCAAGCTGCTGATAAAATGGTGAGCGTTAGCTATTCTAGCAGCCTCTTTCATCTCAGCTTCACTAGCATTATGCCTTGCATATATAATATTTTCCCTGATTGTTGTCGAGAAGATAATAGGTTCCTGCTGAACAAGGCCTAAATGGTTTCTCAACCATCTCAAATTATAAAGCTTCAAATCTCGGCCATCCAGTAGAACCTGACCGGCAACTGGATCATAAAATCTCTCAATCAAAGATATGATAGTACTTTTTCCAGACCCTGAAACTCCAACCACAGCAACGGTTTGTCCCCCATTGACTTTGAGACTGAAATTGCTCAATACCAACACCTCCGGGCGACTTGGGTAACAAAAATCAACATTTTTCAACTCAATGCTTCCATAAACATTAGGGGGCTTCACCGCTGAGCTATCATCTGGATCAATCTTAGGCACACGGTCTATAATTTCAAATACTGAAATCAGCGACTTGCGCCGCTTGAGTATATATGGAGCCAATCC
Source organism: Citrus glauca (assembly GCA_029633175.1). Classification (NCBI taxonomy): domain Eukaryota; kingdom Viridiplantae; phylum Streptophyta; class Magnoliopsida; order Sapindales; family Rutaceae; genus Citrus; species Citrus glauca. The sequence goes on along the minus strand of JAQOOD010000004.1, from coordinate 3,673,338 downwards.
AAATGGCTCCACAAGTGCAAATGTTGCGAAAGAAAATACCATATACTCCTTGAGAGCAGTAGGTAGATCCATATAGCCATCTCTAACAGATTTGGCAGTGTACCAAAGGAGAAGAGCGTTACAGGCAAATAGAAGAAACTGTGAAAAGCCAAATGCAAACCCAATGGCCATTCCATGAAGAAAACTTTTTGTAAAAATTTTCTTCAGTTGCAATCTATAGAGCTCCATTACCTTGTTGCCAGCACAAAATGCAACCACAGTGTAGATATTTCTAACTGCATCCTCAAGGACTAGCGATGCCTTTCGATGCATCTTTTGGATACCCCTCGAAAATCCAGCAAGCCACAATTTCTGCAATATTCAGTCAATAACAGCTCAGATTTGAAGAAAAGGTTTAGACATCATGAGACTCCTTCATCAAGCACCAAAAAAGGAAAATGCAACGCCAATTGAAGCAAAACATTTTTTCTTTCCTTTCATTTCAAGGGATAGGTTAAAGGTTGATTTAAAAACAAAATAAGGGAGAAACTATGTCACAAAAGTTTGGCATTCAACTGTTACAAGTTTTTTTTTTTTACCCCAAGTTTATTGTTGCATAAATGAAATTATGCTTTAACTTTGTCTAACACAAAATTTGAAAAGTGAACAAAAATGCTGGGAAATGTAAATAACAACTAGTGACAGTTGTAACATACAGCTGTTCTAAGGGAGGCAGATCCAACAGAAGAATCAAAGCTGAAGACTTACAGAAAGCCATAAAAAGAAAAGAAAAAGAAAAAGATAACCAAAATCAACAATGTTACTGAAATGTTTGTGACTATATCATGTGACTTGCTGAATACATATAATACCATAATTACAACTCATGCACATCCCAAATCATTTGTTCAAGATGTATGGGAGAATAACAAAATCATTAGGATTTCTATTGATTAATTAATAAGAAAGCACATTTGGAATGGCCAAATCTTGGTGAAATTACAGAGTATTGCATCAGAAAACATAGTGACAGTGCAAACCTGAGCAATAGCAGATAAGCTGAGAATTGGCAGGGTTGCCAATGCCACGAGTGCCAATCGCCATTCTAGCAACATGCCAATAATAACAGCCACAATTACAGCAGCACTGTCCTGTATAAATATTGAAAGACGATTGCTAAAAGCAGCTCGGACAAAAGTAGCATCATTAGCCAGGCGCATGGACAAGGTGTCAGCGCTATTCTCCTCTTCATCAAACCAACCAACTTCATTGCGCAGCATTGCTGTCACATACAAAAGTATACAGGGTAAGAATGCATGCAGCAACTTCTGAATACGAGAAAATTAGAAAATATTCAGGAAGAATATATACCTGAGAACATCATTCTCCTTACTCGTTCAGTCATTTTCTCCCCCATAATACCGAAGTAGAAGTGCTGCAAAAAATTGGCAACAACAGTTACTACACCCATGCAAGCAATTATCAAGCACCATTTGTTAACTTCCTCCCGCAAGTGATGACGTTCTTCAGGTTTATAATAAGCTGTAACTATCAGGCCAATAACATATGCAAGAAGGGGATTAAAAGAACCAAAAATAGCAGCACCGATACTTCCTAAGACAGCATAGAGCCACTCTGCAAGACTAAGCTCTGCCAATCTCCAAAACGATGGTGCTTTCTGATGTTTTGACTCCTCTTCCCTAACTTTGGTTGGAAAGTCATCAGAATGACTATGGGGTCGACTAAAAGTCTGAGAATGAGAACGTTCATTTTTAGGATCAGAAGTCAAGAGGGGTGATATAGGGGATTCAGGGTCTGAACCATTTGATGTTTGTCTATTAGAAGAGTGAACATCAATCTTGGGTAACTCTGGCAGTCTCATTTCAAAACTGTCCTGCCTTCTAATTGATGGTTCCTTATCAGCTGCATCCATGGGCATACCATTTTCCAGCATTTTCTCTGACGGTGGGCTGAGCACTTTAGGCGATTCTTGCAAGTCAAAGGCACCATCTGTCGGTCTATATATACCGACTCTCTGAAGAGAGGGTGATTTTAGCATTTTAGGGGATGATGGCTCTTGGAAGCTGTGACTTGCAGAAGAATCCTTTTCAATTTGGAAAGTCGAAGTCTCCTTGTAATTTCTAACAGGCATCCTGGAAATCACTTAACTACATTAGTCAGCAGTAATGGTAGGCAAATTCACCTTTTAGCAAGTATATGCTCAACTAATGAATCCATTACTCAAGAGACAAGAGTAAACATTGAACCATGACGTTCCAACTGTAGCACACATACCTCCTCGGAAGTTTGGCTGCCTCTTCACATTTAAGAAGCTCTGCATACAGGTCACCCGTGGCCAATAGTTCATCATGTGTGCCCATTTCAAAAAGCCGTCCCTCATCCATCACAGCTATGTAATCAGCATTCCTTATAAGACTTAGTCGCCGAGCTATTATTATAGTTGAACGCCCCAACATGAGTAGATCTAAAGCCTCCTGAACAGCTCTTTCAGCTTCAAAATCAAGCCCACCAGTGACCTCATCAAGAAGGAGAATTGATGGGTTTAAAAGAACTGCTCTAGCTATGGAAAGTTTTATCTTCTGCTCTTCTGTCAAAGCCAATCCAGCCCTACCAACCTAAAATGCATGCACATTAATTTCCAATGAGAAAAGGCCAAGAAGGAATGAACTCATCAAGATACAACTTTTAAATATCTACCTGTGTCTCATATCCTTTCTCAAGTGAGCTGATAAATGTATGAGCATGAGCTATTTTAGCAGCCTCTTCAATCTGATCCAAAGTAGCATCTCGCCCATAAGCAATATTATCTCTTATACTCAAACTCAGCAAGGCAGGTTCCTGAGTTACCAGTCCTATTTGGCTTCTCAGCCATTCCAGTTTCAGGTTTTTAATGTTCTCTCCATCCAAAAGAACTTCTCCTGCACCCAAAAATGGAAAAAGCGTTGGAATCTGCAAACAGACATAATTGCTAAGATCTTCAGTGGATCTTTAAATAAAACACTACACTATGGCCAAATCACCTAATGTAGGATCATAAAACCGCTCCATGAGGGGAATGATACTGCTTTTCCCGGATCCATTTCTGCCAACAAGTGCCACTGCTTTTTTAGCAGGTACAGTGAGGTAAAATCCACTCAAGATAGGGATCTCAGGACGGGAAAGGTAGCTGAAATACACATTCCTAAACTCAATATTTCCATGCACAGATGGCAGCGTGCTTCCATCATGATTAGTAGATGATGATGATCTGCTTATCATCTCAAAAAGTCTAAATGCAGCAATTCGGCCTTGGTCAAACGAGTAGAAGTTTGTAGCTGCCTGATTCAACCCACTACAAAAGACATAAGAAATGATGGGTAAGAAAAGAAGAAACTGAAATGCAGACAGGGGAGAAAAGGGAGAGCAAGATGCTTACAGGCCGCTTAAAATTACAGCAAACAAAGCCGTAATAATTTCACCTCCATGAGCCTTGTTGTGTGTAACTAAGAATCTTCCAACCCAAAGTTGTAAGGCACAAGAGCATATCGCTAGACCATACGTGAATCCAAGTCCAAGTCCTTGCACAAGACTAATCAGAATACCATATCTCAACGTAGCTTGTAGTGAGGTTGCATAAGAATACTTGGCCAAAGTCTCATTTGTAAATGCATATAAGGTCCTAATATAAGAGACTGCCTGCATTATTTAAAAGACTACTAGCATATTAGAATCATTGTTAAAACCTAGCTTTAACAAATGATGGCAAGCTATTATACACATTATTACATAACTTCACACCTCAAAGCTCCACACAATTGGGGGCCCCCTAAGCAAGGAGAATCACAAATTTGAAAATGCATATATTAACAACTAGTTCAGACAACCTCAAAAATTCAAATGTTTATGTTACTTTACAACCAACTACTTCGAAAGACCTTTCAAGTTGAAAAGGGCAGAATGTTTGATTGTCAATTCAACTCTAACACCACCTAGTCATAAGTCATAGAATCTAGCATGATGGAAATTAGTAAAATCCTGAAAGTAAAGATGAATATCATAAAATTTCTATGGAGTTGGATACCAGAACATGTAACTGTACAGATCGAAATTCTACAATAAAATTTAAAGTAGAAGTAAATGGGAAAGTATAAAGGTTTAAATATAATACAAACTACAACTTCTCTTGTTCTACTTCAATCATAAATGTTATTCAAAAAATACATGATACATATTAAATACAAGAGACAAACAGCTCACTTAGACTATTAGCAAACCAGCCTAGGCTCATTCGAATTTCTGAAAATCCTACATACAGTTGCTGTCAACCAACAAAGGCCAAATTCAGTTCAGCACAAGGAAATTCAACCTCTACAACTCCATAAGAACTAATATTGAGAAAATCTTTTAGCATCATCATAAATCTAAGCAAACCAACAAATATAAGTCTACACTCCCATGACTCCTACGATCAAATGAAGGAAGGAAGGGAGAAAGGCACCTGTTCAGCAATGCTAGCTGCCTCAGCATATGCATCTTGAATATTCTCAGCAAGCCGATGAAGAAATATATTTGATATACCCCCAGCAGCAACAATAAATGGGCCTGTGCATAATGTTATGAGGGCGATTTGCCAACAGTTAACAAATGCAATAGCAAGACCGCTGAAAAATGTTGCCATGTTATGAATATAATTTCCAACCTGTACCAATAAATGCCAATTAGAAATTTGGATAGCATTTTCAATTGTAGCAACCCACCAAAAATTAATTAATGAGTATATGAGGCAAACTTTTACATAAAACGTACCTTTTCACTAAGGGCAGACTGAATAAGCAGCACATCACTCAACACTTGGCTCACAATATCCCCATTATTACCATAAGTATCAAAAAAACTCATGTCTTGGTTAAGTAATACTTGAACATATTTGGACCTGATGACAGCAGTCTGCCGTTCTCCAGTCAAAATCCAACATGAAACCTCTATTACAAAGAACAAGTTAGTATTAAAAGATGAAAAGAAGCATCATTCGTAACACAAAACAGGAATACAATGTAAATACAGAATTAAGATTGAAATTTACCAATCCAACCGGCAGCAAATACACCCCCAGCTATATAAACAATGTACAAAGCAAGCTGCAGAAAACAAAAATGCCACAGTTAAATGAATGTTAGCATACATGTGCAACTTCCAGCTGTCAAAAAAATCACTAATATATACTTTGCAGCAAATGGATCCGATCAAAAAGATCCTTGCTCAACATACTTTGCCTCCATATTCTCACAATAAATAACATACTGCTTTCGAATGTATTGTTAAATGGCTAATATTATGGGCACATCCTCATTTTAAGATAGAAATAGGGACAAACAGGCAGATGATTGCGCAACCAGCAATGGAGACAGATCTAATCAACATAGTATACCTCAGATAACCAAACTTCGACTCCAAATTTAGGAATGGGTAAACCCCAAATACGCTTAAGGTTTAACATTTTTGGTTCTCAATCCTTTTCCCACACTAATACCCTCAAACAATTAATTTGAGAAACTGATGGCCAAATCATCTAAGTATTTCCCCTAACCAGTTGGTGCCAGTCTAAATTCTGTTGGGGTGATACTAATATTAACAAAATAAAATAAAATAGGACTTTTCTAAAACATGAGTGGATTTGACTCTGGAAGAAAATTTCATTCTATAAAGACGCATGTTATGAACAAATTACATACCCCAAGATAGAACAGTACGAGATTCTATAGTATCTTGGGATAAAAAATAAAGAGTACTAACGTTTCATTGTCAATTTATAGCATTAATATTGTCAAATCAACAACAATGATGCTTTTGACTTGGAAATAGTTCTTCATAATCCTCATCAAGTACACAAAATCTCAATGTAATTGTGCAAATCAACCTATCTTTTTCTCATTAAAATGCCAATAGAGACAAAATTTTTACGGTTTTTACCTGATTGATAAATAGTACGTCAAAGCAGCTCATACAAACTATGAAGAAGCATGCAAATGTATTTAGGGGATATTTACACTATGAGAACTCAAAAGCTATTACAACCATCAATGAATAAATTTCCTTAACAGTAGAGGCAAATTTTAGATTTCCAGATAAATTATATCTTCAGATGCTGCAATATGAATTCAATGGTCATCTTTTTTCCTTTTGTAGTAAAATAAACTTCCAACCTTATCTTTCATCTAGTCTACAAGTTCACAACTATTTGTCAGACATTATCACCCCAAGATCCGTGTCAACCAGAACAGATCACTGAAGTATAAAGCATATTGAAGCACACCATAATATCTGGTCCCTGAATTCTGAACAGAAAAAGCATGCAAGGCACAACTTCATCCATATCTTTTCATTAAATCTCAAGAACTTTAAAATTAAAGTCAAACCCCAGAAGCTTTAAACTAAGAACGCAGTCCTCAAAATGCCGTATAACCAAAAAGACACCCGAGCTCTCCAAGAGTATAACTCATTGCACTAGCTTTTACACAGCATATCTTGTTGAAGAATCTTCCATCACCGGATAAGAACAGAAACTATTAAAACACTAACAGTCACCTCAACTGGACCCAAACTAAAAACCTAATCAACAGTTCTTGCTTCCTCAGCTGAGAAACTAAAAACCTAATTAACAGTTCTTGCTTCCTCAGCTGAGAAACACAAAAAAATTCCAGTTCATCAATTTCTACAATCTCCACGATCAAACAGAAAAGAGATCCCCTATAACAAGAACTACACTGCAATAATTCAAATATTTGTTTTTTACAAGCTTCATACATTTACCAAATTACTGCATATTCAGCTGAACTCATAAAAATGACCAAAAATACCTCACCTCTTTGAACCTATCGTACTGCTGCTCCGAGCTTGCCGAATCCATATTGAGCACTTGAATTACTTTAGCGAAGTAATGCAAGTAAACAACCAGGGCCGTCCCATGAGCCGCAGCTGCAAGCGAGCCGATGATCATGAGCACCCAGTCAAGCCGGTCAGCGCAGGCGAACAGCCTCGAGAATGGCACGGCTGCAGGCGGCGGCTCCATCTCCTCCGCCTCTTCCATCTCCTCAGCTTCCTCCGCCTGCGCAGCAGCAGCAGCCGCCGCCGACTCCGCACTCGGGTCCAAGTAAGGAGACGGGGACTCCGGCGGCTCAGACACCTCCGACACCGGCGTTAACGGCTGTATATGCGGCGGGGACAACCCGAACAATCCCCTCGATATCATCATCTTTGCTTAAAATTTATCAAAACCCTAGCTGAAGCTCTCTCCCTCTAAATTTAGCAGATCCGCTAAATTTAGAGGAAATAATAAAATTTCTGAAGACAAAAATGATTCAATGTTTGTGCTAGCTCTTGCTTTCTTGTGTTCTCAGAAAGTGAAGATTGAATTTTGACGGTGACTGGGTCAAAGAAAAAGGCTGTGTGAGGGGAAGAGAAATGATCGGTTCACCCTCAGTCACATGAAATGAAATCGAAACGCAACAACAACAACAACAACAACTGGAAGTGCTTTTGCTGCTTCCTCACCTTTTGATTCCAGATTTTGTTGCCGTTAAAATTGTTTTGTATCTGTTTTTGTTTTCATTTGCGGAGGTTTTTGTTTAGGTTAACGGTCAAAAGCCGGCGACGAGTTCCTCCTGCACGAGATTTTATTTCTTTGAAGTGAACAATGCAACATGACTAAGGGCGTGTTTGGAACTACCAAAATATCCTCTCTCTTTTTTAATCGTTTTAATATTCAAAAGAACTTTTTGAATATTAAAACACATACTTCTCAGGTTTGAAAATGCATCACGTTCTCCTTGAAAGATATTTAGTCGAAAAAATATCTAATTTATTACTGCAAAAATATTTAATAAAATTAAAATATTTTTTTAAAAAAATGATTTGAAATAAAATATGTGTTCAATTTTTTTTTAAGGAGGTTTTATGAGAAAAGCAATTGAAAATTATTTTGCCAAACGCGGCTCAAAATTTTGAAAGCGAAAAACAACGAGGCAAAGTAGTAATTTCCAGAAGAGGAGGTCCTAAGCAGCTGTGCAAGGGACAGTGAAATTACGAGAACAGCCTCTGAAGAGTTTGGTGGGGTTGACACGTGGGGGAATTTTGGTGGTACGGTGGGTGAGGTTAGTGTGGCTCGAGCGATGGGAAAAGGATAAAATTAAAAGGATATTTTTTGTTTTTTTAATATTTTTTAAGCAGACATCATTGAGTGAGCAAAGCCTTTTTGCTTGTGCCAGTCCATTTGATCTGTTCCTTCCCATTTGTTTAGCCTTTTTTAGGCCGCGTTTGGTGATTTTTTTTCCTTTAATTTTTTTTTCTTGGGGTTTAATAATCGATTTAAAACATACAAGAAAATTGAAAAATAAAAAATAAAAAGAAGTATTTTCTTTGTAACGTGCACATGTTGCTCAAATATAGTAAACCAACAAACAACAATAATCCGAATTAGATTACAGGTTAGATCCAGCAAGAGGAATTCAACAATGGATGGCTTAATTTGACTTTATTGTTTTGAAATTAAAAGATAAAAATTCAGTTGCTTTTGGATACTCGATATTGGTTATAAATTCTTGACTCATCTATGTAATTAAGGTTTAAACCTTTATATTTCTTGTGGCAGCCCAAAAGATTTATGAATCGAACCAATTGCCAACGACTAAAATAGACTCGACATAAATTATCGATGACTCTAACATTGGTCACTATGATGCTTGTTTATTTGGCATGTGTCGCATTTCATTCTTTAAATAATGAAATTGTTCAAAGCTTACTGGTCAAATCTTAGCATAAAGAGTTTAGTTTATGACAACAGCATTTGACAATGAAACTTCCTTTTTGTTTTGGGTTTGTATTTTGCAGGATCTTCTTAAAAAAACTTCAATTATTGTTTGATTAATGCTAGTTTTTTTTTATTTCTTTGTAAGTTTTATTAAAATCTCTAAACTTTTGTGATTCAAAAGCGTAGTTAAAGATTTATTTCAATCCAAAAATTATTTTTTTGATCCTTCAATATAACAAATGACGTATTCATAATTTTTAGTTTAATAGAAACTTTCGAGCTAATTTTACCTTTTAACCCTTTATTAGCCCTTGTTAGGAAAACTTTTAATTAACTACTTTTTGTGTTCATTTGTAATATTTAACTGAAATAGAAATATAAAAAATACTTTTAGAAAATATTTGATGATTATGGGAAATTAATTGCTGGGTTAAGTAGTTGCTTGCTCACCAAGAACTTATATATATATATATATATATATATATATATATATATACATGTATGAAAACTTATTACAATTACATATAATGGATTTCATTTAACATTTCAATTTTTAAATTTGGTTGGCAATCGATTGCACTCAATTTAGATGCAAATATTTTCAAAATTTAAAGGTTAATGCAATTTTTCTCTTTGACTTCAAAAAGAGTAAAATTATATTATTGTACATAAGGCATAATGTCACATTTACAAAATTAATATACAAAATTTGTATCCAATTAATGTTGCATTAGCATGTGAGTAATCAGCTACCATACAATTTTTTAAGATAATGCCATACGTCTTACGTCGCTTTAGAGTACATATGTAACAATAGAGACAGGAAGCAACTTTGTGACTATAATATAGTTGATAATCTTCTTTTTTTCCTAGGTGTTTTTGATTTTAGGTCAAAGAGGAACATTTGCTGGACCAATTATTTAAGCTTTACAGTAGTTAGTGAATCAGTTAAAGTTAAATAAATTTGACCAACAAAAATGGATTGAAACAACAACTCGATTACATGCTGGTTAGTCAAAAACATCTCAATCCCAAGAAAAGACACAACACAATGCTAGTGGATTTATCAAAATTATATTAATATCTCGTTTGAGAGTATGATGAGATAATTGGATTGTCAAATCTTAATTATTAAAATATTTAATAATATATGTAGCTTAGTTTTAATAGTTTAATAAATTTTTTTTTCAACTTTTATTTAAAATTGTAGTTTTTACTTCACAATAATTACAATTTAAAAGTTACAGTACTTCACTCTCAAACACACCCTAAAATAAAAACTTACAACTGGAGACAAATTTATTTGAATTAAATTATTATGGGAGGATTAAATAAAATTTTATAAAACACATTAAAAAATAAAAAGGCCAAAAAAAATAAATAAAAAGAAGCAAAAGAAGGTGGGATCCACACCCCCACAATCAAATAACGACAAATATTATATAGGACTAGGCAATGTGACGGCCCCGCGCCATTTGACACCTAAAGGCTAAAACGCGCGTTTAATTTTAACGGATAAGAGAGCCAATGAACAGGCAAAGTTAAAGATAAGGTCACTTCTTCTACGAGTCCGCAACAATCAATCAAATATCAACAGCGACTCTTATTACTTTCATACACAGCCCAGGTTTTTAAACTCAACAATGGCGTCTCTGCAACACTCTCCCTCCTCCTCCATTCATCAAACGTCGTTTCTCAACTCTCTTCCTCAGGTAACTAATGATATTGTGCAAATGTGTTAAATGTGAAGTGGGATATTAATCTTATTGCGAATTTCCAGCTGGGAGTACAAAAGTACGGTGGTGTTTTGCCTGCAGTATGTAGAAGAGGCATTTCGCTTATTGTAAAAGCTGAACATGCATCAATGACTTCCTCTGCAAATTCTCTAGGTGGGTTTTCCTTTTTTTTTTCTTTTTTGTTTTTTTCAATGTCTTTAGATTTATCATTAACGCAATGCACATTGTTAGAACCCTAATGAACGGTGACAAAATAGACAATGATGGTTGGTTTATTTGCAATCTAAGGCTGAATGGTTGATATGTTGCAATCTAAGGCTGAATGGTTGATATGTTGCATAATTTTATTGGAATTAGAAGCTTTATTATCTCAGAATTTTTTTTTGGGATAAAAGAAACAAGGGCTTCAATACACATAAGAAAGTCAGTCATGACAATTAAGTTTTAAAAATGAGGAGAGAAACTCGTAGCCTATTGATTATCAGATTCTGGATAAATATTATTTAAAATATTTCGCTTCCAAACTTTTACAGATAAATGTGGAAGACGCCAAATGATTGCTGTTGGGGTCATTGCCCCTTGGGTTTCTCTTGTGAACCAAACTCCCCCCTCATGTAAGCATTATTATTTTTCCTTGATGCATCGAACATCACTTTTTGTTTCTTTATTAAACTACTTAGATTTCCTTTATGTTTTTTAAGTTTGAGCTCAAGCAGCATTGAAAGCAATGCCACCTGCTAATTATGCAGTGTGTTGGTTTCTTGAATAATACTGGCTGATATCTTAAGAAGACACCCTTGATATGGTTCAGTTGCTGCAGAAAGTAAAAAGGGATTTCTGTCAGTCACAGACAAGAAGGATGGATATTCATTTGTCTATCCATTCGGATGGCAGGTATTGCATATTTTCTATCCAGTAGTCTTTCATGAATTTTGTTTTCACTTGATCCTTCAAATGTACCACATATTGTATTAGTAGGACGATTGATTTCTAATTTCTTCTTATTTTTCTTGGGAGTCTATAGGAAGTAATCATCGAAGGTCAAGATAAGGTATTCAAAGACGTCATTGAGCCATTAGAGAGTGTCAGTGTAAATCTAATCCCAACCGGTAAACAGGATATTCGAGACTTTGGCCGTCCCCAAGAGGTTTTGCTCCATATTCTCTAGCACCATCTTTTTTATACATAATAAAACAGAGATTTATGATCCTTTTTATGCTCTGTTGGTTCATAAAATTTCTAAGAATGCCTTAATCTGTCACTTATTGGTTAATGATTACAGGTTGCAGAGACTTTAATCAAAAAGTTTTTGGCCCCTCCTACACAGAAAACAAAGATCATTGTCGCTTCAGAGGTTTGATACCCTAAATTTTTTATCACAGCATAACATATAGTTTTTTTCGACTTCTACAACTTGGCATAAGAATTTGAAGCAAGGCACAACTTTAAAAACAATAGAGATATTAAGAAAATAAGCCGGTGTTCATTAGGAAACAAAAGTTTTCCTGTCAATTCTAGAAGCAGAGAAGATCTACATGCACTAAATAAAGTACAAAAAAGTAACATTTTACTTCAGTTTATATTAATATACCCAGCTTTTGTATGCATGCCACAGAATGATGTTGATGGGAAAGCTTATTACACATTTGAGTTCACTGCCCAAGCGCCCAACTACATTCGTCATGCTCTTGGGGTAGTCACTGTTGGCAATGGTATGAAACTTATTACGACATGTGAATTTGAAGTGCATCATTTTAGTTTTTTAGCAAGATCACTATAGAAAGCTGTTCAACTGATAGAAACTGTGATTGTAAATGGTCCTAACTGAGATTTTTTATATAATGTCTTATTTAGAAACCACGAGGATGAGCCCATCTCTTCTTTAGTGAAGTTACAAATTCATGTGACAAGAATGCCTTGTCTGTTAAAAATAAACATTGAATACCTAAAACCAGTGGATGCAGATTATCATTACTAGCATCCAGGGATAGCTAGTAATCTACTATGAAACTTTTCTTCTTAATGATATTTGCTTCCATATGACAGGTAAGTTCTACACCTTGACAACAGGGGCCAATGAGAGAAGATGGGGGAAGATGAAAGATAGATTGCAAACAGTCATTGAATCCTTTAAAATTTCCAATGTTTGATCTGTTTGTCCTGCTTTTACCTACGAAACCAGGGACATCAAGCTCTAAACCGCAAGCACCATTGTGCATTTTCCGGAGTTATGAGGCTTAATTGTTACATGCAAAGGGAACCTAGAGCATCAATAGGGGGATGATTATCATGCCAAGGACTTCTCAAGCAAAAATACCATTTCAGTTCATATCTTATATACTTGTTTATTCCTTAATTAACTTGTGAAGCAATTTTTTAATTCCTCTGTGTATAACTTGTGAATCTCAAAAGTTGCAACTATCTTCACATAATGGTCTAAATTTTCTGAACTTAAAAGTAAGCTTGGTCTAAATTTTCTGAACTTAATAGTAAAGCTTACCATCTGAAGGAGTTTAATCACGAAACAAAGAGATGATCTGGTGGAAAAACAAGCAGTAAACCGAAATAAAGCAAAAGCTACTTGTTAGAGCTGTCTTTGATTGCGATGCCATGCATCATGTAAGAGCGTTAGTTCTTCCTCAGGAAGACATTTGTTAGAGCGGTCTCCTGACTTTCTGTCGATATCTTCTGCAGCTACAGAACCTATAATATTCACAAAATATAGACTATGAAGAACATTTATATATCTGCGTGTGTGTGCGTGCGTGTGCGTGTTTGTGTGTAGATGTATGATTAGCACATAATTAATTCTACTTGCATCTGTGCGCGCGCGGCATGTGTGTGTAGTTGGGGGGAAATTTGGATGCTGGCAGGTAATAACTTAGTGACACGGAGAAAAAAAAGTCAGTTGAGTGAAGTCAACTCAATTGATTAAGCACCACATGCTAAAATTATCAAAATACCCTCGAGAAAACTCCCACATATGCTCCATATATTCAAGGGACTTTCTCTATCTCTCCTTTTGCTCTATCTAACCCTTGGGGGATTTTTCCATATCTAACTTCTTAAGATGCTGCTTCATATTCTTCTTTGATTTTTTAAAAAAATTTTCTCCATTTTTGTAATTCCATGGAAGTTTTGCCAATCTCATCGCTTTCCCTTATTTGAACTCTCTAATTTTCATAAGACTCATGTCTCCCTCGTGTTATTATCCACCACAAACAATCTTTAATAAGGTTTATTGATATTGTAGTGTAAACTATATAATCCTTTATTTATATATTGGATTGGAGATGAGATACTCTGTTGGATGTAGGCCAAAAAACTAAACCACGTAAAATCTTATGTGTATTTATTGTTTGTGCTTATTTTTTATTTATTATGATGGTTTAGATGCCCATATTGTACTTCATATATGAGCATACATGAGTTATCTTACAAGTTCTACGGAGTTAATTGAACAATTTTTTAGAGCTATCTTTGAAGTTCTCTTGAACTCCCTATGTCAACTCCCTAAATTAACTTCCACGAGCGTCATGAGCTCGCATTAATATTCCAAACTCAGTAACATCTTCTTTATTTGTTACTCTTGAAATAGGTCGGTGTTTTATTAGGTTTAGTAGCCTATAATAAGTAAAGCTATTTGCCCTTAGTAGAATTGTATTTTCCCAGTTCCCTTCTCTTAATCTTATCTATTAAAATTTTTTGACATAATTTTTGATTGTATGGGTAAAATATACGTCATTTAATTCTCAATTTACTCTCTTTTTTTCTTCTAACTTAATAATACACCTATAAACACAGACAATGCATGTGTTACAACTTTAAAGATACAAAAGAAATGTGATTGGTTGAAACAAAATAAAGCGAATTGCAGTCATTCACTGGTGATGCTTGCTTTTCTTTCATTTCATTCATCCTTGTAAAACAAGTGGTGATAACAAAAAATAAGGATACTTAGCTAATCTTGAAAATAAAATGAAATCACAAGCATTCACAAAATAGAGAAATACAAAAACATTATTTGATTACAAGATCCCACTAAACTGTACTCATATTGCATGCAAGATGACTGTCCAAATCCCAGAAGGATTGTTATTGTAAAACCATTCTTTATTTTACTAATTTCACTATCAGTCTCTAGTTCTGAAATCAAACGATAATTTAGGGTGTGTTTCGTAATTTGCTTTCATTGGTTTGGCTCTTATTTTAAAGAAGGAGAATGATGTTTTTGATGTGATATTTTTAAAATGAAAACTTGTTGGTAATTTGCTTTCAAAACAGCATATGAAAATGAAAACAGTAAAAACACGTGGTTATTTATCTAAAAATGATTTTATCTTTTATTATTGTAATTTTAATCAAAATGAAATCAAATTTCATACAACAATAATAATTTTCAGAAATCTTTCTCATAATTTATGAAGTTTAAAAAATTAAAGTAAAATGAAAAATAAAATAATAAATGTAAAATTAAAAAAAAAACCGTAAAATTAAAAAAAAAAGTACATGTGTCTTGACTACAGTAGAAGAGGTAAAAGACTTAGAGTTTTTATGGTTGAAGAAGCAAAAGATATAAGTGATTGTTACGGTTGAATAGATAAAGTAGATGTAAATAGTTATAAGAAAAAGGTGATTAAAGGGCTCTGATATAATTTGGTGGATGTCGGGCTCAACTGTCATCGGATGAAAGCCCAGCCCATTAAAAGACTAGAGTCCAGGTTACATTAGTAATTTCGCGGAACATATATATGTATGGAGATCCATTTCATCTTCCCAAAACCCTACCCTCCGGCCGCAGCAAGCAACTTACCTCTTGCAGGGTTAGGTCTCTCTATGACGACTTCTGTTTTTCATAATTTTATTATTACAGTGTTTTGTTTGGCATTTAACTTTCTGGGTAACTCCGTTTTCATGCTTTAACAGATTCAGAGGTGTTTCGTAGGACGAGTCCAATCCAATGGCTCCCAAAGGTATTTTTTGCTGATGTTTTCTTCAAGCGTTTTTTTTTTTAATTTCTAGTTGTTCATATATATAATATAAGATAGGGTGTGCGAATTTAATCTTAGCCGAATAACATAGATTTCTTCAAGTCATATTCACTATTGTAGTAATATCATCTTAGTCCAGGTTTGATATTTATTTTGAGTGGCATGAAACTATTAGTTAATTAGAAATTTGGCATGGTTTATTATTAGTGGTCTGGCTCTTAAGCATAGTGTTTTATTCTACTGTTGTTGTTGTTGCTTAGTTTCGAATGTTTTGTTGAATTTTATTATCACAGTTCGTTGTGCCCTCAGTAATAATTTTTTTTGTCTTTTGCAGTTGACAGCTCAAAAAAGGGTGATCCAAAGGCCCAGGCTACTAAGGTTGCCAAGGCTGTGAAATCAGGGCCGACTTTTAAGAAGAAGGCGAAGAAGATGCGGACCTCAGTCACATTCCACAGGCCAAAGACCCTGAAGAAGGACAGAAACCCCAAGTATCCCCGCATTAGTGCTCCACCGAGGAACAAGTTGGACCACTACCAAATTCTCAAGTATCCCTTGACTACCGAGTCAGCTATGAAGAAGATCGAGGACAATAATACCTTGGTTTTCATTGTTGACATCCGTGCTGATAAGAGGAAGATCAAGGATGCCGTCAAGAAAATGTACGAAATTCAGACCAAGAAAGTCAACACTTTGATCAGGTAAATTTCATTAACTAACATACATAATACATAATTCTGTTTTCTCTGATACAGATACTTTTATTGTTACGTTAAGTGATTTTTGTTCTCAATTAGGTCGTGGTATACGACTGAACTCAGTTTATATCAGTACATGCTTTAGATCATGACTCTGCTTTTACAATCACTTCTAATAGTAAATTTGAAATCTCTATTGAAATCCTATAATGATGTTATCTTGTTCCTTGTGGTGTAGACCTGATGGAACTAAGAAGGCATATGTTAGGCTGACTCCGGATTATGATGCATTGGATGTGGCCAACAAGATTGGAATTATCTAAGGAGTGAGTTCGTGTGTATTGTCAACAGTTTTGTTAGGACTCCAATTTCGTTTTAGTTATTTTCAAAAATGTACTCAGATCTATCTTTTATATTGAGTTTTTGCATTGGATGCCTATTAAGATCATCGTTAAACTTGTTCTGCCATTAACTGCATCTCATTAAATCAAAATCCTTGCAGTTATTGTTGGCTTCATTGAGCTGAAGTAGAATGTTTATTAGTTTGAGTTCTACTGCTTTCAACATTTGCTGGGTTCTAAAGTAGTTAATGGACAAAAGATGATGGTTTCTGTTCTCTACTTGACTACCATGCCATTTTTTCTCAACAAAATATAATCCAAATCTACGTGTTTTCTTCTTGTTGTGATGCAACACCTTACTGTTGCACCATAGTGTAGGAGTATGTAGACATGATAGTTTTAGCTTAAATTCATTTATGAGAAACTGTAGCTACAATTTCCACACTTTGTAGCTATTGCCCTGTATTCTACTCAGTACCTGACCTTCTTAATGCTCTCATTAGGGGAGGATCACAGTCTCTGCGATCTTCCAATTTAGTTTTAAGCAAAAGGATTTTGGCATAGTTTTAAGCAATGGTTGGTGACAGCGACAGATGAATGCCTCCATTGCTAGTTGGGGTTACTTCAATTCCCTTCTTTGATGCAAAAGTGTCGCCAGTCTCTCGATCAACTTCTCAATGCTTTTAGCAAAAGTCCTAGTACCACTGAAGAAGAGTCTACGCCTGTATCCTAGCACCCCAAATTGTACAAAGGAGGATATCCCCAATTGTACAAGTGCTTTCCTTTAGAGCTTGTTAAAACTAGGGAGGGGACCGATGTCCTTGCACCCATCATCCTCGATATGATATTCTGCACATACGTCCCCTATACCATCCCTATGTTTCCCTATGTTTTTTTTAATAAGAATTAGATATAAAATCGTCTTTGTATCCTCTTAAAATAAGAAATTATATATAAAATCGTCTTTGTACCTTTTTGAAATAGGAAAAATCCTTGAGAAGCTCCGGAGTTAAAACTAATAAAGAGCTTTAGTGAAGTGCAACTGGTGTTATCAAAAGTTATATTATTATCAATGCGTCGAATTAAATTTGGAGTCCCAACGAATTTTAAGATGATTATAAGCTGCAATGCAAGCTTCGCCATACCCGTATAGAATTTTGAGTAATTGTTTGAATACCAAACCTATAACGAAACCGGCTGAGAGTCATTTATATATACCAGCTGGTCCGTACAAGATGTGGTTGTTGCGTATATTCTTGTTTTACAAAAGAAAACTTTCATGGGACATATCTCAATTAAACGATGAAAAATGAATAACAACTTTTTAAGCTGCTACTTGAATACTTGTCCTACATCTGAGTAAAATTGCTATCCCAAATCTAAACAATGAGAAGGACAGAACCTTCATCAATTAAGTGCCACAATAGAATTTATAAAAAAAAAAAAAAAACGCTTTTGTAATCATCAAACTGAGCTAATAATTCCGTGACAAAGGCAACATATTTAAACTAAAAAAAGTAACATAAATAGCTAAAGATTATTATTATTAAATAAAACTCAAAAGGTCCCTTTCACAAGCTCTACGCATCATCATTTCCTCTAATTTGATAGCCACATTATTCCTTAGTGCTTCCAACGAATCCATATACTTCTTCAGCTCCTCCAAGCTCAAACCTTCTGTCGACTCTTCCCACCAATATTTAACCCCTTCTTCTTCTTCTTCTTCTCCTCCTCCTCCTCCTCCTCCTCCTCCAAGCTCTGTTGACTCCTCCATATCTTCTGTTTCCTCCTTGCTCTGATGATTATAACCGGCATCGCGAAGAAACTTGTCGATGACATGATCGGCTGAGGGCTTGCCAAAAGAGAAAAGCCTGCCTGATGGAGATTGTATTACTACAGCAATATTTGCATCACATAACCGGTGAAGTTCACCGGCCTTATTGAAGAGACCTTTCTTACGCTTCGAAAACGCCACCATGCGACTTGACGCATCCTCTATCTTCCTGATCTCAACCTTTCTACGACCCTTGCCACAGGGTTTCTTCTTTTTGCTGTTTGCGTTCGTCATGTCCATGGCCATGCCGGGATCAAAGATCAGTGATTATAAAAAAGAAATTAAATCAACCAAGAATGGTAACATATGAATGTGTATATATATATATATGTACCCAAATATATTCTCCCGTAGAAAGAAGTTTTCCTATTAAATTGGAAACGTTTTGATAATAAAGGTTTTTTATTTATTTATTTTCCCTATACAGAATCGAAAACATAATGGAATAAGAAAGCAGTCGACTAATAGGAGAGAGCAATTAAGGAAAGCGGTGGATTCTATCCCAAGTAACACAAGTTTTATTAGAAAAGAGAGAGGCTGTTAACACCCCCTCAATTATCCTTTTAAAACCCCTTTTCAATTGTGTTCTATTAAATACCAAAAATATCCTTTCCTTCTAAATTATTATGGTTCATTTGTGTGTATTTTAGTTTCCAACAGTTTCCAACGATTGTTTTACTCTTAAATATATATATATTAATAGTCTACTTACCTTACTGTCCACAAATAATCTTTTTGGAAGTTTCCTTATCCCTATTCTTCTCTCAATATTTTTTCTCTTTACAAAACTAAAGAATACAAGTTTTTCAATATTAAAATAATTAATTTGAAAAAAAATAAAGAAAAAGGAGATAACTTTAAATTTGTACACATGAGAGTCATAGATTGAAAAATTATGAAAATGACTTGATCATGAATTTAAAAGAATTTACAGCAAAAGACCTGAAAAAAAAAAAGAGAGAAAATAACTGGGATTAATTATATTAGTGTTTGTACTTTAAAATAATTTCAGTAGAAGGGGGTTTTATTTTATCAAGGTATCTTAGGGGTGTATAAAGCACTGATCTTTAGAAAATTCCTATCAAACTCAACCCCTTTAAACATTTAGCCCAATCTAACCTAAATTATATCGGGTTTGATTGAGTTTAGTTAATCATCGTTTTCTCCAAGTCATAAAAATAAATAAACATTAATTGTCGAGAGCCATAAATTTGCAATCCATCATTGTATTAATCATAACATTAATAATTGTAACACTATAAACGAGGGGATCAACAGCTCTTAAAACGACACCCTTTATGTGTATATACAATACTGATTTAGACTAGAATCCTATCTAAGTATCTATACTTTATTAACGTTTAAAATACTATTAAGTGAAATGGTTTAATATTTTTTTGGATTTTAACAAAGTTTAGAATTCTAGATTGAACATATAAGCCAGCCGATGGCTAGCTAGGATGAAATAACATTCACGCTAAAATTCGTTGAAGTAATTATTGAGATTTTATATTAATAATATCCTAGAGCTCTAAATTGCTCGTACAATTTTATATATTAATGTGGCAAGCCACATAATACTATTAGTTAAATGAAAACAACACCTGATGTAAATACTTCATTTTTATTATTTTTTGTTTTTTTCCCTTAATACTGATATATACACAAGAACCACCAAATGACTTAGTGATGAAATCACCTGCTTGATCCATAGACGATGTGTCGTCACGTGAGTATGCAACTTCATCAAAATATCATGAATCTACTATTTATAGAATCAGAGGGAAAAAAAATAAAGAAAGAAATCTCCTATCTACAGCCTTTTTGAGAGTCTAATGTCAATTTAAAAAGGGGGGGGGGGGGGGGAGAGGATGAGAATGTTTAAAATTAATTTGACATGGAGCTAATGTATTGTATATGTTAAAGAACACCCATCATATGTACATGCAATCTTTTTCCACTAAGCATCTTGACTTCAACATAAAATAAAATCTACTAATGAGGTACAATTCAAACTAGTTACTAAGGGAGGCTTCAGCGCTCCTTGGTGAAGAATAATATACATGTTAGCAAAGCAGCCGGAATTTGCTGATTGGTTCTTCTAGCAATGGTGTTAAATGATTTTGGGAACTGAATTTGACAATGAAGGTACTTAATTAATTTGCAATATACGAAATCATTTGAGAGGTAATTCAACTAATGATCTTGAGTTTAATTTTCCTTTTATACATTACTATATATATTAATAAGAATTTGGTTCACCGTGTGTTAATTATTAGTTTACTAGTACATAAATAGTTACCTAGCTAACAATTGTCATGTTTGAAATTAAGGTGCTATAACTTTTAAATTACACCTGCTGTGGAAAAAAAAATCGTAATTATGAAATAAAAGTTAATTATATATAATAAATATAAATTTTAAATAATAATTTTGACAAAATTATTACCCAATATAATTAAAATAAAAGTTAATTTTAATTTCGGGAAATTATAACTTAAAAGTTATAATTAGCCAACCTCAAATCTAAATACACCCAATATTTTGTTTCATCTTGATGACTTTCTTGATTACATAAGCTTCAATTTAAGTTGCAAGCCACTTTCAAATGGAAAAAAAGGACAAAAAAAAATTGAAAAAAGGAGAAACCAAAAAAAAAAAGATTGAAGAATTGAACAGCAATTAACAACTATATTCTTAAATTTTTCTGGCTATGATTTCACTTAGTTACTAATCAAACATGAATATTGAAAAAGACATAATGAAAAATTAGCAAATTAAAAGAACTACACTTTGATGAGTGATTGAGTAAAAAATATGAAGCCAGGCAGCAGCATGCATAATTGCATATGACTCTATGATCAATTGCGCTTCAAATTAAACGAGAGCTCTCCTATCTCCTCAATAAGGTCAATGTAAACAGTGATGTTTCCCGCAACTCCATCATCTTCGACAATCATCTTGGACATCATAGGAAAAATCACTCTCTGATCCACCCACCTCTTCAATCCCTCCCCGTTTTGGCCATACTTCCTCGTAGCATTTGATGCTATGTGTACTAATGCTGAAGTTGAAGGACACACAATCACAGCTTTACTATGGTTATTTCTTCTCTTTGTTTCTTCACACGCCCATTCTCTAAGCAAAAGCCGAGTGGTATCCAATAAAGGAACTGCCAAATCAATCACTACCAATTTGTCCAACAGCTTAAGCAAACTAGACTTAAATAAGCTTCCTGTCACTTCATTAACCCTCCCATAAGTAGCAGTTAGCATCACTTCATACACTTGTTCATCTTTCAAATCCGATGTCATGATAATCAATGTGTTTGTAAGATCAAAGGCAGCAATCCCTCTCGTTGCCTTTCGATTAAAATCTGTTTTCAAAATCTTAAGCAAGAGATTAAGAATAGAGGAATTAGCCTTCTCAATCTTGTCGAAAAGTACCACACTATAAGGCTTTTTTTTCACCAATGCAGCAAGTGAATCAAAAAAATGCTTAATTGACTCAAGCTCCGTATAATTTCCCATATCAAAGTGAATAAGGTGATTGTCATTGTCATTATTATCATAAAGCTCATTGGCAATGGCTTTAGCAAGCTCTGCCTTGCCCGAACAATTCGGACCGGCAAAGAGAAACAACCCTAATTGCTGCCTCGATGATAATCCTTTTTCGGCTTTTGGCTTCATCAAGGCCTCAACAATTACATCAATTGCATCATTCTGTCCAAATACTCTCTTCTTCAACCGTTCTTGAACTCTCATGTATCTTTCTTCAGGCTCAGTACAAAACCAGGAAGCCGGTATCCCAGTCAATTTACTGGCTACCTCCGCGATTTCTTCAACATCAACGGCCAATTTTTCCTTGAATTTCCCATGAACCCTAGCATCAATTTGATCAAGAATCTTCGAATAATCCTTCATTCTCTTAGCATCATGCACACAAGAAACAAAATCATCATATTCCACTTGCATTCTCAACTTCATAAACGAAACCAACTCAAAAAAGGCATCCTTCAATTCATTATCAATCTGCCGAAGCCAAAAAGACCTGCTGCTATGATCAGTATTTTCTTTAACAAGTTGTTCATACTCAACCACCGCTCGCCGGAGAAAGTACTTGTGTTTATCGAGTTCTTTTTGATACTTATCTCTAATATTTAAGCAGCGCTTGATACCCTTTAAAAGAATATCAATGAATCTTTCATGCAATTCACCGGTAGCTTTGTTTCTTGGATGCTGAGCAATACGAGAGGCTAAAAAGAGAGCTTCGTCTTGAATTTGAAGACGATGGATTTTTTCTAATGATACTATTTGATTATCCATCTCCTTCACCAGAAACTTATGTTCTTTCATCGTGAAAAAGGAAGTCAGTATTTTGTTTTTAATTTATTTAAATGGTTATTCTTTTCTAGGCTCTTTATATTGAAGAGTTTTTCGTTTCTTAATTCTGCAGGGATAACGTTTGATTATGGAGTTCGAACGCAAAAACAACTCTATATAAGGGTTATTTTAATTACCGAATGACAAAAGGAAAGTAAGCCAAACACAAATTCATAGATACAAAAGGGTGTGTTTGTTTTAGTTAAGTTCTAATTCTGTAAAAACAACAGTGAAGGGTAATTTCTTCAAAGGGTGTGTTTGTTTTAATAGATTCTGTGGCTCATTACGTTAAACAATACGCTTATTATATTTCCATAGCCAAAATTCTAAAATTTCTGCGATATACTAGCCATTGGAGCCAAAAGAATTTTATTTAATTCTAAAGCGCTTTAATTATTTTAAAGTAACTTACGCTTGGTAATTAAAACAGAAAATAATGAATGCTTATTTATCAACCACATCCTGACTTCCAAACCCAATAGATGCACCTTTAGCATCAATCGTCTTAATCATGAACCTGAGCACAAAAAGCAAAGCAAAGTCAAAAGCATAATTTTATTTTTTATAACTTCAAATTAATAAAACGATCACGTATGTATTATATTCAAGAGTGCTTGTCCGGTGAGTTAAAGTGCAAGATGGAAAATTTTTATTACATTCAATTAATTAAACATAAACATAATATGTATGCATGATGCAGTATACATGGAGGGATAGATAAAATTAAAAATATTTAGTGTAATTAATTAATGGTTAGTTTAGTTGTTACACTTTGGATAAGTAAGGTCAACTCGTCTTCTTCGGCTTCCGGATTGTAAACACACCAATAACAGATAATTTCATCACCAATAGAAGAGCCAGCCGCGCCGTCTTGATTACACCATGCACCCAGGTTTAATCACACAGTACTAGATTCGATGTTGCCCAAATCAATAGATGCATCCTTAGCTTCGGCATTTTAGTGTATAGCGCTGAATTGTAATATTCCAGTGGGAAATTGATTTTGATTGGACTCTGGAAACGATTTGAAGTAATTTGTTGTCCTTTGTGTATACAGCTGGTGCGAGACAATATTGTTTATATATATATATATATATATATCGAGCGAGAAAGAGAGAGAGAGAGCGAAAATTAGACAAATTTTCTTTGTTTCATTCATAACAAAATAAGTTGTACGTGGGTACTCGTCACTTTATAGGGCTTAATGGCTTTAATCTAATGTTATTAATTCATTTTTTTTTCTGTATAATCTTCGCATTAAAAAAGAAATAGGAGGTTCAAGACACAACATAATAAACACTATATAAAATTGATCGGTATTGATTTACGTCAGGTATTCTTACGTATTGTTTTGTTTTATTTTTACTTATGGTAATGATAACCAAATTCACCCCATATCCATGCATGTGAACAGAGTTTAGCACACAGTTTTTTTAAAAACTTCGTTGAACATTGCCCTTTCATGAATTTTTTTTGTTTACTAATTTTTACCTACTTATTTTAGGATAAGATAGTAAAATATGACGGTTGAAAAATTTGGTCAAAACTAGAAGCACTTAATAGGCTAAGACGCAAGCTAATTAACAAGGACACTTAAGAAAATCCCATTGTTTGTGACTAATCAAAGTATGCACAAGCGCTGAAGTTACAGCCAATATATATATACCTGATGTTTTTGTATGAAAAATATCGGACGTAAAATACTAATAATGTAAATGATGTAAAGTGTTTATCCCTATTATTTTTCTTTTCTTGAGGACAATGATCCAAACTCCCTTTAGTTAATTAACAAAATGTGTCAAAATCCTCATGATTGATGTTAGATTATAAGCCATTGTCTACTTTTTAACATTAAAATCATTGTAAGTCGTGCAGGGACTTGAAGGCAAGCCCAATGCTTACGGGAACAATCTCTCGTCTTATTAAAGTTGAAGTCTAATTCAGGAAAGGGGGAAAAAAAAGTATATGTTCACACATATGAAAAGACTTAATCTCCAGGATAAAACAAAGAGTTATCTACTCTAAATCAATAAGTGGTTAGCAAATTTTTCTTTCTTAATAACTAGTGTTTTTTTTTTCCTTTTTCTTTATTTTATAATAGGAGGAGGCAAGACATAACAAACAATACAATACAAGATATCTAATCACAATCATAATTTTTTTCGCCTGATTTAATTTCTTAGTTATACTTTGTTTTATGCAATCATAACTCTTTTGAATCACTATATCGTATTGTGTAAAGAACTAAATCAATATTGAATGAAGATTTATATAACATACTCATGGATTAGAAGGGAAGAATTTCTCGTCCATTCAAAGAAATTACTGACGAACTTAATGAGAATTTTCGTCTTGATCATCAACAAATAAAAAAAACAAGGAAATGATCAAAACCCCCATGATTCTTTCAATAAATTAATATGACATTACCCCCTCATGTTTCAAAACCTCTTTTGCAGTTTTGCTATTTAAAAAAATTGGTCAACTTTAACCTTTTTTTTGTTTTTTTTACAATTTTACTTTTAGAAATTTTTATTCATCAATCAGGAATAAAATAATAAAAGGCACAAAAACAACAGTTTTTTTTTTAATGGATAGTGAAACTTTATTGAGTTTTGAGACATAAGGAGGGATGTACCTTATATTTAAATAAATAACATGCCGGGTTTTGATTATTTTCTCCAAAAAAAAAATGTTGTTTTTAATTACTTCAATTGACAGCGAAGTTTGAATATTTCTAAATCATTCTACTTTATAATAGAATTAAAGAATCACATCCATATATTGAAATAATGAGCTTAATTACTCCCATTATATTCACATTCAATGTAGATTGTTAGCTAATTTTTCAATCTTAGCGCGTATCATCTAATGGTGAGTTCAAATATGGAAGATTAGAAAAAGGACAATATCACTCTTGGATCATGATACATATATAGATACATATGCATACTCTTGTATTTGTATGTAGAGTCATTATCTAGTGAGAGCGCCTTTTTTTTTTATGCGGTTATTTTGTTAAGTCATGCACATATATATCAACATTCTTTGGTGTAAATGCCCTTATTATTATTTTTTTTTGTGCATATACACTCTTAAATCATGCTATTTAATAGGTTTATTTTTTAATGAACTATAAAATCGTGCAGTTTAATAGCATTAAAAACTAATTTTCTTAAATTATATAGTTTAAAAGCATGTCTGCATAAAAAAAATGAAGACATCCGTACTATATATACACACACATGAAACTCTTGAATAAGTAAGCTGTAATTATACATGAAGATGACAACTAGCTAGTAGTCGGTCCAATAATGAAAAATGATGTAACCTTCAACTTGTCGTCTCATAATAAATTAGTATGGATGATTCATATACAAAAATCAGGAATTTATTTATGCAAGATGATTTATTTAGTCACTTTACGACGACAGGACAAATTAAGCAATTAGGTTATAGGCATTGTCGTCATTTATTGTAACTCACAGTTTCATACAGTGACTTAACTTGATTGAGATAGTTTTGAGACGCACAATTTATCACATATAATTTTTATATTTCTCAATTTATCAAATAAGAGTGAATATATGTGTGGTAAAATTCTTGAAGAAATTATATACATTAAAAATAAATACCTCTTTAGTTTTATCTCATTCTTAAGATTTTTTTAAAATAACTTAGTTGATGACCATAAAAGTATTTTGTGCTCATAACCACTCACTTTCTTATCCCATACAAATTTAAATAATAAAAGAAGAAGAAGAAGAAGAAGAGAAAGTGAGGGAACATTGCAGAAGCCTAACTGGCAATGAAATTTAGGGAATCATGGATGCATGAAGCAATAGTTCGCAACCTGTGAGCACAATCCAAATCTGTAGCTATCTTGGATATAGACCATGTCACAAGTTTGACTAACACCCAACATATCTTTTCAAGAAAAGCCAAAAAATTATTGTCTGCAAAACCATGTGATCATTAAAAATAGTGTTCCAAATCTGATGCCGTGTTTCATCGACCAGTATATCCATGTTTTTTCCATTTTTTCCTCCCAACTAGTTCGATGCTTCTAGCACCTGCTAAAATTTTAAACCACTGTCATATATCTGTGACTGATAATCAATATAATCAATCAATTATTTTAAAATTGTAACAATTAGAATTTGTTTCTCTCTCTCTCTCTCTCTCTCTCTCTCTCTCTCTCTCTATCTCTATATATATATATATATAAACTATGTAATAAGATGACGACTCAATTTTCTCATCATACATAAGAAAAAAGTCGAAATTCGGAACCTATTGTGTTAATGTAATTATTCAGTTTCACTAGTTAAATTAACAGGATATTTACAAAATAATTTTGAAAGCCATTATAGAATGATAGTAAGTAAAATATTCCTTTAACTTAATAATAATCAAGCTAACTACCGAATTTTTTTGATTCATTCCCCATTCATTTTAATAGTGATCCATCATTTTAAAAAAAAATTAATATACCGTATAATTTTATTAAATTATTCCATTATACTGACGTGAGAAGAACCCACAGTCGCATATGATATGACTATGATATATAAAAAAAAATAAACGTGAATAATCGTCCATTGGCTCTACAAACTGGGCGGCTTGTTTTAGATCATAGTTGGGCCCACTTGAAGCCGACCCAGCCTAAAAAATGGGTCCCCGACCACACTGAATAAAAACTCCCGCCAAGTCCACCGTTCAACACAATTGATAATTACAAATTTACAATGGTCGGTCTTGTCTCAATCCAATTACTCGCCGTCCGTAGCGCAAAGAGTTTCGGCTGATCCAATCACAACCACACATTTCAACAAGCAGGGCCCGCCACGTCGCTTTGTCGGCGATCTCCATATCTTCCTCATTGCCGATTCTGCAGATGCTAAATCGCATCTCCACCACACACACAGTCACCCACCATAACCAAACAAGTGGGGCCTCTATGCATTAGCTGTAAAGTCACCAAGTGTGGCGTATGAGAAAACAGACACTCCTAATTGGTCGCTCAGTCACTATGCTTTACCGAGTACCGGCTGTAGTGGTTCCTTAGCCGTTCTCTCTACTCATTTATATGTATATAAATGAATGTGCTAGAAACTCTTAGAACACCGCTACGCAATATAAAACGGATCACAAAACAGAGCCAGCAAGCTTGTAAGAAGCCTTTTGAGCTAAAACAATATCGTTTTTCTTGTCAAAGTTTTCGATAAAAATGCCAATCTACAGAATTGCCATCGGCACGCCGGGAGAGGCAAGCCATCCTGATGCGTTAAAGGCGGCTCTAGCTGAGTTTTTCTCGATGCTTATTTTTGTTTTCGCCGGCCAGGGATCCGGGATGGCCTTTAGTAAGATCTTAAATTCCAATAATTATTAGTATTTTAATATTTAAATGGTTCCTTTTTTTTTTTGGGGGGGGGGGGGGGGGGGTCATAATTAAGCTTGCATGAAATAATAAAGGTTACTATTGAAATAGTGACTTAGTATTAGTATACGTGACAGTTACAGATATCTGACATTAAATAAATTTGTGTAAAATTTTGCAACAGTTTTGGTTTCAGAAATTGATGAGTGGATTCTTTCTGTTTGCAGGCAAGCTAACGGATGGCGGGGCATCCACGCCGGCCGGTCTTATATCTGCATCACTGGCTCATGCATTTGCCCTATTTGTGGCTGTTTCAGTTGGTGCAAATATTTCTGGGGGTCACGTGAACCCAGCTGTGACATTTGGTGCATTTGTTGGAGGCCACATTACATTGTTGAGGAGCATCCTGTATTGGATTGCACAGTTACTAGGATCAGTTGTTGCTTGCTTGCTGCTCAAGTTTTCCACCGGTGGATTGGTAAGCAACTTGGCTAATGCAAGTTGTATACAGCATTAACACAAAAATTTAATGCCTAATTTGACTTGAAATTTCGATGGGATCTGCAGGAAACATCGGCATTCGCACTATCATCTGGCGTCTCATCATGGAATGCGGTTGTGTTTGAGATTGTGATGACCTTTGGCTTGGTCTACACAGTGTATGCAACGGCAGTGGATCCAAAGAAGGGAAATCTGGGCACTATTGCACCAATTGCCATCGGTTTCATTGTTGGTGCCAACATTTTGGCTGGTGGCGCTTTTGATGGTGCATCAATGAACCCAGCAGTCTCTTTTGGTCCTGCTGTGGTTAGCTGGACTTGGACTAACCACTGGGTCTACTGGCTTGGACCATTTATTGGCGCCGCGATAGCGGCCATTGTTTACGACCACATCTTCATCGATGACAACGCTCACCAGCCACTTCCTGCCAATGATTTCTAAGAATCTAATTAATCAAAAACCTTTGTCTCTTTTATCGTTTTAGATCGTGGAGAGAATTGAAGTTGTGTTTCTTTGTACTTTTGTTGTTGTTGCTGTTGTTATCATTTATATTAGAAGGAGTGGATGGATTTATGTCTTGCTATATTTGCGAATCTTTCTTGCTGAATTTGCAATTGTCTCCAACATTTTAAATTAAACTCATCAAGTGAAAAGGTAAAGCCAATATAAATATTAAAAAAAATCATCATTCTGAAAAAAAAAAAAAACGAAGGAATTGGCAAATGAATCATTCTACGTTCAAGCAGCAAGCTGGCGATCATTACATAGCTGATTAGAAAAATCTTCAATTATATCATTTTCTGGACATGACTTATGAGTTCGATCTTTTGATTTTGTGAAATTGTTCCTGTCTCCGCGCATGGTTATATTTTAATCTATTGGTATCTCTAATTTCCACCTAATCTTTCGTACGCATAATTTGAATATGACTGAAGATATTTTCTTCAGTTCTGTGGTGAATCACAACAAAGACATATTGATAAAGAGTGCAAAGATATTTTACTTGGTTGTGTTTCTATTGATAAAACTTGTATAACAAGAAATAGCTAACGAAGGACTTGTCTAAAATAGAGTATATTAAAAAAATTTATCAATCTCGCTCCTTTTTTCTTTGTCTAAATGTCATTGTTCACTATAGATACAGAAAATAAAAAAATCATTCACTCTATTATCAGTGATGTCGACCAGTATCGGTGCAAATACGAAGAGATAATGACGAAACGGAAGCGTAAAAAGGTTGAAGATAGATGAAACAGTTTTTGAATAAAGAGTTATTGAATAATTCTAAATAGTGCAAACTAGAGTTTTAGACCCCTTTATATAATAATCCTAAAATTCTCCTAATCAAAATAAGAAAATAAAAATAAATGGCACTCAAATATGAGTTCTAGAAAAAATAAAAAATAAAAATCCTAGAAGAATTAGGAAAAATAGAAAAAAAATCTTAAAACTAAAATACGACCAGGAAAAAAATTAAATTTCTAGTTAGACAATGAGCCAAGACGGTGCAAGTTATTTTGGATTAGATTCGTCTCGTCGTAAGCTTCGAAACGATATATTAAACGCCGAAGATGAACACCTTTAACCTAAGTTATGCCTTCTGAAAGGCATCCCGCTTGTAATATATAACCAACCTATACCAGATAATGTCTAGAAACATTTTGCAGTCTATCTACTAATTCTTTTCAAGTAGTTATAGTGAAATAACCCATTAAAATAGAGATACCTCTCAATAAGAAATTACATGTCTTAAAAAATTAACACACACATATATATATGCGCTATTGAAAAACAGGTTTTCATATATTATTAGACCAAAATTGACGCAAAAATTCCATGTCATAAAAAACCGTGGCACATGCATAATGCATTGCTAATCTAATTTACAAGACATAATGAAAATCTTATCATAGACTTAGGTTACATTTGGTATTGAGGTTGGACAATTATACTTTTTTAAGTTGCAAGATTAAAGTATTTGATAAACACTAGCTGCTATAATTTGAAAGCTATATTGAAATTATTTTTCACTTGTATAATAGAAAATTTATTATATATTTAATAATTTTGTCAAGACTATTATTTAAAATTTATATTTACTGTATGGTATTAACTTTTATTTTTTACTTATATATCTTTTTTCTATAATAGTTGTGGCTTAAAATATACACTACCTCAATTTCAAATAGGATCTTAGGATTATGAAAAGAGGTTTTGTCACTGACACGCATGAGCATGCTTCGGAAGCAACTCTTTCTTATATTTTACTTCTTCTACTAACTTGTATGAATAATTGCTTTATTCTGTGGCTGCTAGCACTTCCAAGTTGGACACGCCCTGCTTTGTCTGTTGTGATTGTGATGGAATTACCAAACGCCGCCAACAAATTCCATCAGATGTTGCTAGAATGAGGGGATCCACAGCGATTATCTCTTGTAAATGCTCAGCAAATTTGATCTCGTCATTTTGATTTAAAAATCCCTCCAGTTTCACCACTTTGAGATTTCCCAATTCAGAATGCTTGCCAACTTGTTTTGAGCATGCGGCTGTGCTTGCCATGTGGTAGCTTTCAGGATCATTCTGCAGATTCAAAAGTACCCGAAATGTTAGCTATTCAAAGCACTTGATCCTACTTATTATGCAGTTTACGGATAGAGTCACTTACAGTAATGAAGAGAGACTCTAAAGAAGGACACATTTTCAGGAAGGTGATTAAGGAGTCACTACTGTATCCTTCAGACGAATTATCTATCCACCACAATTCTTTTAAGTTATAGAATTGGAATTCTGTTTCTGCAGAGGATAATGATGGACAGATCAATGCCTGCAAACAAGAGGTTTTAGAAGTTAAAACTGTTTAGTGACGCAAAATAACATAAAAAGTTCTAAACCAACATTTCAAAATATACTTTATTTCTTCGAGATATACCTCAAAAGTCCATTTACATAGTGTAAGAACTTCAGCATTCTTAATGGTCAATAGAACGGGGTCAAAATCACAGCTCTCAAAGCCTCTATAACCAGGACCTTTCCTAAAATCAAGCATGGCAACTTCCAGGTTATAGTGATTTTCAGGCCAAAACCAAGGAAGTGGCCCTCTATATCGGAGAGTCCTAAGTTTAGGAGATTTGATGCAGACAGATTTTAAATGAAGACAATCGAAGATTGTAAGCTCTAGAAGCTTTGCATTTGAATCTATGTATAAAGTTCTCAGTCCATTGCATCCACTGATCTTCAAGTTTTCGAGAAACCGAAAGCTCGAAATTATAGAGGAAACAATATCATTGGAAAGATAGTTAGCTGAACTTAGATTTAGAGTTTTAACAAAGAAGGCAGGGGGATTTGGTTGGTGGATAGGATTTTGAGGATTCAGCTCCAAAACTAGACCAAATCGCCGCGGAAATTCTTGTTTTATAGCAGAGAAATGCAAATGAAGTTTATTATTTGGTGCAATAATAGCTGTGAGAACACTATCTTTGCCAAAGTGGAACATAAATCTCCTTGTGTTCTTTCTCGGATCATGCTCATTGAAATTTGTAAGAAACAGAGAAACTGCCGAAGCAACATCTTCCTTGGTTCCATGCTTCTGCACTAAAGCCATGTTCCACAGAAGTCTCCACCGCGTTGACAGAAAAATGGTTTGGATTGCAGATTCAAAAGGGAGTAAAGATATTATGTGAAAAAGGATCTCACTTGGTAAGCTGCTAATTATATCACCTGCAGTTTCTTCCATAAACGGATTCCTATACATGCAAAACGTTTGTTAGTCAACATTACGGAAACAATTAATAACAAGTGAAGAAAAAGAATTACTCACTTTGGAATGTGAATTGTAAGGATAGAGGTTGCTCCTGACTGCGCCGAGTGATTTATATAAACATAAGTGGACTGTATATGGATTAAAGTCGTGCATGCAATCCGTAATCAGATATCGCAGGAGGATTTGACTACAATAATTTATTCTTGAGTCACTAATAGGAGTTGGTTGCTTTTTCACGATGAAGCTAAGAGCGCAAGAAATGGCATTTAATTGCCTTAATAAAGTCTCATAATCCAATGAATATATTGAGTGTGGAACTATTGTTTGACAAAGATACACTTAATATGAAGAAAATCATATAATGTTAACAAAAAGTCAGAGAAGTAGCTTTTTGCTTACTATGAGAGTATGTGTGCAAGATACTGAAGTGCTTGGAACATACCAAACAACTTATCTGCTCTATTGGGCAAAAGTACATGATCAACTGCAAATATGTGAAATTTCATTGACCAGGTCTCATTGAGAAACTGATCATACACATAAATTCTGAACCAAAAAATAATCATGTATTTTTTTTTCTCTGACCAGGTCTCATTGAGAAACTGATCGTACACATAAATTGTGAACCAAAAAAAAAAATCATCTATTTAACAGAGAAAAAGGCTTTCGGATCAAGAAATGCATACATAAGTGATTTTAGCACTAGGTGTTTATGAATTGGAACGCCATTAATATAAAACAGACTACTTGTTATAGCCTAGCCTCATTCATTTCATGTTTCAAAAATCATTCATTGAGCTCTAAAGGAGCCAAATTTCTATTCGGCAAAGCTTGGTAAATATGACTATCAACACTGTATTTCCTGAATTCATGCTGCAGCCTTTACAGATGATGCTTGAACTGTCAATAACACTCTAAAATCTCAAGTTGATGCTGGTTCTTTCTTCATTCTCCATTTGGTGTTGTCAAGAAGATCGCCCCAAAAGCTGCCTTTTGCAGACGCTCTGTTAATTTAAATTCATCGTGCTCATTTGTAAAATTCTCAAATTTTATCACCCTGAGATTATTTAAACATGTATTTTTGACCTTGTTAGTCAATGCATCCCTGTAGATTGCGGGGATTGTCTCAACTGGAGTGTCATAATTAGTAGCATCCATCTGAAAATCATTAACAGGAATTAACTTAGTAGATAATAAGCATATATAAACAATCAGTCAAGGGATAAAAGAACAAAAGAAATTCAGTAAACCGCAGTATGCTGAATTGAAAAAAGCGAACAAAGAATCTTTACATTTATGAATAGCTTTTCCAAAGAAGGGCAGATTGACAAGAATAGAATTAAGGTATCTGTCTTGAGATTGTCCATTGAACTTTCAATCCACCTTAACTCTTTCAATTTTTTTAGCAGGATGTTCTGCTTCATTATGAATTCAGGTCGAATCCGGAGTGCTTCCTGATCGAACAAAAAATTTGAAACATCAACTGGGTCAATAAGCAAGATTCAAATCGAAGTATACTTTACAAGCTCCAAGATAAGCAAAGGCAATAGTACCCACCGAAAAAAGCCAACCAGATACCGTAAGAGTTTTAACATTTACCACTCTGACAAGACTTTGCAGAAGACTTGGACGACAAGAATCTGAAATTGGAGGACTTTCAAACATGACATTTTCCAAGGAAGGCATGCCATGGAGCCATAACCAGGGAATGTTTCCTTGGAAACACAAATTCTCCAACTTGTCTGTGAACAAATCGATGTCACTCAGCGCAAGGCAATTCACAATTTTCAAGGTCTTAAGACTGGAACTACAATGAATAAAAAGTGACCACAATCGTTTGCAATCAGTGATATGCAAACTCTCCAGAAGCAAATATGAAATAAGGAAAGAAACTTTTTCCTTGGTGAGATGGTTGACGCAAGTTAAATGAAGGGCTTTTACTGATTGAAACCCGAATGAAAATGCTTTTGGGATTATGTACCGACAATTGAGATTTAAACGCCAGTCAAAATGCTTAAGAGTTTCTTGTCCTCCATCAGAGAAATTTAAATGAAGTGTCCCATTATCTTCAATGGTGGCAAGAAGGCCACCGCTGTGGCCAAAATGAAGCTGGACTTCGCGATGATTATGCGTAGCTGTTTGCCTGTAAAACGGATCAAGAAGGGAAGTGATCACAATTGGGATACCATCAATTGTTCCAAAGAAATCGGAGACCCTCTTCCACAACTCTCTCCAACGCTTGGAGAGAGTTCTGGTCTGTACTAGAGTTTCACAAGGGAGTGAGGAGATTATCCTGAAAAGAATATCATCTGGTAATTCGCTGATGAAGTCCTCATCTTTCGTCCCCTCAAAAACTTGATTTCTGTATTTTTGAAAAACAAAAACGCAAAACAACATGTCAAGTTGAAACTAATTAAAGAAGAACAGAAACATAAAACACAGATACAAGCTCTTTAAATCCTTACTCTTCAGGAAGAATGTTATTGTGCATGTTGTCTCGGTTCTGCCGCTCCTTGTTTTGGAGTTTCTCTTCCATGATTGATTCAATGACGCTGTGACTTGCATATATATAGTAAAGCAACGGAAACAAAGTTTCCGGAGTTTTTTATTTTTGTTAAAAAGAAAATTCTGGATATCAAGAGTTTGTAACCTATGCAGCTTCTAAATCCTAAAATAATCCGAATTACTTGTGAAGGAAGGAACCAGGAAAAAAAGTATATGTGTATATTTATATTAAGAAAAAATAAGGTATTTGAAATAGCCACAATAATCTATTTGTTGAAGTACTTACTTTTACAGTTTAATCTTCTTTGTCCCCAGAATTTGATCGAATGGTTTTTAAGAAACTTTGTTTGATTTAGATAATATAGAAGAAGGATGCATAAGGCATAATTCATTGATCTATTTTCTTCTGCCACAAACTTCTAAAAAGAATGCTCACAGTGAGACTGAATCACTACCAATACTGTGACAAGTATGAATTAGTATTAAATTAACGGAAAAGTGCAAAGATTTCAGAAGTGCCTCAAAAAGTCCATCAGATTAAACTATAAAAAAAAACAATCACCATGACTTTTTTTTTTTAAGATAAAGCATGGCATCTAAAAATGGGGAGTAGCCCTTGAAATAAAAAATATTTAAGTCCGGTAGCTATAAAATTAAAATATTTTAACTGTGGGCAAGTATAGACTGAAAATTGCAAGGCCTTGAACTTGCCTTAAGGTGTAAAAATTGTAACCCAATTTGCGTTTTGCAATAGTCGAACTTTCAACAAAATAGGACATTTGAAACTAGAGATGAACCAACATCATCGATGTGATTTTGAAGTGAAGACTTTTGAATAAGGAAACAGAATGAGGGAACAATCAACCTATGCAAATCAATCATAATCTTGACCTTTTTTTTGCCTTTTTGTATTTGTATGATTTAGGTAATTTTCGATTATATTGGGTGAAAATGTCTTTAATTTCACCTTCCAAGATTAATGTAGAGATAGTACCTATGTAGTTCACTGTAATTAATTTTAGTATGATTACAATAAGGAGTAGACTCTCAAAGTACCTACATAAATCTAATATTGTTAAACAAATATGATGCCACTCTTTGTAAACTTTTGTATGAATTTTTTAATACGGCATCACAGCTAGTTGTCAGTTGGGCAATATAATGCTTGTTGATTATTTCTTTTACATGAATCATGCAATTCATTGCTAGCTAGCTAGTTTATTCACATGCAGTTCTTGTTAACCTTTGCTATATAAAGAGAAAATTTAATTAA
The DNA here is from genome assembly GCA_029633175.1 of Citrus glauca. Classification (NCBI taxonomy): domain Eukaryota; kingdom Viridiplantae; phylum Streptophyta; class Magnoliopsida; order Sapindales; family Rutaceae; genus Citrus; species Citrus glauca. Next base: position 3,637,155 of record JAQOOD010000004.1, on the reverse strand, counting down.
CATTGTCTAGGGAAAAAAATGGAGGATCCTCAACCAAATCAAATTCAAAATTATCCTCAAATTGGAGAACTCAAATACTTATTTAGGAAAAAATTGACATATGGTGATCTGAATCATGCTTTGCGTCTCACGGGAAGCGCAACTAATTATTTCAATGAATTTCCAGAGTCGATATTTGAAGATGGACTATTGGTTAAGCTTTATACACCAGCTGCGGATGCTGATTATGTAGTTATGCGGCGCGTTAGAGAGAAAAATAAGTTTTACTACCGGGTAGCGAAACAAACCTGGTGTGAGTACAATGGCATTGCCCAAGTGAATGGCTTTTCTATTAATGATAAAATCGATTGTTGGTGTGTTTACAATCCAGAGGGAGCTAAAGGAGAAGTCATCAGCGTACTTATTCAAAGGGTAACAGCCATTAATATGTGTATACACATTATGTTTACTCAGAATGCAAGTTATGCTTGGCTTAATTTGCTTTGGCTTTTGTGTGCAGGTTCAAGAAAGCTAACCACCTGCACTGCAGCAAGGCTATTGTCTATTTTAATTATCCAGTATGTGTTAGTTTTTAAAATGGTTACCAAGCACTTTATTTTGAATTAAATAAATGCTTTTGCCTCCAAAAGCTTGTATCTACTATAAACAATAATCTAGCCGGTGTTGAATATAAGAAACAATCTATAGTTGCCTCTTCTTACAAAATGCCTTTCATGCACAAACTTTTCCTTTCAAAGTTACAAAACTAAGATTAAGGGCTAGTTTGGGATTGCGGAGGCTGATGAAATAAGTTGTTTGTGCTGTGCAGATGAAATAAGCTGCTGATTAAAAAAGTAGCTTGATGTTTGATAAACTGTGTTATTGCGGTTGCTGTGAGTTTGAAAAGTGGATTACATGCGTTTGGTAAATCTTATTACGAAAATGTTATTGTATTATATAATAACCAAAATGGATATAAGTTTTAATTTTTTTATTTTATATTTAATAAATAAATTATTTAGACATACTTTTTTCTTAAATATGTAAAATTAATTTTAAAAACTCAATTAAGAAAAATTTAAAGAACTTCATAATCTATTGCATAAAATATGATAAAAATTTATATTTTTATATAATCTAAATAAAATAAAAAGTAACATGTATTGCATTCACAATAAATTTTTTGTAATAAAATTGTGGTAGTAATATAATAGCTAATGATTTATATATTAAGGTTTATAAATAAGTACGAAATAATTGTTTTTTTATCAAAATAATAAGGTTATATTAGGTATTTTAAAAAGACGTATGAGCTTATTGAATAAACTGCTTATGAAAAGCAACCCTCTATCTGCTTTTAAAAGCTACTGACGAAACAAAGAAAATTATGAAATAAGTTGTTTTTACAAAATTTATTAAACACTATTTTTATAAAAAATTATAAAATAAGCAGTTTATTAAGTTTCAACCTCAATCCCAAACGGGACCTAAGTCTCATTGCTAAAGCCTCATATGAGGATGCTTAGGGCATAACTGATTAATATGTCTCACCTCTTTCACAAACTTATAAGCAGATTCCCCTTCCTGAAACTCCAATGCCTTCACCAGACTCCTCACAGAAATCTCCTTTGAAGTTGCTACAATTTTTGGCTCCAAAAAGAACACCTCTTTCAACTGCTTCGCCAATGAGATCATATCTTCTTCATTTCTAAAACCCTCCAATTTCACAAACTTGAGCTGCTTGGGTATTGTATCGTCGGCTAATTGAGTCGAGCAAGCACATGGTATTGTCAGTCTTCCAGGTTTTGGACTAATCTGCATGATTAGGAGAAATTGATTTTGGTGAACAAGTGTTGACTACAAAATTTCAGCCAAAGTTGCAACAAAATCTTACAGTTACTGAAAGTCTTTCTAGCAAAGGACAAAGTTTCAGGAAGGAGATTAAGGCATCATTGTTGTATTTTTCATCATTCTCATAATCAATCCACCATAACTCCTCTAATTTGCTAAATTGTACCCTGCGATGTGGGTAAATCAATGCCTGCAACAAAAAGGTTTAGATATCAAATGTCCCTCCATTGAATGGGACAAGAAAAGTAAAGCGAGCTAGCGAGCTAACTAGAAAGTACAAAAACTGATCGACGCCATATACCTCATAAGTCCATCTGCATAGTGTAAGAGTTTTAGCACTTCTCAAGGAGAAAATAGCTTTGGGCCAAAGTAAAAATCATCGATGCTAGTTACTCGGACCTTTTCTCAAATCAAGCATGGCATCTTCCATGGACCCACCATAATGTCTCAAAACCTCAGGAAAAAGCCCTCTATACCTCAAAGATTTAAGACAGGTGGCTGTAATGCGAAAATATGTTAAGCCAGGGCAATCAGAAGATCTGATAATTTCAAGAGCCTTGGAGTTGCAGTAATAGATAAAGATTGTAAGCCTCTGCATTTTGCTATAGTAAAGCTTTCAAGAAATGAGGAAAGTTTGAAGCTAATGTTGAGATCGCCCCCACCAGTATGATGGCATTTACTGATACTAAGTGAAGATTTTTTATTAACTTGAATACAATGATGGGGCTCACTGGAAGGGATTCTGAAATTTATGACCAAAATCCCAACAAAAGAAGCAATGGACATTCTTGTTTCCCGGTTGAAAAATCAAGATGAAGTTTATTACCACCCGGGGGGAACAGAACATAATAGCACATTGCCTTTGCCAAAGTTGAATTGAATTCCCCGTAGATTGTTTGGCTCATAATAAAAGTCCTTCACAGAAGCCAAAAACAGCATCAACGGCATCATCTAATGTTCCAGTTCTCTCCGAAGTTATCTTCCAAAGGTGTCTCCATCGGGGTCGCAAGGAAGCTGGTTTTAACAGCAGATTTGAAAGGGAGCAATGAAATAATACAGCATAGAATGTCATTTGGCAGACTGCTAAGAAGATCAACTGGATTTTCTTCTCTCGTTATGATCAATCTGTTCCAAAAAGATTGGTTATGTACTATGATGAGATTCATCAGGGTGTAGTTGTGGTAAAATTAACTTTGTGAAGAAATTAACAATCCCTTACTTTGTGTCATCTTCAATATTTATTAACTGCTTCTGGCCTTGATGATTCTTCTTCTTCTTCTTGTTTTTGTGCTTCTTTCCCATGTTTGATTCTTTAATTTGCTCCGAAAGTGTTCGTAATAAACAAGTATTTTGGGACTCAATAGTGTTTGGTTTCTTTGAGAATCCTACAGATGCTAGACTTGTTTCTGTGGGGCACACGTCTCTACTAGTTACGTAATTTGGGTAACCTGTGGATTCTTTCATTCGTTGTAATTTTAATGATCAAATTAACAAATCCCTTTTATCCTTAATTCCGAATTTGATAGACGTTTCACGTTACCTTAACTTTTTTTTTTTTTTAAATATTAGATACAATGCAGCCAAACGTTAAAGTACAAATATACAATTTAAACTCAACAAATAAAAACCCAACGCATAAACTGAAGAAAAGGAAAGAAAATAAACTCTTTGC